>CM067362.1:20202642-20562189 GCA_034401795.1 Chaetoderma sp. LZ-2023a | reverse complement strand
GCATGACACGTGTGTTATTCCTCCTTAAAGTCCTTCCAACCAAAGTAAGTTGAAATCTGCCAAGCGGTTAATGAGTAGGGTTTTGACAATTTACAGTAAATTTTTCATAAAATCTAAGGTTTTCCCTAAAAAACTAGACCAGTCAAGATTCTGTATATAGGTTCTGAAGCATAGCCCCATAAAGTCCTTAGAATTTCTGGTAAATTTTTCATAAAATCTAAGGTTTACACCAAAAAAATTGACCAATCAAAATTCTGTATACAAGTTTTGTAGCTTAGTCCACAGGGTCCTTCCAGCCACAGTAAGTTGATATCTGGCAAGCAGTTAATAAGGAGTAGCGTTTTGACAATTTCCCATAAATTTATGATAAAATCTCAGATTTTCACCCTAAGCATTGACCAATCAATATTCTGTATACAAATTCTCAAGCCAAAAGCACTAGGGTCCTTCCATCCAAATTAGGTTGAAATCCGCCAAACGGCTAATGAAGAGTAGCGTCTTTTACGGATGGATGACAGACAGTCGCTATGCGTATGAGTGAGTTTGACCTTTTGGCCAAACCATCATCGTGTGGTGCCGCGTAAGGAGGCATGTGTCCCAAGTTTGGGTCCAGTATGAATAAGCAAACACGAGATATAAACAGAAAGGTCGAGCTAAACGATAAATGTTAAAGTTGAAAAACAAGGTTCTTACCAAAGTCACAGCGACCTTTTGACCCCAAGGTCATTGGGTGATGCCTTGTCGTAAGGAAGCATGTGCCCAATTTTGGGTCCAGTATGATTAACCAAAGATGAGATATGAACAGAAAAGTTGAGCTAAATGCAAATTGGACGACGATGACGCTGCTGGACGACGATGATCACAATAGCTCGTTTTATTTTGTAAAATCAAGCTAAAGATGGTAAATAACTCCCATCATCAACAAAACAAATATCTTAATGAATTATGTACACAACATTGGTTGAATTCCAAACAACAATAACTCAGCAAATGCAAGTATATTAGACCGAAAAATCAGCTTATGAAAATTTGGTGGTAAATTGCACACTGCTATAATCATTCTTCCTTTCAAAATATAACTATAAATCTAACTTACAGATTATAGCAGAATGGCCTAGCAGCTGATAGATAAATACATCAGACTTTGAAGTACAAAACAAAATAAATGCCACTATTATGTCTACTTATTTTGACTCGCTGAATCTATAATGCTTCCACATTGGTTTCTACGAAATAGTATACTTACCTACTGGACCACTCTATGATATGTTTCCTAACATGTCTACCCTCCCAAATAAATCCCAATTTAAACAACACACGTCAGTGACCCGTACCTAGGTGTCTGGAAACTCCCACGCGAGTCAAAATAAGAAAAAATATGTGGCATTTATTTTGTTTTGACCTCAAAGTCTGATGTATTTATATATCAGCTGCTAGGCCATTCTGCTATAATCACTTGGCAGATACATCTTAAGAGATCTAACTGGACACCATTCCACTGAGGAAGGATCATGTCGGATTAGACTAGGTAAAATTGATAGGCTTACCTGGAAACTTTAATGATTGACTTTCAGACATAAAATTATGTCTAGGTAATAAACGCAGACCTTCTCCAGTAGTTACAAAGCAGTCATGCTCTGCTGACAAGGCGTGAATCTCACTCCTATGCCTAGCAGAAACAGCAGCAACCAATAACACCGTCTTCCATGTGAGAAGCTTCAGACCAGTACTTCTGACTGGTTCAAAAGGATGAGCTCCCAACACCTGTAAGGCAAGGGAAAAACTCCAAGATGGGAGCGCTAATGTTTGTCTTGGCCACTCATTCCCCATTCCTCTAATCATCTCATTAAGCAAGCAATTCTCTTCACCCCCAGCAGATAGGCTAGGAATGACAGCCGCTAAGGCTGACTTGACAGCTGCCAAAGTTGGAGCTAAACCGTGTGAGTGAAATAGCTCACAGAGAAAGTCTGCTACTATTTGAACAGAGGCTCGAAAGGGATCTGTTTTTCGATCTATTGATTCTATAATTATAATGATCCCCTTTTGGCAGAGGTGATGAATTTTGCTGCCTGCTCAGAAAATCTTTCCTTAACTGAACATTTCGAGATAACTGCCATGCAGTCAATTGGAACATTTCTGGATGATCATAGTGATGACGTCCTCTGTTCTGTAAGATCAGATTCGGTAACTGCGCAAGGAGAACCGGTCTGCTGACCAGAAGGTCCAGCAGATCCGAATACCATGATCGGCTCGGCCAGTCTGGAGCGATCAGAAGCACTTGACATTCCTCATGTTTGATTTTCTGCAGAACCTTTAGAATCAGGATTGTTGGAGGGTAGGCGTATGCATACATTCCTGCCCAACTTAACGCCAATGCATCCACTGCGAAGGCTTGTGGATCTGGAATCAGAGACACGTATGTAACCAGCTTTGTGTTCTCTTTTGTTGCGAACAGATCTATGTAGGGTTTTCCCCAATGACTGAACAGTTTCTCGGCTACAGGAAGGTTCAGCTGCCATTCCGTTGGTCGACAAACCAATCGCCGACACAATGCGTCCGCCAGGATGTTCAACCTTCCCGGAATGTGTGCCGCTCTCAAGATGATTTTCATCTCCTTGCACCAACACAGGAACTTCCAAGTAATGATGAACAATTCTGGTGACCGTGTCCCGCCTTGGCGGTTCAGATAATACTCCACTGTTGAATTGTCCGATCTGATCAGTACTATCTTGTTCTTGACCTCATCCTGAAAATGCTCCAGTGCAAACTTCACTGCTAACATCTCTTCCAGAATAGTGATGTTTCAAAACATTCAACCGCTTCCACACCCCTGATGCTGTTTGATCTTCCAGACAAGCGCACCACTCCTGTGACGCATCTGTTAAAATCGTCACTTGAGGCGATGGAGGAGACAACGGAACTCCTAGCAAGAGATTCTATCGATTATGCCACCATTGAAGGTGATGACAGTAAGGCTCCAAAAACTGAATTGGCTTGAAAAGGCTGTGCCTCCTTTGAGACCACATGGACATCAGGTACAACTGGAGTGGTCTCTGCATTAATGTTGAGTAAGGTACCACATACTCCATCGACACCATTAAGCCCAGCAATTTCAGGAATGTCCTGGCTTGAATCCATTGGCTCCTTTTCAGTGTCTTCAACAATGTCATCATGGAGTCCACCCAGCTTTCGGATGGATAAACCGTGCCTGACTGAAGATCGAAGAACATGCCCAGGTATACAAATTTTTTAGATGGAACAAGATCCGACTTAAGAAATGATCACCCATCCCAGAGAGCTGAGCATGTTTGTTACTACTCGAAGGCTGCCTTGAAGTACACAGAGACCGTTGACCTTGATCAACCAATCGTCTATGTACATAGGTGTGGAGTTGCGTTGTCATAGCAAGAACCACTTTCATGAAGACTGAATTGTCATATGCGGCCCTGGAACGCAAACCATGGATATTTTTTAAACTCCTCTTTTATTGGAATGTGGAAGTAGGAATCTTTCAGGTCTAATGACACTGTCTACATTCCTTTCACTAATCCCGCCATTACGGTCCTTGTTGTTTCCATTTTGAATTTTGGAGACTGGACAAATTGATTCAATGGCTTCAGGTTTAGCACTGGTCTCCACCCACCGGTGTGCTTAGCTACCAGGAACATGATCGAACAAAAGCCTGGGCTGTGCTGATCTTGCACTAATTGCACAGCGACTGTTTCACAAAGAGCATTTATCTCCTCTTGAATAGCTAAAAGCCGATCGGACACCATTGGTACTGGAGTCCAAATGGGGTCCGTAGCAAGATGTGGAAGCAGTCCACTTTGGGACCATTCCGGAGAATACCCGTAGGTTATCCAATGAATAACCATGGAATCTCGTACCTCGTCTGCCCATTGATGTGAAAACAACTGCAGCCTGCCTCCTAATAAACGAAATCAAGGATTTCTTTTTTCACGAGAGAGTTGATACTTACCTCCCTAATACTTTTGATATTGCTAAATATTGGCTTTCACTCAATAAACACTCAGATTAAAACAGTTAGGTGCCCCTACTGGGCAGGGAGTCAGAGCGTAGTCTGGCGGATGCCAGCCCCACCACCGCGCATGCGCAGACTAGCACTTCCTCTGACTAATTTATTGGCTGATACACATGCAACTATAAAGAGCCTGAAGACCGAGCCTCTGTGGGGTGGAGAGGCCGGGTCCGTATCTAGGGAGGTAAGTATCAACTCTCTCGTGAAAAAAGAAATCCTTGATTTCGTTTATTTCACATCAAGAGTATACTTACCTCCCTAATACTTTTGATATTGCCAGAATTCGACAGTGAATTCGGCGGGAGGGAGGCGAGGTCAAAAGACCAGCTCATCCCTATACGCTTTTCTGCGTTTAAGGCACTTAAACTTCTGAAACTGTATGAAAAAACAGTCAGGATTTGACTAACCATCGGATAACACCCCCGATGTATGAGAGATGACCGAATGTCATATGCGCTCCCCCCCCTCCTTCCTGGGAGGAAGAGTCGAATGACCTCAATGTCCTATACGCTCTCTACGTACAAGTGCCATGTACTACAGGACAGAGACGAAAAAACTCCATTTTCGTATACTCTCAACAATGAACCACATAAATACACAAAACCATCATCATATTAATAACGGGTAACGTGACAAGACAATCAACAATGGACAACACATACACAAGACTGACCTTGTTGAAATGGCTGCTGACATCCTCTTCCCATTGGTGAAGAACGATGTAGTCCCAAATTAGTGGTTGTTTCCATAAATTAATTGTGAAATATATAAGCAATGAGGAAACCCCATCAAAAATATATGCCTAGTTATTTTTTCAAAATCGACAAGGCGAGAGGATTAGAGGTGTCACGGAGATAATGGTCTGTAAAACTTGACTCACAGTGCCACTGAGCCACCGACATAATATCATCCACAGGGACCCCATTAAATAGGGCAGTGGATGTCACTACGCCGCGGACACTGTGAGCCTTGGCCACGTCAACCTGCTTCCCGGTGGCGGATTTATGGCAAAACTGAATGCATTCTACAATCCACCTGGAAATGGTGTCCTTAGAAGCCCTGCCATGGGGTTCAATATAAGACAACCATAACGCCGACTGGTCGGTGCGCCACTCCGCCGTACGTTGTTTGTACCGGCGAAGCGCCCGGACGGGACACCATGCTTTAGAATTAGGATCATATCTAGTTAAAGCAGGCAAAACAATAGGTTGACCTGGATATTTCAACGACTGATTTTTAGCCAAGAAATTAATCCTAGGTAGCAGCTTAAGGCCTTCCCCTGAAACCACAAAACGGTCATCCTCGGCTGATAAGGCATGAATTTCACTCCTACGCCTAGCCGAGGCCGCAGCAATTAAAAACACAGTCTTCAGTGTTAATAGTTTCATAGAAATGGAACTAAGTGGTTCAAACGGCTTATCACCTAGTACTTGAAGCACTAGCGATAAACTCCAAGACGGAATCACAGGTGGATTCCTTGGTCTTAGATTGCCCATGCCTTTAATTAATACATTTAATGTATTTACTTCATCACTTCCCCTCTTAGCCAAGCAAGGAATAACAGACATTAAAGCTGACTTATAACCAGCAATAGAGTTAGGCTTGAGGCTATAGGCATCATAGAGGTGACAGAGGAAATCAGCTACTACCTGAATAGATGAATCCATTGGATCAATACATCTTTTTGAGCACCATTCTGCAAATCTGTTGATTTTATAATTATATGCTCTGGAGGTTGACCCCCTCCTGGCTTTGGCCATAAACATGGCTGCTTGCTCAGAAAAGCCCTCCTTAATTCTAGATTCCTTGACAACATCCACGCAGTCAATCTGAACATTGACGGATTGTTGTGAAGGGCCTTGCCCTGGAAGATAATATCGTCCATCAGAGGCAGAGGAACCGGATTGCAGACCAGAAGGTCCAGCAGATCCGTATACCATGATCGGCTTGGCCAATCCGGGGCGATCAGAAGCACTTGGCATTCCTCTTGTCTGATTTTCTGAAGAATTTTTGGAATCAGGATTGCTGGAGGGAATGCGTATGCATACATTCTCCCCCAGCTGATAGCTAACGCATCTGTTGCGAAAGCGCTTGGATCCGGAATCGGAGAGACGTACGTCGTCATCTTCGCATTCTTCTTCGTTGCGAACAAATCGATGTTGGGTTTCCCCCAATGGTCGAACAGACGATCCGCCACACATTGATTTAGTTGCCATTCCGTGGGTAAAACACTCATCCTTCGGCTCAATGAGTCTGCTAGCAGATTTAACCTTCCCGGAATATGAACTGCTTTCAAGGTAATCTGGTGATCCAGACACCAACAAAGCAGTCTCCATGTCATCATACAGAGACTGGGCGACTTCGTTCCGCCCTGGCGGTTTATGTAAGTCACAACTGTTGAGTTGTCTGAACGAATAAGAACAATCTTGCCCTGAACTTTCTGTAAGAAATGTTCCAGGCCCAGGACTACTGCTCTTAGCTCCAGTAGATTTATATGTTCCTTTGACTGTTCCAGATTCCAAAGCCCTGATATCGTGGACTCTTCCAGGCAAGCTCCCCAGCCCTCCATCGATGCATCTGTATACACAGTCACCTGAGGGTGGGGAGGGGTTAGCATAACCCCCACCAAGAGATTCTCTGTGTCCAACCACCATTGCAGGTGATGAATCAGAGGCGCCAACACTGACACATTCGAGTCCAGCGAACCTGTACTCTGGGTCCATTGTGTCATGAGAAATAACTGGATCGGCCGCCTGCGTAAGGCGGCCTGAGGAATGACTGGTTCCAATGAAACCATCAACCCCAGCATTCTCAAGTAAACCCGTGCCAGGACATGACGACTGTCGCACACCGACTGAATTAATGAGATGAGTTTCTGAACTCTCTCCTGAGTAGGATAAACATATCCTGTCTCTAGATCGAAGAACATCCCCAGGTAAACAAACTTCTGGGATGGAATCAGCTCTGATTTTGGGAAATTGATCATCCAGCCTAAGTCTGTGAGAGTTTTCAAAACAATCTCCAGACTGGCCGATAAACTTTCCCGGGTGTGTGCTTTCAACAGCCAGTCGTCTATGTACGTGTGGACTGCTATGCTTCTCCTGCGGAGGTATGCGGTGATCGCAAGAACCACACGGGTGAAAACCCGAGGAGCCGTGGAAATTCCGAAGGGTAGCACCCTGAATTCCCACTGTCTGCCCTGGAATGCAAATCTCAGGAAGCGACGGAAACTCCTGTGTATGGGGATGTGGAAATAAGCGTCCTTCAAATCTATCGACGCTGTCCACATTCCCCTCTCTAACCCCGCCAACACCGAGCGCACAGTCTCCATCTTGAAACTGGGCGTCTCTATGAACTTGTTCAATGGCTTGAGGTTGAGAATTGGTCTCCACCCTCCGGTGTTCTTTGTTACTAAGAACAGGGTTGAATAGAAGCCCGGACACCTCTGTGCCGGCTGAATAGCTCCTTTTTGTATGAGGGAATTTATTTCCTCCTCGATACACAACCTTTGATCTGGATCTCTCGGATTTGGAGTCCAGATCGGCACTAGAGACAGTCGCGATGGCGGGCCTGTCATCCAATCGGGATGATACCCGACTGAAAGCCATCGCAAGACTAAACGGTCCTGAGTTAACCGTTCCCACTCTTGCATGTGGTCGGCTAGCCGGCCTCCCACCGGTCCACCTAGGGATAGAGGTGGACATAAGGAGTGCAAGAGCGGCACTGTCTCCTTTGCCAGAAACACCGGCGCGGTTCTCACCGCGGTAACCGTCCCATCAGGAACGATTACCCCGCCCAGATCCTCGCGCGCCACGACCAGCACCGCGCGCACCTCGGTGCGCGGGCGGCTGCCTGGCTGACTGCGCCTGAGGAGCCTGCGCCCCCCTCGCTGCTGGCCGAATCGCACGCGGCCGAGGCCGGCGCTGCGATGGTGGTTGGCCTCTGACCTGGCCACTACCACCTCGAGCCTGCAGGGGACGATACGCAGGGGGTGCGGCGCGAACGTTGGCACGACGAAGCACCTCAAACTGCTCGCGCAGCGCCCTCTGGTTATTGACCAGAGTAACCGTCTCCTGGAGGTGCCTACATCCCTCACCTCCAAAGAGACCAGGACCTGTCATAGGCGTACGTAGTAGCCTATTGTAGAGGTCCTGGGACGGGCACAGATTATCCAAGGCAAAAGTGCGCCTTGCCCGGACACTCCTGGTCACCGCCCGCGTCATACAGTCCAGAGCCAGGTTGATACCATCCTGGATGGCTCGCTGGACTGTGACCGGACTTGGCTGGCGCGATGCGGATGCTGTTACTACCCCTTGTAACAGCTGGGAGACGTGGGACAGAGCGGCAATCGAAGCCCTCCCACTCTCCTCCGCATCACGCAACGCGGCATTTGCTGAACGCAACGCGTTCGAACACAAGACTCCCGTGTCAGAACGGGAGCCTGGCCGCGCATCCTCACCCAAAGCCGCGCGGTCATCCACGCTCGGCTTCGGTACCACACCGTACCGCTGGTAGTCCAGGGGCACGATGCGGCAACGCCTGGCCACCTCGCGCGGGGCCTTAGCGAGACGTCCACTCGACTTAATGGACGTCTCCGCCGCCTCGAACATGTCAACGACATGCTCTGCCAGCGGCAGAGAAGGCATAGCGTTAGCAGTAGGCTTACCAGCTAACCACGGCCTGTGCTCACGCTGGCTAGCCGACTGCTCCACGGGCAGATCTGGTCTAACACTCACCAACCACTGGCAAGCGTCAGACCAATCCTCCTCCGTGGCTAGCTGCGAGCGCTCTACAAGACGGGGGCCTTCGTCTTCCTCCTGAGCGCAAGCAACAGAGCTTGACGGCGGATACGCTGATATCCCTGGCAAGCCAGGGAGAGCATGCGGGCCTGACAATACCGGCATGCTAATCTCACTGGCTTGACCAGGAGCAGGCGCCGTGGTAGAGCGCGGGGCATATACCGCCCCACCACGGCCCCGGCCAGCACCAGCGACACTCTCGGCAAGCCGAGGTATGCGGTACCGCTGGCCTTCAGCGCCCAGGGCCACAGTCTGAACCGTGGATTCTACCCCTGGGAGAGTAGAACCGTGGAAAAAGGCGCCTGTATTCCCCGCGAGGGGTGCACAGACGTCATAATCCATGGCCACGTCTTCAGACGGCGACCCCAACAGGTAATCCTCATCCTCCTGGCCAGACAGATTAGACTCCGGGTCAGCAAAGAGAGCTAACCCGGACTGGCCAGGGAAGGTGCCATACGAGGTACTGGCACCCGCGGTGTGCGGATACCCCTGGACTGATAAGCAGCCCGCGGGTTCCAGCGACGACCGTCCACGGTCCCTATTGGGCGCGGCAATAAGCCTGCTGCCAGGGCCGTGGAACGCCCCCTCTAATGGGGCCACCTCTGAATCTTCAAACAACGGAAGCGTACTAAGGAACGTTGATTCAGAGGTGGGGATTACCTGCTCCGAAGCAGATGATGAGGTCAATAAAGGATTTGGTCCAGGAAGCATGCCACGAAGCAACTCTGGAACCAAATCCTTTATTGTCCTCCTCATCTCTCCCAACATCTCGGTCCGGAAGGCCTCCATGTCCACCGCGGACGAGGCCTTCCTCTTACCCTTCTTACTTACAACCTCTTTTTTCAGCTTCTTCTTCTCCTCCTCCACCTTGTCCTTCGCCTGCAAGCACAAGAATTCGGACATTAGCTCGCCCCCCCAGTGCTTACATATCTCGCAATTAAGCAAGGGACCACAGGGGCTACACTGAAAACAGAGATGAGGGCCAAACTTGTCCCTCAAAAATCGTCCACAGGACGCACAACCAGGTCTCTGAAAAAGGCCAAAGGACGAGGAGTATGAGCAAACTAGTTAAGCTTAGAAAACTCACCAACTCAAGAGAAGGAAAATGATCATAAAGATCATAATTTATCAGAAAACCAGCTTCGGACAACTTTAATTGTTAATAAAGAGCAAGGCTGATTATGACGTCATTAATCCTATGACAGGAAAAAATCGATCCCCAACAAACATCCCAGTGCAAGGACGAATTGTATCTCTAACCAGAACATGTGCAGAATGGACATTTCGACTACACAAGCATCAGATATATACTGATAACAATGGCAAATAGAGTTAATTATCTCCCTTTCCTCTAAATAATTAACATCACCTCATATCAATAATTAGATACCTGACACCTTGTCTAGACAAACCATCCAACCTGATGAACTGGAGCACTCCACCACTGAACGCCTCTTAACTCTCTCCACCTCTAGGGGAAGGAATTGGATCAAGAGGGCAAAGTGAGAAGACCTTTATAATAGGCCTCCAACTCACTGGACATAGAATTTTTGGTTAGATAACCTAACAGTATTAGTAGGAAATGGAACCATGGTGGAGAGACACAAACCCTCTGCTGATGTCATGTCCATTATATTTCTTCACACAGACCTGTGGACATAAACACAAAGAGAGATTAGTCTTATATAGCACCTAGTTGAAATAAACCAACTAATCAAGGCGCTTATCACGTTTAGCGCGAGTCCCGGAAACACATTACAACGGGACAAAACTCGCTAATTTTACTAGAAGTCACCTGATTTAAAGGTCCAAGGCCCTCCTGTGGCGAAGTCACTCTCTCTGCCATCTTTCTCAGGGATAAACTTCTACCAAACCGTCTCAAAAAGCTTCGAAAAGAGTATAGAAAGTTTCTAACACAAAAGCATGTGTACACTCTCAGCCAATAAATTAGCAAAGAGGAAGTGCTAGTCTGCGCATGCGCGGTGGTGGGGCTGGCATCCGCCAGACTACGCTCTGACTCCCTGCCCAGTAGGGGCACCTAACTGTTTTAATCTGAGTGTTTATTGAGTGAAAGCCAATATTTAGCAATATCAAAAGTATTAGGGAGGTAAGTATACTCTTGATGTGAAATTGGAGTGGCTGAAGAAGTTGACACGTTGTCCATTCAATATTTTCTACGACAGAGCCTATGGACGTCAATGCTACACGACCCACTGTTCCCGGAAACACCTGAGCGGTTCGAAATGAAAGGCCATCAGGCCCGGTAAGATGCCTTACTGGCCCCACAGCTTCTCCTGGCTGAGCCAGCACCTCCGCCCCGGCCACCACGCTGGCTGGGCCCGGAACCGCTGCCACCCCCTCTTCCTAGCCATCAACCTTGGCATCCCGCTTTACCCCAGGCACGCTTCTTCCCCTGACTAGAGGAATTAGCCTGCTGAACATACCGCGGATTGGGGTGGGAGGCAGGAGCAGCAGGCCTCACAAATTCACCCTTAGATTGCTGTTTAACCGTGGGTTTAACAACATCCTTCTTCGGGTATACCTGTTTTAGAGCCAACTCAACCTGCGCAACCTTTCACACCTGTCTGTGACACCTTCAAGGGTGCTCCACGCTTCACCCCAAAGAGCTCGGGACCTGTCCGCCCCAAGCAGCGAACGTTCAATTTCCCGATTTGGCTGCTCATAGTCAAGGACCATACAATGCCTCAAACACAAACAGCGTGCAGTAGCCCGAGCCAGACAATCCTGGGCTAGCCGTTGAGTGTCGATCAATGTCTTAATCACTGATGACGGCATAGTACTACCGTCCCTTCCTGCATCACAAACACCCTGCAGGAAAGCATTAGAGTGCGAGAGTGAAGCTGTTGCAGTTCTCATCGCTTCCTCCACATACGAGACCGTCTCGTAAGGATACACTCGTAGGGGATGGACAGCAGGTTTGGCCTTAACCGGTTCGCCATCCTTCCCCAAAGGACGCTCTATACGCAGTATTGCTCTCTCATCAAGCGACAAATGCGGCGTAGCGATGTGCCTCCGGTAGTCGTCTAATGGTACTCGGATACACTTATAGACCTGCCTAGGGATCTTAGGTAGTTTTCCGCTAATGATCGCTGAAGTAGCGATAACCGCCATATCTGTGGTGTTAACATCCAAAGGATAAACGCTATACGCGACTGCTGCGTCTCCATCAGCTTGCGTCTCTGAGCACTAATGCCTGAGAGCACAACTGACTTCTACAAGTCTGTGGCCTCCATCCATTCAGTCTGTTGCCAAAGGATCACATGGAAGAAGGATGGGGTCCGCCCCCTTCATGTCAGCTGTCCAAGTCACGGCCCCCGTGGCAACCATCTGGTCAGGACCCGCACCAGACCCAGTATCAGTACTGGGAGCTGAATACTCTGATCCAGTCATCTGCGGAGAGGGTTGACCCCGTAAATCAGGCATGAAACAAAAACCATCAGGTATCGGTGCTTATGGAATACCAGACACCATGGTAGCAGAAGCGGCTTGGTTACTGACCACAGCCTGCTCCAGCACTGGGCCCCATTGAACCACGTGAAGATGGACCCCATATGGCCCCTCAGGCCGCATGGCATCCACCTCCATCCGCTCAATGAGGCCCGACTGCGACCGCTGCAGTAGTTGGTCCTCCTCAGTTGATAGATCGTGATCTATAACCTGGCCTGTCTCCGAGGAGATCACGCCGCGGACGAGAGAACCCTGCTCCTGGCCACACATCCTGTAATTTTCCGCCTTGGCAAAACCGGTACAGGGCACTAACGGAGCAGAGCCAACCACTAATGGACCCTCATGGGTGCCACTCTTATGGATACCACTAGGTCCAGCCACGGCTGGACGGGTGCCAAGTGATGGTTCCATCCCCTGCTGGACCAATGGCGGAGGGACTGCAGTCGATGCCATCTGAATCATGAACTGTCCCAATGGTTCATCTACATCGACTGAAATGACCCAACCATCTCAGCCCAGGAAGGCTTTTGATGTCGATTCTGACCAGGCCAAGCACACATCACACACAGGCAGAACACTTAGCACACTCGTGACCCTCAAAGATCGAGCTCAAGTATTTATTGCACTTTCCATTACTACATCGTGAATTCTTCTTTTTCTGAAAATACAAGGGGAAGAACTAAAGTAAGTTTTTTTAACCACACCTTAATAACAAGAAAACGTTACCATACTGGGGTGCATGGAATGTAATAAACACACCAGAAGCAGAGCAATCTAGTTTTTGGACATGAACAATAATATAGGACCCTCCAAAAATTCATTGTTTTATTGAGCCCCATGATTACGTGTGAAAATCATTTAATGACAGTCCAATGAATAAAAAACAATTATTCCAGACTTCAAAAATGTATTATTACTGTTCATAAAAAACATGATTATTGTGAAGTAAAATCAAATAAACACAAGAAATTTTATTCATAACACATCAGAGTGATGTACCAATGTGATACGAGCCTAGGCAATTTAGAAATCTGACCAAATTTCTCTAATAAAATATGTACCATGGAACATAAGAGCACCTACCGCCGCTAAAAGCGGCAATTTACAACAGGTTTCGCTCACTCCCCGGTTATATTGAGGTAATCGTCTCACCTGAGAACCCAAAAGATATAAACCAAAGCGATTAATACGAAGTAGGGTCATAAAAACACACAAAAAAAGTGTGATAAATGATAAAATCACCCAAATCACATGTCAAAACAAACCAATTTCCGCTCCGGCATCCATCTTGAATGATGAATTCTGGCCATTTACAGATGCAGAAACACCCAGTACTCGCTAAGGATCAAACGAGTCCTGATAGTAGCAAACGAGTCCTCGTGAATAAATGGTTAAAAACGTCAATCTGAAAAATATAACAGATTGACAAACATCCAACAGTAATATTGATGTCCAAAACAACATAATTATGGAACAATATCACCTTTGCAGACTGGGATAGCTCCGAGCCAGACATCATTGATGTATTGCAGGGAAAACAAGCCTGAATAACACTAAAACTGGAACTTTAAGTAGACACAACAAAATACTGCATGTTTCACGCAAATATTTTGTGGAATGGCTGGTCTGGACTCGGAGCTGGTCAGTGTGACTGGTGTAGGAGTTTCCAGACATGTCTAGGTACAGGTCCCTGATGTGTGTTGTTTAAATTGGGATTTATTTGGAAGGGTAGACATGTTAGGAAACATATCATAGTGGTCCAGTAGGTAAGTATATTGGAGTAGAAAGCTGTTGATATTTTAAACATTCCAAATTATCCCAGCTAAAGCTGGATTCAATTTGATTGGCTTATCTTGTCTAGCAGTGGATTTGTCATTGGGCAGTGGACATATGCCAATAGTAAAGTTGACAGTCTGCTTTTTGTAAATAACATCTATCAACATTTAATGAAATTTTGTGCAGTTGTTCAATTTAGTCACATTGCATAATTTTACGTAATGTCGGGAGTGGAATTTCAAAACTTTTGACATTGCATTTTCTGCATAATGTCCTAGGCTTATATTTATAAATTGACTGCTACCAAAGCACAATAAAAATCTGATCTGCAAGAGTACAATGAAGCATAGGACATATAAGTAGCATGATAATAAGAAAGACACCACATTGTTATGCCGATGCCCCTGCCTAATATGTGACTATTTCAGACAATATGATAACGCCTTGCGTATAATAACACCAGCCATTTGCAGGAAGATGAAAGGATGTATTAATCTAGAAATATTACAGTTGCCAGCATTTTGTAATAAAGAGGAATGTCAAAGTTATCAAGATCTATGTAATCAAACAGCCAATGTATTGCATAAACCATATCTTACATTGTTAGTAAACCACTGCCCTGTATAACAAGAGGCACAAGGGACTTAACGCTCACCTGGACTAATAGCATCTGAACCATTAGCATTTGAACAGACATAATACTTCGAATTCAGTTGTAACAAGACAATATTTAGTGGGAAATTACTGATTAACACTGATCACACAATCAGATAGAAATTGCCCAAGTAGTTAATGAGGAGTAGCATTTTAAACAAGAGGCACATGGGCCTTAATGCTCACCTGGACAATTAGCATTTGAACAAACTTTAATGGCCCTTAGTTCTTAATCATATCTGCAAAATTTTGGCCCGATCCGTTCAGCCGTTCTGGAGAAGTCGTTTTCACTAAAACTTGGTCAACCAAGATGGCCACTGAACCATTTGACCAATCAAGTTCCCTTGAACAAACTTGGTACAGCTCTTGCCCTAGATCATATTTCAAGAGGTTTGCATCAATCTCCCAAGCGGTTTCAGAGATTTTTAGAGACGTTTCTAAAAATCGGCCAAACCCAAGCTGGCCAAATGACTTCGTTTGAACAAACTTGTATCCTTATGCCCTAAGGATGCTTCTTGCCAAATATAATTGAAATCGGCCCAGTGGCTCTTGAGAATAAGTCATTTAAAGGAAAAGTTGATGGACGGACACACGACAGAGTCGCCATGGCATAAGCTCACTTGGGCTTTCAGGCCAGGTGAGCTAAAATGTCCAGAAATAATGAAACATGCCACCATTGTGTATGACTCACAGATGGATGAAAAGACAGCTGGACACCAGACAGGAGATGATCGTTACCAGATAATTAAAAAGTTGAGTATTATTTTATAAAAATAATATCATAGTTGAGTATTATTGTATCAATATATATTTACATATAATGTCATAGAGACTATGGTTAAAATATGATTGGCCATGTGTTTGAAAACAGTTGCTTGAATCTTGTAAACAGTATTAAAAAAAAAATAGATTTATTATTATTATTATTATTATTATTATTATTATTATACTCTGTTAATTGTATGTGGAAAGTAATTATGTTTCCCATGGGCCCCAGACCCCTCCATGCAATGCAGGATTAGACTGGGGGTCTGGTGGCGGGTAATAGGGTGGCACAGCTGTGCTATTGTATTCAGTCAAACGGGTCAACATTGATTTCACTCTATCTGGGTATTTATCAGAAAGATCAACATGTTCATTTGGATCTGCTGTGATGTTGAAAAGCCATAGATTCTTGGTAGAATTATCTGGGTCATACTCAGTCTTGATGTTAAGATGTGGTGGTGGGATCCAGCTTCCATTACCTGAAACATCAAATGAAATAAATATATAGTATTTATATAATGGCACAATGTCTTATAGGAGCAAAAGTAATAGATTTATTATGCACGAACATCTGGCTTAACCCATAAATGGCTAAATTTGGTCAAGAAAATAAAAATATTTGCTTATTGAATGTCCATTTGCAGGCCAATAGAAGCCTATATGACTACATTTGAAAATTTACCACTGGAATGACTGGCTCGGTTATGGAGTCAGTCAGTCCAGTCATAAATAAAAACAAGAATTCCACGGAATTAGGTCCATAGACTGTAGGCAGCTCTACTGAGTACTAGATCTAAGTATCGATATGTTTTAATTTGTTGAGTTTAGGCCATCACGCTCGTAGTGACTCAGGTAGGTACTCGAGGCTACCGAATATTGGCGTTTATTTAGCTACTCGAGTAATGCGAGAGTGACGACCTAAACTCATCCAAAATAGTGGAAGCGGATACATCACTTGATTTATATTTTTTCTCGACATTTTATGCCAAAATTAGGATTACATTTTGATGTGATACATTAAGGCTAGCTTATTCACCTATTTGAAGCCCATGCTCTAATAGAAGCCCACCCCATAACTTTGACATATGAGCTCCAATGATTTCGTAGCAGTTTCAAAATGGCAAAACTGTATTAGAAACCCACCCATCTAACTCAGCAGTTTGTATCGGGAAATAAACGAAATCACAGATTTCTTATTTCACGAAAGAGTTGATACTTACCTCCTAAACACCATGATATTCCCATAATATCCACTTACACTCAATAATCCCCCAGACTTTAAAAGTAAGATGCCCCTACTGGGTAGGGAGAAAGATGACAGCCGGGCGGATGCCGGCCCCCACCTCCGAGCATGCACTGACTGACACTTCCTTCCCATAATTTATTGGTTGACATAAAGCAACTATAACATGCCTGAAGACTGAACCTCTGTGGGGTGGAGGCCGGGTCCGTGTTTAGGAGGTAAGTATCAACATTTGTGAAAAAAGAAATCTGTGATTTCATTTATTTCACTTCAAGAGATACTTACCTCCTAAACACACTATGTTATTGCCAGAATTCGTCAGTGAATTTGGCGGGAGGGAGGCGAGGTCCAAAAAAACCTGCTCTTCCCTAGGACAGCCAAGCTCCTTATGCGTAAAAATACTCACATCTGAATTTGTGTATAAAAACACAACCAGGAAAGATAAGACCATCGGCTCAAAACTGATGGGTGAGAGTAATGACCGTCGAGTCATATGTGCTCCCCCCACCTCCTTTTGGGACAGCAGGAGCTATGACTTCAATGTCCTAAAGGCTCTCTAAGTACTAGTGCTAAAGTTGGACAACATCATCATCCCCTCGGGGAAGAATGAAAACAATACAAGTGTTGTTCTCATAATTAAATGAACTGTTTAAAAACAGTGAGAAAGCCTTATTTAGAAAAAGAACACCTGATTATCTTTTTAAGAATCGATAAGGCGAGGATTGGTGGTCACGGAGATAATGGTCGGTAAAGCTCGACTCACTGGGCTTCTGACAATGTTATCCACCGGAACCCCGTTAAACAGGGTGGTGGGACCCACTATGCCTCGGACACTGTGAGCCTTGGCCTACCAGAGGCAGATTTGTGGCACAACTGGATGCATTCCACAATCCACCGAGAAAAGGTGTCTTTTGACGCCCGGCCATGGGGCTCAATATAAGACAACCATAATGAACTAGGGTCTGTCTGCCACTCCTGGGTACGATGCTTGTACTGGCTAAGTGTGCAGACTGGACACCATACCTTTGAACTAGAATCATATCTAGTTAAAGCTGGTAAAACAATAGGCTGACCTGGGCATTTCAATGATTGAATCTTTGCCAGAAGCCTGAGGCCTTCCCCTGTAACCACAAATGGTTTGGCTCTGCAGAAAAGACGTGAATTTCACTTCTACACCTTGCAGAGGCTGCAACAATAAAAAATACAGATTAAGTGTCAACATTTTCGTTGAAAATGGAACTTAGTGGTTCAAAGGGTTTATCAGCTAGAACTTGAAGCACTAGAGATAAACTCCAAGACGGAATCGCTGGAGGATTTCTCGGTCTTAGATTACCCAAGCCTTTAATTAAAGTATTTAATGAACATACTTCGTCACTTCCCCTATTAGCCAAGCAAGGGATAGCTGACATTAAAGCTGACTAGAAGTCAGCAATAGAGTTAGGCTTGAGGCTATAGGTATCATACAGAAGATAAAGGAAACAGCTATTACCTGAATAGATGTATCCATTAGATTAATACATCTTTCTGAGCACCATTTTGCAAATCTGATAATTTTATAATTATATGCTCTGAAGGTTGACCCCCTTCTGGCTCTTGCCATAAACATAGCTGCTTGCTCAGAAAAGCCCTCCTTAATTGCGGATTCCTTGACAACATCCATGCAGTCAATTTGAACATTGACGGATGTTGTGAAGGGCCTTGCCCTGGAAGATAATATTGTCCATCAGAGGCAGAGGAACCAGATTGCAGACCAGAAGGTCCAGCAGATCTGTGTACCATGATCGGCTTGGCCAATTAGGGCCGATCAGAAGCAATTGACACTCCTCATTTCCTGAAGAATTTTTGGGAAAACAGGATTGCTGGCGGGTATGTAAATGTAAACAATTCCACCCAGCTGATAGCTAGCGCATCATTTGCGATAGCACTTGGATCTGGAATCGGAGAGACGTATGTAGTCATCTTCACATTCTTCGTTACGAATAAATCTATGTTGGGTTATCCCCAGTGGATGAACAGACGGATCGCTATACATTGATTTAGTTGCATTTCCGTAGGTAAAATACTCATCCTTCGGCTCAATGAGTCTGCTAACAGATTTAACCCTCCCGGAATATGAACTGCTTTCAAGGTGATCGCATGATCTAGACACCAGCAAAGCAGTTTCCATGTCATCATACAGAGACTGGGCGACTTCGTTCCACCCTGGAGGTTTATGTAAGTCACTACTGATGACTTGTCTGATCGAACCAGAACTATCTTCCCCTGGATTTTCTCTAAGCTCGTAATTCCAGTAGATTGATATGTTCTTGTGACTAATCCAGATTCCAAAGCCCTGGTAATGTGGCTTCTTCCAGGCAAGCTCCCCTTCCCTCCATGGATGCATCCGTATACATCGTTATTTGAGGATGGGTAGGAGTGAGCATCACCACGATAGATTTTCTCTTTTCATCCACCACTAAAGGTGGTGAATAAGAGGTTCCAACACTGACACATAGCGACTGCTGCACACTGACTGAATGACTGAGATGAGTGTCTCCACTCTCTCCTGAGATGGGTACCATACCCGATCTCCAGATCGAAGAACATGCCCAGGTAAACAAACTTCTGGGATGGAGTCAGCTCTGATTTGTGAAAAATTTTAACATCCAGCCTAAATCTGAGTTTTCAAAAATATTTCCAGATTTGCTGGTCAAATTTCCTGATTGTGTGCCTAAAATATCCAGCCGTTTATGTATGAGTGGACTGCTATGCTTCTCCTGCGGAGGTATGCTGTGATAGCAAGAACCACCTGGGTGAAGACCCGAGGAGCAGTCGAAAATTCAAAGGGAAGAAATCTGAATTCCCATTTACAGCCCTGAAAAGCCAATTTCAGAAATCGGTGTAAAAACTCCTCGCAATTGGAATGTGGAAATATACATCTTTCAGATCTATTGATGCTGTCCACATTCCCCTCTCCAACCCCGCCAACACTGTTTTGATTGGTTCCATCTTGAAAACCCGCTGTGTATGAATTTGTTCAATCAATGGCATGAGGTTGAGAATTAGCCTCCACCCCCAGTGCTTTTTGTCACCAGAGACAAGGTTGAATAAAAGGCAGGACAATTTTGTGCCGGCTAAATTTCTCCTCTTTGTATGACAGAATTTTCAATACACAACCGTTGATCTGTATTTCTTGAATTATGAGTTCAGATCGGTACCAGAGACAGCTGTGATGGCGGACTTGACCAGTCGGGCTGGTATCCGCCTGAAAGCCATCGCAAGACTAAGATGTTCTAGGTTAACCATCCCCACTCTTGCTTGTGGAAGGCCAAACGATCTCCAACAGGTCCACCTAGGGATAGAGATGGACGTGAGTAATGCAAGAGCAGCACTGTCTCTGGATCTGATAGCATTGAGGAGACTCCTGTAGGGTACGAACCGTCAGGAACGCTGCCCATGATCAGATCCCGGTGCGCATCTGCCAGCCCCATGCGAGCTGGCTGCGCTGGATGAGTGAGCGCCGTGACCGGAGGGCCCAGTGTGCTTCACTTGAGCGACTGTCTATTGTAGAGATCGTCTACTGGAGGTGTTTACAAGACACTCCTAGTGACAGCCCGCATCATACAGTCAAAAGTAGAAAAACCATGGCTCTGAACTGAGACAGGTCTTGGCTGATGCGACACAGAAGCCAACACTATGCCATGTTACTACACCATTACAAGGTTAGACACGCGAGACCGCTACCATAGCGGCCTTCTTCTGAATAGCGAAACGCGGAATTGATGCTCCTCGGAGCTCCCAAGCACTGCGCTCCCGTGTCTGCACAGGAACCTGGTCGCGTATTATCGCCTAGCGCAGCACGGTCATCCGTGCTCGGCTTAGGTACAACCATAAGAATGTACTATATTCACAGTACATTTCTCTGGATGGGTATGCCGTATTGCTGGTACTGGCCAGTGACAGCGCTCAGTCACCTCTTCGGGGCCTTTGCCAGGTGGCTGTTAATATCCACAAATAGGCCTATCGGCCGCTGAAACATATACGTGGCCACCCATAGATATCCATATAGTCAGGAGAATATTGGACCATATGGACCATAAGACGGAAATGTAGTATGAAGTTTTTTTGTTGATTTGTATGAGTTCATAATGGTCTTAGATGATAATTTTCAGAGGGTGTGTAAAATTTTGTGCGGTGGCCTTTTTAAAATCCAAGATGGCCGCCATGACGCCTCAAAATCTCTAATATTGCAGGCTCTATACACATATTTTCAACTATGAGGAATGTAGTGGAAGATAAATGTTCACAATTTGATCATTTTCATTGGACAGAAATCCAATATGGCTGCCAAAACACCCGCGAAAGTGCTGAAAATACTAAAATTCCTATAACTTTTGATGTATTCACGCTAGAGACCTAAATTCGAGCCCTATACCCATATCTTCGACCATAAAGAATCCAGTGGAGGGTTTATTTTCAAGATTTAATCATATATGCATCATGAAAATCTGGCTGTCAAACTCAGCCAAATTTTCATGCAGGATATATTATCAAATCATGAAAATAATCTTGAAAATGGCATACCTGGTAATATTTCTAATATATGACCTCTCCTATATTCTATAAATTCTGCTTTCTATGTTCAGGTTGAGGTCGTGTGCGCATGATGGCTGATTTGCATGATGTCTGCTTATTCAATGATTTCTACGACTGCCTCAATAAAAAGAAGAGGGAGAAGTTACAAAATGGTTACAGACCACGTATTGATATCATAATAAAATGTAGTAAAGATTTGAATGACAATTACCATCAACAGCTGGCATTACTGCTAGAATCAGAGCCATACAATCCTATCATTAGAATCCACAAATCATGCGTGTCAAGGTATATATCTTCCACTAATGTAGAGGCACACATCACACATGTGCGCAAGCTTTCTTGTGTTGATGATGATGATGAACAAAGTGCTCCAAAACGTTGTCGATATGGACCTGACAAATTTGATTTCAGGAAACATTGCCTGTTTTGCCCTTATATAACAGTATGTATTCTTACAGCAGATTATGATGCTATGGTTCCACACATTCGCCGTAACCCCACATTTCTCATACACACTGGTGAAAATGCCGATGGTCAGGAGTACAAACAATTTATCTTAGATGTATGTAGTAAATGAAATGACAAGCTAGGTGCAACAGTCAGACAGCGAGTACTCAGTGCAGTTGCCGATCTGCATGCTGCGGATGCACGTTACCACAACTCTTACAGATCCAAATTTATACCAGAACGTAATGTTAGCTACTGTGGTGGTAAACTAAGTAAACTCACTGACGATCCAGCATTCAAGCATATGTGTACACAAATGTCAGAAAATCCTAAAAAAACATGGAGCTCGGTGGAACTGTTTTCTGTTTATGTAGATGAGGGTGGCTCGTGCATGTGCCGAAAAACATTGCTCAAGAAGTTGACTGAATACCATGGTGACAATGTATTGACACTCATCTCATGGTTTCGCAAATGTGATGTCGCTGCATTTGGTGAAGGACACTGATGATGACTTACAAATGGCTGTAGATAGGGTTGCATCCCAAATTACCACTGTGAGTCTTGCTTTTAAACAGAAGATTATAGACACATACCATACAAACATTGATAAAGAACTAGCTCGTGAATCTGTTAGTGACACATTAGCCATCCTTCTGTATAAGGTATCGAGTAAGTTCAATGATTCACAATCTCAAGTCCTAATTGGCAATATAATAACAAGTGTAGTATGTTGTCAACCTACAGTTCTTCAGATAGCTCTGGGTGTTCTCATGCGGCATAACAAGTCTCATTTGTGAAGTGTACAAATATTCTGTGGTTTGCTCATATGATGAGGTACGAGCCCCCGCTTGACCCTGATACAATCAAAACTCCTATTCAGAGGGGCCTGTCTCTTATCAAAGGATCGGGTGAGGATGTTTTGATTTTCACTTGTGATCAACAGTTGTACAAAATAACAATTGATATCCTCTTCCACCAACCAGAATACTTCAAATGCGTAATACTTATTCTAGGGGGGGGGGGGGGATGCATATGCTGATGAATTTTATACATGCGATCGCTGTGATTATGGGTGAGAGTGGGTTGAGGGAGGTGCTGGCAGGTACATTTGGGAGTGTTGACAAAATGCTCAGTGGGAAGAAATATCCAGAGAACTTTCGAGCACTATGTATGTTGACAGAGGAGGTGCTCCACTCTGTAGTTCAGGAGGAGGGAGTTGCTTCATTCAGTGATCTCATGACTACACTTGATAGGCATGCCAGCCACAGCCGGATGACCAAACTGTGGAGAGATCACCTGATCAAACCAGTCATAATCATGATGTCATTCTCACGGGCAGCGCATGAATGTGACTGGGAGCTCCACATGGCTGTTGCAGAGGTGATGCTGCCATACTTCCACTCAGCCGGCTGTCACAACTACGCTCACTACAGCCAGTTCCATATCTATCACATGAAGGGACTTGACACAAAACTGATGAAGAAGCTGCAGCATGGTGCATTTGTGCGTCATATACCAGGAATCTATAACTCGACCTGGAGCAGTAGGATTGGCAACAGATTGGAATCAAATGGTCATGTGGGCTCTGAGTTTTGCCACATGTGGGGAGCTGTCACGAGATGCCAAGGCAATGAGTGACGGCAAACAAGAAGTTGTCCACACACATCACAAGGAGGAGAGTCAGACCCCTATCAAGAGCAATGAGGATGAACACCGCAGCATCCATAGCACTCTCGCTATGGGTATAGATCCACTCGATGATACCTCACATCCTGATGCTGCTCTGATGAACATTGTAACAGGGCAGGTGGCTCATCCTGTGACAGCAGATGATGCCCTCAGCATTGGGCAGAGTCAGATGGCAGCATTCAAGTGTGGATGGCCAGCATCATTTTATAACAAACTGTCAAAGGTTGTGGTCACGATTGATTCAAAGAAGAAGCATATCATAGTTGGGCAGGAAAAGGTGTATGACCATCTATGTTTTGTCCAGACGGGCAACTGAAGATTGCCAAAAGCAAGTCAACACTGAAGAAGAACATGCAGGTGACCGTGTCAGACCGCAACTGCCCCACTCCAGACAGTGATTTATGATGTGTCAGCGCTGCTGTGGGTAATCGACTGGCCATCTGACAAAGTCAAGCTCCGTGAGTATGTCAATACATTCCAAGCATTTGTCTACAAAGCACTGCAAGTAGGGAACATTACCTTAGTGTTCGACAGGTATTATGCGAGTAGTATAAAAATGTCCACATGGATGCAGACGGCGGGATCAAGTCGGTTGCACAATTTGACACCCGATATGCCGACTCCATCGAAACAAGTGATCTTGTCTGTGACAAAAAACTAAATCCAATTGAATGCCATGCTGTTAGAAGGCCTGCTTGATATGGATTTCTACACAAAAGCCACACAGAAACATTACCTGATCATTGTCGGCATCACTGATGTCCCCATTGAGATTGTTCATGGTGTGAAGATAGATCGCCAAGATCTCCGCTCTTCACATGGGGAGGCAGATATCATCATCGCACAGCATGCAATTCCTACTTCCATCCTGGACAAATCAGTCCGTGTAGTATGTGATGACACTAATGTCTTTGTTCTACTCATTCACTACTAAAATAAAATGTGTACGAATTGAGCATCAATGACGATGACTTGGCTACAGCAGCAAAGCACAGTGACATCACTAGTGACCTGCTCGCCATCCATGGACTATCTGGCGCTGACACAGTTGCATCACTGCATGGGGTAGGCAAGGTTACTGCATTGAAAGTGGCTAAGAAAGGGAACTTCTCACTTGCTAACATTGGCGATGTCAACGCCAGTATGGACTCTGTTGTGACACAAGCTACACGGTTCATATGTGCTGCATATGGAAAGGTGACTGAGACATGCACATCCATGACAGAGGGCAGGGTGAGACTTTTGAAGTTGAAAACCGGAAGGAATGAGGCATCATCACCCAAACTCCGCTCCCTACCTCCTACCACTGAGGCATTCCTGGAAAACGTCTGCAGGTGTCATCTGCAGGTGGCGATTTGGAAGGCTGCACTCATGGATTCGCCACCACCAATGGACCTATGTGAGTATTGTTGGGAGCTCGACCACCAGGGTATCATGATCCCGCACACTGTACCTGCTGGCACGGATCTTGCCCCTCCATTCATACTCAAGTTGATTCGCTGCAATTGCATGACCTCAGGTTGCCAAACAGCAACTTGTAGTTGCTCCAGTATTGAGTGCACTATATTCTGTCTGTGGGGGTGGGGAGTCATGTAAAAACCCTCTGACACGCACACATGATCAGTCTGAGGAAGAGGATGCCATTGAGGCGATAATCAATGAGGATGAGTAGCATGTCCTTAACTTGCAGATAGCACCCGTAGTAAAATAAACGAAATCTAGGATTTCTTTTTTCACGAGAGAGTTGATACTTACCTCCCTAATACTTTTGATATTGCTAAATATTGGCGTTCACTCAATAAAACACTCAGATTAAAAACAGTTAGGTGCCCCTACTGGGCAGGTAGACAGAGGTAGTCAGGCGGATGCCGGCCCCACCACCGCGCATGCGCCGACTACTACTTCCTCTGACTAATTTATTGGCTGACACACATGCAACTGCTAAGAGCCTGAAGACCGAGCCTCTGTGGGGTGGAGAGGCCGGGTCCGTATCTAGGGAGGTAAGTATCAACTCTCGTGAAAAAAGAAATCCTAGATTTCGTTTATTTCACATCAAGAGTATACTTACCTCCCTAATACTTTTGATATTGCCAGAATTCGAAAGTGAATCTGGCGGGAGGGAGGCGAGGTCAAAAGACCAGCTCTTCCCTATACGCTTTCACGAGTTTACGGCACTTAAAAACGTCTGAAAACTGTGTGAGAATTTGACAAACCATCGGATAACACAACCGATGCATGAGAGATGACCGAATGTCATATGCGCTCCCCCCCCCCCTCCTGGGAGGCAGACTAGATGACCTCAATGTCCTATACGCTCTCTACGTACTAGTGCCAGGTACTACAGGACAGAGACGAAAGTACTCCATTTTTGTATACTCTCTATGAACCACAATCCACACAAACCATCACCATATTAATAATAATGGGTAACGTGACAATACATTTAACAATGAACAACACATAAACAAGACTGACCTTGTTGAACTTGGAAGCTGTCATCACGTTCCCAGTAGAGAAGCCTGATGCAGTCCCGACAAGTGGTTGTTACCATTACTTAAATGTGATGTATATAAGCAACGAGGAAACGCTCCTCATAAAACATACAGGCGATTATTGTTTCAAAATCGACAAGGCGAGAGGATTTGAGGTGTCACGGAGGTAATGGTCTGTAAAACTTGACTCACTGAGCCACGGACATAATGTCATCCACAGGGACCCCACTAAACAGGGCAGTGGATGCCACGACACCGCGGACACTGTGAGCCTTGGCCACATCAACCTGTCTCCCGTGGCGGATTTGTGACAAAACTAAATACATTCTACAATCCACCTGGAAATGGTGTCCTTAGACGCCCTGCCATGGGGTTCAATATATGACAACCATAACTCTGACTGGTCGGTACGCCAGTCCGAAGTACGCTGTTTGTACCGGAGCAGCGCCCGTACGGGGCACCATACTTTAGAATTAGGATCATATCTAGTTAAAGATGGCAAAAAAATAGGTTGACCTGGATATTTCAAAGACTGATTCTTAGCCAAGAAATTAATCCTAGGTAGAAGCTTAAGGCCTTCCCCTGTAACCACAAAACGGTCATCCTCGGCTGATAAGGCGTGAATCTCACTCCTACGGCTTGCCGAGGCCGCAGCAATTAAAAACACAGTTTTAAGAGTCAACAATTTCATAGAAATGGACATAAGTGGTTCAAAAGGCTTATCTCCTAGTACCTGAAACACCAGAGATAAACTCCAAACTGGAATCAGTGGTGGATTCCTTGGTCTTAGATTGCCCATGCCTTTAATTAATACATTTAATGTACTTACTTCATCACTCCCCCTGTTAGCCAAGCAAGGAATAACAGTCATTAAAGCTGACTTATAACCAGCAATAGAGTTAGGCTTGAGGCTATAGGCATCATATAGGTGACAGAGGAAATCAGCTACTACCTGAATAGATGCATCCATTGGATCAATACATCTTTTTGAGCACCACTCTGCAAATCTGTTGATTTTATAGTTATATGCTCTGGAGGTTGACCCCCTCCTGGCTTTGGCCATAAACATGGCCGCTTGCTCAGAAAAGCCCTCCTTAATTCTAGATTCCTTGACAACATCCACGCAGTCAATCGGAACATTGATGGATTGTCGTGAAGGGCCTTGCCCTGGAAGATAAGGTCGTCCATCAGAGGCAGAGGAACCGGACTGCAAACCAGAAGGTCCAGCAGATCCGTATACCACGATCGGCTTGGCCAATCCGGGGCGATCAGAAGCACTTGGCACTCCTACTGCCTGATTTTCTGAAGCACCTTTGGAATCAGGATTGCTGGAGGGAATGCGTATGCATGCACTCCCGCCCAGCTGATAGCTAACGCATCTGTTGCGAAAGCGCTTGGGTCTGGAATCGGAGAGACGTACGTCGTCATCTTCGCATTCTTCTTCGTTGCGAACAAATCGATGTTGGGCTTCCCCCAATGGTCGAACAGACGATCCGCCACACATTGATTTAGTTGCCATTCCGTGGGTAAAATACTCATCCTTCGGCTCAATGAGTCTGCTAGCAGATTTAGCCTTCCCGGAATATGAACTGCTCTCAAGGTAATCCTGTGATCCAGGCACCAACAAAGCAGTTTCCAAGTCATCATACAGAGACTGGGCGACTTCGTTCCGCCCTGGCGGTTTATGTAAGTCACTACTGTTGAGTTGTCTGAACGAATAAGAACAATCTTGCCCTGAACTTTCTGTAAGAAATGTTCCAGGCCCAGGACTACTGCTCTTAGCTCCAGTAGATTGATATGTTCCTTTGACTGATCCAGATCCCAAAGCCCTGATATTGTGGACTCTTCCAGACAAGCTCCCCACCCCTCCATCGATGCATCTGTATACACAGTCACCTGAGGGTGGGGAGGGGTTAGCAAAACCCCCAGCAAGAGATTCTCTATATTCAACCACCATTGCAGGTGGTGAATTAGAGGCGCCAACACTGACACGTTCGAGTCCAGCGAACCTGAACTCTGGGTCCACTGTGTCATGAGAAACAACTGGATCGGGCGCCTGCGTAAGGCCGCCTGCGGAATGACTGGTTCCAATGAAACCATCAAACCCAGCATTCTCAAGTAAACCCGTGCCAGGATATGACGACTGTCGCACACCGACTGTATTAAGGAGATGAGTCTCTGAACCCTCTCCTGAGTAGGATAAACATATCCCGTCTCCAGATCGAAGAACATGCCCAGGTAAACAAACTTCTGGGATGGAGTCAGCTCTGATTTTTGGAAATTGATTATCCAGCCCAAGTCCGTGAGAGTTTTCAAAACAATCTCCAGATTGGCCGATAACGTTTCCTGGGTGTGTGCTTTTAACAGCCAGTCGTCTATGTACGTGTGGACTGCTATGCTTCTCCTGCGGAGGTATGCCGTGATCGCGAGAACCACACGGGTGAAGACCCGAGGAGCCGTGGAAATTCCGAAGGGTAATACCCTGAATTCCCACTGTCTGCCCTGGAATGCAAATCTCAGGAAGCGACGGAAACTCCTCTCTATGGGAATGTGGAAATAAGCATCCTTCAAATCTATTGAAGCTGTCCACATTCCCTGCTCTAACCCCGCCAACACTGAGCGCACAGTCTCCATCTTGAAACTGGGCGTCTCTATGAACTTGTTCAATGGCTTGAGGTTGAGAATTGGTCTCCACCCTCCGGTGTTTTTTGTTACTAAGAACACGGTTGAATAGAAGCCCGGACACCCTTGTGCCGGCTGAATAGCTCCTTTTTGTATGAGGGAAGTTATCTCCTCCTCGATACACAACCTCTGATCTGGATCTCTCGGATTCGGAGTCCAGATCCGCACGAGAGACAGTCGCGACGGCGGGCCTGTCATCCATTCGGGATGATACCCGACTGAAAGCCATCGCAAGACTAAACGGTCCTGAGTCAACCGTTCCCACTCTTGCATGTGGGCGGCCAGCCGGCCTCCCACCGGTCCACCTAGGGAGAGAGGTGGACATAAGGAGTGCAAGAGTGGCACTGTCTCCTCCGCCAGAAACACCAGAGTGGTTCTCACCGTGGCAATCGGCCCATCAGGCACGATTACCACGACCAGATCCCCGCGCGCCACGCCCAGCACCACGCGCACCTCGGTGCGCGGGTGGCTGCGCCTGGGGAGCCTGCGCCCCCCTCACTGCTGGCCGAAGCGCACGCGGCCTAGGCCGACGCTGCGATGGCGGGTGGCCTCTGACTTGGCCACCTCCACCTCGAGCCTGCAGGGGACGATACGCAGGGGGTGCGGCGCGAACGCTCGCACGGTGGAGCACTTCAAACTGCTCGCGCAGCGCCCTCTGGTTATTGACCAGGGTCACCGTCTCCTGGAGGTGCCTGCATCCCTCACCTCCAAAGAGACCAGGACCTGTCATAGGCGTACGCAGTAGCCTATTGTACAGGTCCTGGGACGGGCACAGATTGTCCAAGGCAAACGTGCGTCTCGCCCGGACACTCCTGGTCACCGCCCGCGTCATGCAGTCCAGGGCCAGGTTGATACCATCCTGGATGGCTCTCTGGACTGTGGCCGGGCTCGGCTGGCGCGATGCGGATGCTGTTACCACCCCTTGTAACAGCTGGGAGACGTGGGACAGAGCAGCAATCGACGCCCTCCCACTCTCCTCCGCATCACGCAGCGCGGTATTTGCCGAACGCAACGCGTTCAAACACAGAACACCCGTGTCAGAACGGGCGCCTGGCCGCGCATCTTCACCCAAAGCCGCGCGGTCATCCACGCTCGGCTTGGGTACCACACCGTACCGCTGGTAGTCCAGGGGCACGATGCGGCAACGCCTGGCCACCTCGCGAGGGGCCTTCGCGAGACGCCCATTCGCCTTAATGGACGACTCCGCCGCCTCGAACATGTCAACGACCTGTGGTCAGGCTGGCTAGCCGACTGCTCCACGGGCAGATCTGGCCGAACACTTACCAGCCATTGGCAAGCGTCCGACCAATCCTCCTCCATGGCTAGCTGCGAGCACTCTACAAGACGGGGACCTTCGTCTTCCTCCTGAGCGCACGCAGCAGAGCTTGACGGCGGATATGCTGATACCCCTGGAAAGCCAGGGAAAGCATGCGGGCCCGAAAGAACAGGCATGCTAAACTCCCTGGCTTGACCAGGAGCAGGCGCCGTGGTAGAGCGCGGGGCAGACACTGCCCCACCACGGTCCCGGCCAGCACCAGCGACACGCTCGGCAAGCCGAGGTATGCGGTAACCCTGGCCATCAGCACCGTCCAGGGCCAGCTTCTGGACCGTGAATTCTACTCCTGCGTGAGTAGATCCATGGAATACGTCGCCCGCATCCCCCGCGAGGGGTGCACAGACGTCGTACTCCATGGTCACGTCCCCAGACGGCGACCCTAGCAGGAAATCCTCTTCCTCCTGGCCAGAAAGATTAGACTCCGGGTCAGCAAAGAGAGCTAACCCGGACTGGCCAGGGAAGGTGCCATAGGAGGTACTGGCACTCGCGGCGTGCGGATCCCCCTGGACTGATAAGCAGCCCGCGGGTTCCTGCGACAACCGTCCACGGCCCCTCGGCGCGGCACCAAGCCTGCTGCCAGGGTCGTGGAATGCCCCCATCAACGGGGGCCACCTCTGAATCGTTCTCAAACAACGGAATCGACCTACGGAAATTAGATTCAGAGGCGGGGATAACCTGCTCTGAAGCAGATACTGAGGACAACAAAGGAGCTGGCCCAGGAAGCATGCTGCGAAGCAACTCTGGGACCAAATCCTTTATTGTCCTCTGCATCTCTCCCAACATTTCGGACCGGAAGGCCTCCATGTCCACCGTGGACGAGGCCTTCCTCTTACCCTTCTTCGAAACACTCTCTTTCTTCGCTTTCCTCTCCTCCTCCACGCCCTTCTCCTTTGCCTGCAATGACAAAAAGTCAGACATTAGTTCGCCCCCCCCCCCATTGCTTACATACGTCGCACTTAAGCAGCGGTCCACACGGACTGCAGCTGAAGCACAAATGGGGAACAAACCGATCCTTCAGAAACCGGCCACAGGACGGACAACCAGGTCTCTGAAACAGGACACAGGACGAGGACAATGAGCAAGTTAGTCAAGGTTAGAAAAAACTCAAAACCAACTAGAGAGGGAAAAGATCATAAAGATCAGTAACCATAAGAAACCAGCGTTGGACAAAACTTTAAATGTAAATAAAGAGCAAGGCTGATTATGACGTCATCAATCCCATGACAGAAATTAAATCGGTCCGCAACAAGCATCTAAGTGCAAGAACGAATTGTATTCCTAACATAACGTCCTCACTTGGATATTCAGACTACACACCATCAGATACACAATGATAACAATGGTAAATACAGTCATTATTTTTTCAAATAATTCATATCACCTCATATCATTAATTAGATACCTGACACCTGGTATAGACAAACCATCCAACGTGATGCACTGGAGCACTCCACCAAGACTACGCCTCTTAACTCTCTCCACCTAAGGGGAAGGAATTGGATCAAGAGGGCAAAGTGAGAAGACCTTTAGATCAAGCCTCCAACTCACTGAGCATAGATTTTTTGGTTAGATAACCTAACAGTATTAGTAGGAAATGGAACCGTGGTGGAGAGAAACAAACCCTCCTGAGCTGAGATGTCCACTAATAATGCAAATCCATACACAAAGAGAGATTAGACTTATATAGCACCGAGTTGAAAAAACCAACTCAAACCGGCGCTCATCACGGTAAGCGTGAGTCCCGGAAACACATTACACCAGGGAAAAACTCGCTAGAATATAGTTGAAATCACCTGATAAAGAGATCCAGCTCCCTCCTCCGGAGAAGTCGCCCTTTCTGACATCTTTCTCTTTCTTCCCAGGTATATTCAGACTATTTTACACAGGTAAACGAGTGAAAACTTTTTAACAAGCACAAACGCATGTGAACTCTCTGCCAATAAATTAGCAAAGAGGAAGTAGTAGTCGGCGCATGCGCGGTGGTGGGGCCGGCATCCGCCTGACTACCTCTGTCTACCTGCCCAGTAGGGGCACCTAACTGTTTTTAATCTGAGTGTTTTATTGAGTGAACGCCAATATTTAGCAATATCAAAAGTATTAGGGAGGTAAGTATACTCTTGATGTGAAATAGCTACAACATTGAATTATAATTGAAAAACTTTAGTGACATCTTTGGTGAGAGGAGTCCAGCTTGCAGTTTAGCGTTTGCGGCCATCACTTCTTCATAACAGACTGGCGATTCTGTAGTGACTGTGATGGTCACAAATGCTAAACTGCAATCTGGACTCATCTCCCCATATATGTAACTAAAGTTTTTCTGTCACGAATAATCCTAGGGATGGGATCAACACTTTCTCTTTCACTTTCTCGATACCTTAAGTAGAAGTAATGCTGCAATGTCACTAACATAACAGATGTATGAGGTAGTTCTGTAACACAACATCATTATTTTGATTGTTCGATCAATGGGTTTAGTAAGGTAGCATATGCAGTGACCTCTCAATAATCCGACGATATATGTGTCACTGATTTGGCAGTCAGATTGTGAGGTCGGTAGAGCGGAGAGGGTTGATTTTCTAAGAAATGCACTCAGGACAAGATTCATAATGTCGAATATTGGAATGGTTGCTTAAAAGTGGGCAGCTTAGTACTGCACCATTGTGCCCCTTGAGTATATTGTGTATTACGAGTGTTGATATTCTTTGACCTCAATATCGATTCATGATGCATGCATTTGTATTGCATGGGCGACATGACCGCCATTAATTATTGAACTTTGTGTCTATTACAGGCTATTTGTTTATTGCTATAGAAATTAGTATTGATCTAGCATAACATAATAAAAATAATAAAGTTCCTGTATTTTTGTGCATAGCGATTTCTGTAATACATTATTAAAATAAGTACAAGGTGTTAAGTTAACGAAAACAACTAATATATTAGTCAGAGAGATATCTGATCATATGGCCCACAAGCTGGACATGCATTATAAACATTAACTGTTTATTAGTATGAGTTCGCAACGAAATCGTAGTAGGCCACATTACAACATTTTAGGGCGAGTTTGACAGCCATGTCAGATATTCCCGATGTGGAGATGATAAAATCATGAAAACAAGCCCTTTGCTGGATTCCTCATGGTCGAGAATGTGGGTATAGAGCTCAAGTTTTAATCTCTAGCATGACTACATCCAAAGTTATAGCTATTTTAGTATTTTCACACCATTTCGGAGGGGTTTTGACAGCCATATTAGATTTCTATTCAAATAAAATGATCAAATTGCAAAAATACATCTTCCATTACATGCTTCATGTTCGAAAACATGGATGCAGATCCCAGATTTATGGCCATAGCATCAGTACTTTGACAGTTATAGCGATATTAGTGATTTTAAGGCGTGGTGGCGGCCATCTTGGATTTTCTTTAAATGCCACCACTCAAAATTTTACACACCCTCTGAAAATTATCATCTAAGCCCCTTATGAACTCATACTAATCAACAGAAAAACTTTATACTACATTTCCACCTTGTGAGAATATTCCTCCTGACTAATAGTATCTATATAAATGTGGCCAACGCTTCGGGGCCTAAGCCAAATAGGCGTCTCGGCCGCTGTAAATGTATGCGAGATATGTTCAGCTAACATTAGGCAGACATGGAAAACGCTCATCGCCGATTCCTGCTAACTACGGGCACTGGTCCCATTGGCTAGATGGCGGTTCCACAAGGTCTAGTCTAACGATTACCAGCTTTCACTGGCATAGCATGAAACTGATCCTTTGTGGACACTTGCAAGTGCTCGACCAGGCGCAGGCCTTCGTTGTCATAGATATCTAGAGTATCTATATCGGTGTTATCACTCGAAAGCATACTAGCGGCCGGAACAGATGATTTCCTCCTACACCTGGTAAACCGGCCGCACCATAGAGCCCGTGAGGGTTAGTATTTATAGTCGGATCCATGACATCGATGGTGTAATAAAAGTCACCACCATGGTCCATGCCAACCCAAGCACATCCATCGGCAAGCCGTGGAATGCTGAACGGGTCGCTATCGGCAGCGCCGATTAGGAAAAAACAGCAGATAGTCCTCTTTCTCCTGGCCAGAAAGGTTACTCCTGGTTTAACAAAGAGTGCTAACCTGGGCTGGCCAGGGAAGGTACCGAAAAAAGCCTGCTGCCCTTATCATTTTGATCTACTGGCAGAATAATTTTGGGCTGCTCCTGGATCCAACGGTAAGGCTTCCGAGATCTACCTGAGCCACCACTGATTCACGAACGGACAATGGAACTCAACAGAAACCTGAATCAGAGGCGGGGACTATCTGCTTGGGGCAAAATAATAAGGCAACAAATAACCTGGTCCAGGAAGGATGCTGCGAAGCAACTCTGGCACCAGGACATTAATTGTCCTCTTCATCTCCCCACTCATTTCAACACGAAAAACCTCCATATCCGTGGACATGACGGCCTTCCTCTTACCCTTTCCACTACTTACACCCTCGCGTTCCTTCTTGATATGTTTCTTAACACAAGCCCTGTCCTTTGCCTGTAATAAAACAGATTCAGAGAATAAGTCACCCTCCCATGTGTTTACTACCATAACATTTAATGATGGGATCACAGGAAGTGCATCTAAAGCAGACATGGGGAGCATACTTGGGTTTGAAAAAAACCTCCCACAGGAGCAAACCCACTTAAACTCTGAAAGAATTATAATAATAAGACAAAGAGAGTTTTAGTTATAGGCTAAAAACTGAACAGGGAGCAACAAATTCTTATATTTAATATTTTTTAAGAATAGACCATACTAAGAATGTTGCCAAGATACAGCCTGATACATAATGTAAATATTGACACTAAGCATATGGCCGAGAATGACATCATATCTTAAAGATATCCAAGCAAGATAATCAGTAAGAGAAACCATTCAACCAAGTGCAAAGAATGAATAGTATTCAACACGCAAGTGCATGAAACATAAGTAATGATTACAGTAAGCTGCATACTTATTATGTTTTGTTAGTAATAACCCATGCAAATCAACAGAGAAACAAAAAGAAAAAAATTTGGCAGCAAATTTAAAAATAATTTCAAATATGTAACTGCCATATTCTTTTATAACTCGAGTACTTGCATCTTTAGCATAGACATACTACCATGACTTGATCAATCAACCACTTCACATGACTCTCCACCATATAAATAAAAGGGACCATGGGATAAGAGAGAGAAGATCAACTCGACTGTCTAGGCATAAACATTCCTAATAGGAAGGGAGTGAATGGTGGAGAAAAGAACCTCTCCAAAAACTTCTCAGTCCATTACAAGTACCTGTGGACACAAAAAGAAGGCGATAAGAAATTCAAGGCGCCAACATATAATGTTACCAGTTTGTATGGCACTAAATACATCTATAAAGAATCCCGGAAACATAACAATGCGAAACAGCGGCAAAATATTAATTAAAGGTTTGGTCCCAGCACTGCATCTGGTGTTCTAGCATGTCCAGACATGATTAATAACCAAAATTATTCAGATATTGAGTCACAAAAACCAAAGCTAGCTTGACAACTAGGAAGGCATGTGTTTATAAAGTCAATAAATTAGGAGACAGAAGTGTCAGTCGGCGCATGCTCGGAGGTGGGGGCCGGCATCCGCCTGGCTGTCATCTTTCTCCCTGCCCAGTAGGGGCACCTTACTTTTAAAATCTGGGGGAATTATTGAGTCTAAGTGGATATCTTGGGAATATCATAGTGTTTAGGAGGTAAGTAGCTCTTGAAGTGAAAAATAATTTTTGAGAACAAATTTGTAAGAATAGCATGTATAATAATAACAAGAATTCCACAGAATTAAATTTCCTGTCTCCTGTTAGTCATAGTGGCATTGACTTTTGATCTTGTGACCTCCGTGTTATCATGCTGCTTCTTAACATTATAGGTAACCATGTATTCAAGTTTAGTTCCAATAGGACTAACCAATCCTGAAATATAAATGATTTACTGAATGGAAAAACAAGGTTGAAAAAGCAGAGGTCAAATAGCAATATTAGAATGGCTTTGACCGTTGACCTGCTAACCTCGATGTCGCCATCCTGTATCCTCTTGGTATAAGCAACCATGTACCCAAGTTGTGTTCCATTAGGGTTAAGCAATCCCGAAATATAACATGATAAGATTTGCTAAGCCTAAAACTTAACATTGAAAAATAACTAAGTTTTGTAAAGGTCAGAATGACCTTGACCTTAGACATTGTGACCTCAGTATCAACATGCTGCTTCCTAACATTGTATCCAAGTTTAGTTTCATAAGATTAAGCAAGATAAGCCGAGAAGTTTTGCTAGACACAAAAACTTAACATTGAAAAACCTGAGTTTTGTATCACGGTCACAGTGACCTTTGACCGTGTGACCTCAGTATCAACATGCTGCTTCCTAACATTATAGGTAACAATGTATCCAAGTTTAATTACAATAGGATTAATATAAGCTTATAAGTTTTGCTAAACACAAAAACTTAATATTGTTGGCGTTGTCGTCGTCGAAAAAGTGACACATATGTCTTGCTTTCTGCTTCGCAGGCAAGACAAAAAACCCAGTCTTCTGGCCGGCAAAAGGATATTCCTCAAGACCACTGCAGAAGCCGGTTTTGAAGATAGAGAAGACAAAGAACAACATGGCAGCCATCGCTGGAAGCAATTCTGGATTGTCGGTTGACTCTACGGAGACTAAACCTCCTTGAGAAAAACGAAATTCCAGGAAGGAACCATGCACCTAGTAGGAAATAAACGAAATCTAGGATTTCTTTTTTCACGAGAGAGTTGATACTTACCTCCCTAATACTTTTGATATTGCTAAATATTGGCTTTCACTCAATAAACACTCAGATTAAAACAGTTAGGTGCCCCTACTGGGCAGGGAGTCAGAGCGTAGTCTGGCGGATGCCAGCCCCACCACCGCGCATGCGCAGACTAGCACTTCCTCTGACTAGATTATTGGCTGACACACATGCAACTATTAAGAGCCTGAAGACCGAGCCTCTGTGGGGTGGAGAGGCCGGGTCCGTATCTAGGGAGGTAAGTATCAACTCTCTCGTGAAAAAAGAAATCCTAGATTTCGTTTATTTCACTTCAAGAGTATACTTACCTCCCTAATACTTTTGATATTGCCAGAATTCGAAAGTGAATCTGGCGGGAGGGAGGCGAGGTCAAAAGACCAGCTCATCCCTATACGCTTTTCTGCGTTTAAGGCACTTAAACTTCTGAAACTGTACGAAAAACAGTCAGGATTTGACTAACCATCGGATAACACCACCGATGTATGAGAGATGACCGAATGTCATATGCGCTCCCCCCCCCCCTCCTTCCTGGGAGGAAGAGTCGACTGACCTCAATGTCCTATACGCTCTCTACGTACAAGTGCCATGTACTACAGGACAGAGACGAAAAAGCTCCATTTTCGTAAACTCTCAACAATGAACCACACAAATACACAAACCATCACCATATTAATAACGGGTAACGTGACAATACAATCAACAACGGACAACCCATGAACAAGACTGACCTTGTTGAAAAGGCTGCTGACATCATCTTCCCATTGGTGAAGACTGATGCAGGCCCAAAAAAGTGGGTGTTTCCATAAATTAATTGTGAAATATATAAGCAATGAGGAAAAACCTCCTCAAAAAATATAAACCGAGTTATTTTTTCAAAATCGACAAGGCGAGAGGATTAGAGGTGTCACGGAGATAATGGTCTGTAAAACTGGACTCACAGTGCCATTGAGCCACCGACATAATATCATCCACAGGGACCCCATTAAATAGGGCAGTGGATGTCACTACGCCGCGGACACTGTGAGCCTTGGCCACGTCAACCTGCTTCCCGGTGGCGGATTTATGGCAAAACTGAATGCATTCTACAATCCACCTGGAAATGGTGTCCTTAGAAGCCCTGCCATGGGGTTCAATATATGACAACCATAACGCTGACTGGTCGGTGCGCCACTCCGCCGTACGTTGTTTGTACCGGCGCAGCGCCCGGACGGGACACCATGCTTTAGAATTAGGATCATATCTAGTTAAAGCAGGCAAAATAATAGGTTGACCTGGATATTTCAACGACTGATTTTTAGCCAAGAAATTAATCCTAGGTAGCAGCTTAAGGCCTTCCCCTGAAACCACAAAACGGTCATCCTCGGCTGATAAGGCATGAATTTCACTCCTACGCCTAGCCGAGGCCGCAGCAATTAAAAACACAGTCTTCAGTGTTAATAGTTTCATAGAAATGGAACTAAGTGGTTCAAAAGGCTTATCACCTAGTACTTGAAGCACTAGCGATAAACTCCAAGACGGAATCACAGGTGGATTCCTTGGTCTTAGATTGCCCATGCCTTTAATTAATACATTTAATGTATTTACTTCATCACTTCCCCTCTTAGCCAAGCAAGGAATAACAGACATTAATGCTGACTTATAACCAGCAATAGAGTTAGGCTTGAGGCTATAGGCATCATAGAGGTGACAGAGGAAATCAGCTACTACTTGAATAGATGAACCCATTGGATCAATACATCTTTTTGAGCACCATTCTGCAAATCTGTTGATTTTATAATTATATGCTCTGGAGGTTGACCCCCTCCTGGCTTTGGCCATAAACATGGCTGCTTGCTCAGAAAAGCCCTCCTTAATTCTAGATTCCTTGACAACATCCACGCAGTCAATCTGAACATTGACGGATTGTTGTGAAGGGCCTTGCCCTGGAAGATAATATCGTCCATCAGAGGCAGAGGAACCGGATTGCAGACCAGAAGGTCCAGCAGATCCGTATACCATGATCGGCTTGGCCAATCCGGGGCGATCAGAAGCACTTGGCATTCCTCTTGTCTGATTTTCTGAAGAATTTTTGGAATCAGGATTGCTGGAGGGAATGCGTATGCATACATTCTCCCCCAGCTGATAGCTAACGCATCTGTTGCGAAAGCGCTTGGATCCGGAATCGGAGAGACGTACGTCGTCATCTTCGCATTCTTCTTCGTTGCGAACAAATCGATGTTGGGTTTCCCGCCACACATTGATTTAGTTGCCATTCCGTGGGTAAAACACTCATCCTTCGGCTCAATGAGTCTGCTAGCAGGTTTAACCTTCCCGGAATATGAACTGCTTTCAAGGTAATCTGGTGATCCAGACACCAACAAAGCAGTTTCCATGTCATCATACAGAGACTGGGCGACTTCGTTCCGCCCTGGCGGTTTATGTAAGTCACAACTGTTGAGTTGTCTGAACGAATAAGAACAATCTTGCCCTGAACTTTCTGTAAGAAATGTTCCAGGCCCAGGACTACTGCTCTTAGCTCCAGTAGATTTATATGTTCCTTTGACTGTTCCAGATTCCAAAGCCCTGATATCGTGGACTCTTCCAGGCAAGCTCCCCAGCCCTCCATCGATGCATCTGTATACACAGTCACCTGAGGGTGGGGAGGGGTTAGCATAACCCCCACCAAGAGATTCTCTGTGTCCAACCACCATTGCAGGTGATGAATCAGAGGCGCCAACACTGACACATTCGAGTCCAGCGAACCTGTACTCTGGGTCCATTGTGTCATGAGAAATAACTGGATCGGCCGCCTGCGTAAGGCGGCCTGAGGAATGACTGGTTCCAATGAAACCATCAACCCCAGCATTCTCAAGTAAACCCGTGCCAGGACATGACGACTGTCGCACACTGACTGAATTAATGAGATGAGTTTCTGAACTCTCTCCTGAGTAGGATAAACATATCCTGTCTCTAGATCGAAGAACATCCCCAGGTAAACAAACTTCTGGGATGGAGTCAGCTCTGATTTTGGGAAATTGATCATCCAGCCTAAGTCTGTGAGAGTTTTCAAAACAATCTCCAGACTGGCCGACAAACTTTCCCGGGTGTGCGCTTTCAACAGCCAGTCGTCTATGTACGTGTGGACTGCTATGCTTCTCCTGTGGAGGTATGCGGTGATCGCAAGAACCACACGGGTGAAAACCCGAGGAGCCGTGGAAATTCCGAAGGGCAACACCCTGAATTCCCACTGTCTGCCCTGGAATGCAAATCTCAGGAAGCGACAGAAACTCCCGTGGATGGGGATGTGGAAATAAGCGTCCTTCAAATCTATCGACGCCGTCCACATCCCCCTCTCCAACCCCGCCAACACCGAGCGCACCGTTTCCATCTTGAAACTGGGCGTCTCGATGAACTTGTTCAATGGCTTGAGGTTGAGAATCGGTCTCCACCCTCCGGTGCGTTTTGTTACTAAGAACAGGGTTGAATAGAAGCCCGGACACCTTTGTGCCGGCTGAATAGCTCCCTTTTGTACGAGGGAATCTATCTCCTCCTCGATACACAACCTTTGCTCTGGATCTCTCGGAATGGGAGTCCAGACTGGCACTAGAGACAGTCGCGACGGCGGGCCTGTCATCCACTCTGGATGATACCCGACGGAAAGCCATCGCAAGACTAAACGGTCCTGAGTTAACCGTTCCCACTCTTGCATGTGGTCGGCTAGCCGGCCTCCCACCGGTCCACCTAGGGACAGAGGTGGACACGAGGCATGCAAGAGCGGCACTGTCCCCGTCGCCATAAACACCGGAGTGGTTCTTACCGCGGTAACCGTCCCGTCAGGACCGATAACCACGCCCAGATCCTCGCGCGCCCCGCCCCGCCCCGCGCGCACCGCGGTGCGCGGGCGGCTGCCTGGCTGACGGCGCCTGAGGAACCTGCGCCCCCCTCGCTGCTGGCCGAATCGCACGCGGCCGAGGCCGACGCTGCGACGGTGGCTGGCCTCTGACTTGGCCAGCACCACCTCGAGCCTGCAGGGGACGATACGCAGGGGGCGCGGCGCGAACGTTAGCACGACGCAGCACCTCAAACTGCTCGCGCAGCGCCCTCTGGTTATTCACCAGGGTGACCGTCTCCTGGAGGTGTCGACATCCCTCACCTCCAAAAAGACCAGGACCCGTCATAGGCGTACGCAGTAGCCTATTGTACAGGTCCTGAGACGGGCACAGATTGTCCAGGGCAAACGTGCGTCTTGCCCGGACACTCCTGGTCACCGCCCGAGTCATACAGTCCAGCGCCAGGTTAATACCATCCTGGATGGCTCGCTGGACCATGACCGGACTTGGCTGGCGCGATGCGGATGCCGTTACTACCCCCTGTAACAGCTGGGAGACGTGGGACAGAGCGGCAATCGAAGCCCTCCCACTCTCCTCCGCATCACGCAACGCGGTATTCGCCGAACGCAACGCGTTCGAGCACAAGACCCCCGTGTCAGAACGGGAGCCTGGCCGCGCATCCTCACCCAAAGCCGCGCGGTCATCCACGCTGGGCTTGGGTACCACACCGTACCGCTGGTAATCCAGGGGCACGATGCGACAACGCCTGGCCACCTCGCGAGGGGCCTTCGCGAGACGTCCACTCGACTTAATGGACGACTCCGCCGCCTCGAACATGTCAACGACATGCTCCGCCAGCGGCAGAGAAGGCATAGCGTTAGCAGTCGGCTTCCCCGCTAACCACGGCCTGTGGTCACGCTGGCTAGCCGACTGCTCCACGGGCAGATCAGGCCTAACGCTCACCAACCACTGGCAAGCGTCAGACCAATCCTCCTCCGTGGCTAACTGCGAGCGCTCTACAAGACGGGGGCCTTCGTCTTCCTCCTGAGCGCAAGCAGTAGAGCTTGACGGCGGGTACGCTGATACACCTGGCAAGCCAGGGAAAACATGCGGGCCTGACAGCACCGGCATGACAATATCACTGGTTTGACCAGGAGCAGGCGCCGTGGTAGAGCGCGGGGCACATACCGCCCCACCACGGGCCCGGCCAGCACCAGCAACACCCTCGGCAAGCCGAGGTATGCGGTACCGCTGGCCATCAGCAGCGCCCTGGGCCACCACCTGAGCCGCGGACTCTACTCCAGGGTGAGTAAAACCGTGGAAGAAGCCGCCCGTATTCCCCGCGAGGGGTGCACAAACGTCTTCATCCATGTCCACGTCGTCAGACGGCGACCCTAGCAGGTAATCCTCATCACCCTGGTCAGAAAGATTAGACCCCGGGTCAGCAAAGAGAGCTAACCCGGGCTGACCAGGAACGGTGCCATAGGAGGTACTGGCCACCGCGGCGTGCGGATACCCCTGGACTGATAAGCAGCCCGCGGGTTCCAGCGACAACCGTCCACGGTCCCCTATCGGCGCGGCAATAAGCCTGCTGCCAGGGTCGTGGAACGCCCCCTCTAATGGGGCCACCTCTGAATCGTCGAACAACGGAAGCGGTCTAAGGAAAACCGATCCAGAGGCGGGGATTACCTGCTCCGAAGCCGATGATGAGGACAGTAAAGGATTTGGTCCAGGAAGCATGCCACGAAGCAACCCTGGAACCAAATCCTTTATTGTCCACTTCATCTCTCCCAACATCTCGGTCCGGAAGGCCTCCATATCCACCGCGGACGAGGCCTTCCCCTTACCCTTCCTACTTACAACCTCTCGTTTCCGCTTCTTCTTCTTCTCCTCCTCTACCACCTTGTCCGTCGCCTGCAAGCACAAGAATTCGGACATTAACTCGCCCCCCCAGTGCTTACATATCTCACAATTACCCGATGGACCACAAGGGCTACATTGATAGCAAAGATGAGGCAAGAACTTATCATGCAGAAATCGTCCACAGGACGCGCAACCCGGTCCCTGAAACAGGGCAAAGGACAAGGAGTATGAGCAAACTAGTTAAGCTTAGACACTCAAACCAACTCAAAGAGAAGGAAAACGATCATAAAGATCAATATACATCAGAAACCAGCATTGCAACTTAAATTGCTGATAAATACATAGCCAGGCTGATTATGACGTCATTAATCCCGTGACAGGAAAAAATCGATCCCAACAAAACATCCAAGTGCAAGGACGAATTGTATGCTGAATGGATACGTCGACTACACAACCATCAGATACATATAGATAACTCTTTTCTGGCAAAAATGTTAATTATCTCCCTTTGCTTACTATAATTAACATCACCACATTATCAATAACTAGATACCTGACACCTTGTATAGACAAACCATCCAACGTGACGAACCGGAGTACTCCACCACCTGCACGCCTCTTAACTCTCTCCACCTCATGGGGAAGGAATTGGATCAAGAGGGCAAAGTGAGAAGACCTTTATACTAGGCCTCCAACTCACTGGACATAAATCATTTGGTTAGATAACCTAACAGTGTTAGTAGGAAATGGAACCATGGTGGAGAGAAAACTAACTCTCTGCTGCTGTGATGCCACCACCTAGCGTCATACAGACCTGTGGACATAAACAGAAAGAGAAATTAGCCTTAGGTAGCACCGAGTTGACATAAACCAACTAACCAAGGCGCTTATCACGGTAAATGCGAGTCCCGGAAACACAATACACCGGGCAAAAAAACTCGCTAATTTTACTAGAAGTCACCTGATTCAAAGGTCCTAGGTCCCCCTTTGGCGAAGTGATCCTTCCTGCCATCCTAATCAGTGACTATCACTCCAAAATAACACAACCAAGTTATGAAAACAGTTTAAGAGCAAGGAAAAGCTATTGCACAAAAAAACATGTGTGATCCCTCTGCCAATAATCTAGCAAAGAGGTAGTGCTAGTCTGCGCATGCGCGGTGGTGGGGCTGGCATCCGCCAGACTACGCTCTGACTCCCTGCCCAGTAGGGGCACCTAACTGTTTTAATCTGAGTGTTTATTGAGTGAAAGCCAATATTTAGCAATATCAAAAGTATTAGGGAGGTAAGTATACTCTTGAAGTGAAAAGGATTTGACCGGATAGCGACACCAATGTAAGTGTTTCTACTGGTGGGACTTCATACGAGAATACTAGGAAGCGCACACACTTTCTGGAAAAGCATTTAACAGCCTATAAACTCACGCCTGCTATGTGTTGTAGTCGAAGTCTGAATAGCCTGGTCTATTGGGAAACGGTTCCTTATATACTGTTGGTCGAGGTGTTGGGCTCTTGATTCAGCCTTTTGATTGGTCAAAATGGTGTTGCTAATGGTGTTTTGATTGGACGAGACATGTATGACAATGGAAAGCCGTTGATTGCCGGTTGCAGAGCTGATTCTTGTTTCCGGTTCTGAAGCCTACAAAGAGTCGGTTGTTGTCAAAAGATGTTTCCAATTATGCTATAATTTTGGCTATAACAGGGGTGAGTTGAGGATGCCTTTATGATTCAGACTTTATGTCATTTCGTTCTCTGTTGGAGGTCATCAGAGGACTTAACTATAATGGCAGCAATTTTATGTGGTCTATGATGCTTTAGTTGGAGTAGGGGGTGTGGCAAGAGAAAAAGTTACAAAATTTTGTCTGCGACTTCAACTGCACAGGCGTGACGCTCAAAAATTTTATTTCCAAATATTGGCCGATACGCCAAGGGACTTAATGCTGCAGATTAGCGTTCCCAGATAAACCCCTATTCGGGTACAAGAAAAACAAAACAATTAAGGACTTGATATTCAGAGTCAAACTCCCAGAAACAGATCCAAGGAACTGGAACCACTGAAACCCATCCCTCCCCTGTGAAACTCCATTACTAACTTGTACAAACATGACCGATACGACACACCAGTATCACATCATTTCAATAAAGCCTGGCACAACAGAGATGCAGTATAGAATTATCCAAGTTCTATCATCAGATCCAACAGACCCAAATGCCATTGGATCCACCAGCTCCACACAATGGAGCCCATAGGCATCAATCTAGCGGTGTAGGACATTTCCCTTCGAGAATCACAAGTGCCACATGGATACTCCACGTCATTATTACCGGTGTTAGTACTAAACACTATTTGCTTTTCTGACATAAACGGACACACTAATATTTATAAAGCCAGCCACTATATGCCTCTTGTGTGGAACAGGTTTTCTTATGAAAGCAAAAGGTGTCGCTGGTAGTGAATGTATTGAGAGATGTCAAAGAGCATAAACATTATCCAGTAGCTAACTATTGCACTCTACCTTCATAATGGGAAATCATGCATAAAGTATAGAAGCATCAAAGTTCTGCATCATGATCCTGATAGAATGGAAAGCACTTTCACCAATGAATTCCCATACCCCATTTTCAAGGCAACCTTACAGGAAGACTGTTGAACATTTTGAAATTAATTTGATTAGAAGGGCTTCCAGTCAAATTAATACAAAAATATTCAACAGAATAAGTTTTATATCGTAAAGAATTTACTTTTTCAGGGATTTGTTGGTGAAAGGGTTAAGTAACAATACTCCATTTGGATCCACCCACTATATTCAATCAATCTCATTGGTCTTAACCACACAAATTTGGTTGTTAACGACGCAGATTTAGTTAAGTAAAGGATTTGAACCGAGAAAGATTTATCTTAAGAATTCCACAGAATTAAATGTCTCTCCTGTTTGTCACAGTGGCTTTGACCTTGTGACCTCCATGTTATCATGCTGCTTCCTAATTTTATAGGAAACCATGTATTCAAGTTTAGTTCCAGTAGGATTAACCAATCCTGAAATATAAATGATTTGATGAATGGAAAAACGTACGGCTGAAAAAGCAGAGGTAAAATAGCAATATTAGAATGGTCATGACCTTTGACCTGGTGACCTCCATGTCACCATCCTGTATCCTCTTGGTATAAGCAACCATCTACCCAAATTGTGTTCCATTAGGGTTAAAGAATCCCTAAATATAACATGATAAGATATGCTAAGCCTAAAAACTTAACATTGAAAAGGTTTTCTAGAGGTTAGAATAAGCTTGTCCTTCGATGTTGTGCTGCTTGCTAACATTATCAGTAACAATGTATCCAAGTTTAGTTTCAATAGGATTAACCATTCCTGAAAGATAAGCCAAGAAGTTTTGCTAAACGCAAAAACTTAACATTGAAAAAACCCAGAGTTTTGTATCAAGGTCACATAGCCAAGTTTAGTTGCAACAGGATGAACTGATTTTGAAATAGAAGCTGAGAAGTTTTGCTAAACACAAAAACTTAACATTGTCGCCGTCGGAAAAGTTACACATACGTCTCGCTTTCTTCTTTGCAGGCGAGATAAAAATCCTTTTGGCAGTGTTTTATGCAGAAACCTATCCAGAATCACATACTAAAAATCTCCATTTCCACATGGATTTGAAATAAGGACCATTTTTGATCAAACAATTTAAAGGTAAGGGAAGGAAATCCAGTTTATAATGTGTTTAATCCAGCCTAACTCCCATACAATTGCTTGTCATTTTAATAAATCCCAAATCATGTGCATGTTACGTTACCACAGTTTCAGTCCATCATCAAAATCACTGATATCAATGTTATAGTTATAGGGGACATCGCTGCAGTTCCTAGTGACTCGCCCACATGCGTATGCACACGCACGCACGCACGCACGCACGCACGCACGCACGCACGCACACACACACACACACACACACACACATATATGTGCATGCCTGCATTCACACACATGCACGTGTACATGCACATATATATGTGCCTGCATGCTTTCACATGCATGTGCACACATGCGCAGACACATGCATGCAAGAACATACACAAGCGTGCGTGCAGGCACGCATGCACGCACAAACACACACACACAGGCAGGGATGAGATTATTCCTCCTTTTGGCTGATTTCCTTTTTTGAAAAATTTTGAAAAATAAAGTTGCTAGTTCTGTCTGAAAGGCCCAAATCTGACATTTTTTTGGTTAGGGTGGGTATTACTCCCATTCTAACACTTGGCTTTTGGTCTTAGCGGTAATGGGTGCAGGCTGGCTATTCTTCCAGCTTGCTTCGCTTTGTGACACAATACTGCTACTGCCATCCTGTCATTCGATCCCACAGACCCAACCGCCACCATTTGGATATGGCAAAAAGAATGTCACTGGATTTATGGGCCTCACACTATGGAGTCAATTCCAATCAATCTAGAGGGATAGAAGCTTATCCCATCTAGACGCTCATTATTATATGATCTTATTCACATGATATTACCGCCTATTCCTAATTTATTTAATTTAAAAATGTCCTCATTTCAAATCCTTGTAGAAACTTTTTACCAAATGGAATCAATGGGGATATTAGTGTACATGTGATTCTGGTTACTGATTCGGAGCAAATGACACTAAAACATTTTTGGGGAATTCTTTCCTGGTCTGAGCAAAGGTAAATTGTTAGTGCCAGAATAATTTTTACCATTAGTGGGTCTGTCAACCACATACATGACATATGCTAAAATACCATCTTGTGGCACAGAAAGAATACTATTATATTGTATAGGTACTTGGATCTCCAGTTATCAGTTTCCAGTCACCGACACGAAGGGCTGCCCGAACAGACGTGTCAAATGTTCCATTATAAACTGGCACACCAGATGGAGGAAACAGGATATCAATATTATGAAGGATCTCTTTTCTAGGACTGGCTGCACCTTTACTGAAAATGAACATATATTTCTTAGATATGTCTTTTTGCTTATATAAGCAAATGTATGATATACGCGAGAAATAATAATAATAATAATAATAATAATAATAATAATAATAATAATAATAATAAATATAGCCACAAGCGGCAATACACCAGGGGCCAAGCATCTAGAATAATGGTCACGAAGATGATAACCTTACCTGGACACTCTTCGGTTAGAACTTCAAACTCTGCGTACCTGAAAACCTATATAGAGCCATTTTTATCGCAAAATTCCAAGTAGTCACTTGGTTGCTATGTCATTTTCATTGTGAAAAGCCTTGCAGTAATGCTGGTTGCTATGTACAGCATTTTGGTTAATGCATTTCCAATAGCATAATTGCATTGTGATACTAAAATCATAATATCTCGTGAACCGCTTGTGATATTTAAGTTCTGTAAATGACCCCTGATAGGGAATCTTGCTCTGAATTTGATAAATCAAATGCCAAAACAATCATCCTAGTATTGCGTCACATCATTTATTGGGAAATCACGTAAATAGAAGACAGTATGCACATTTGCAATAACAGAAAGGTTAACAAGTTTCATTCTCATTCTTTTTCAAAATAAAAAGTTAGTCTATTTCAGTAGCTGCGGGTGAAGCATGAAAAGTAGGTCAGGCTGAGGTCACACTGACATACTTTTGTTATGCTACATACGCTAAGCCTACAATGCATGCCTACACCAAGTTTGATTACTGTATATGAAAGACTCTTCAAACGACAACCAGGCATAAGATTTTGTGACTGACTGACGAGCTACCAAACTAAGGGACATCGTGGGTTATTGAACTGCTATCTGCGTGATTAGTCTAACAGCTGTCTTACGTGCGTGCAGCAACTCCTCTACATATGTAAACAAGCATGCATTTGTGCAATACTTGCGTCATTCGCGATTGGAAAATTATTTATATTATGTCACTGACCTTGATAGTTGACTTTCTGACCCCAAATTTATCACACTTCTTCGGGACCCCAATCTTCCATCCAAATCTGGTCGATATGTCTCCAACAGAATCAGAATTATCGACAAATTAGTTTTCAACAAGCTCTCCACAAACGCGCATAATACTGGCATGATGACAAACCAATGAATAAGAGCTATCAGAAAATACCAACTTCTTTCTCAGACCTAGACCAGTCATTCTTTGAAGTTTCAAAGCAATCCACTAAACGGTCATGGAGTTATCATTCACAAACCAATATTCAAGATGGCTGGCGGCCATCTGAGATTTAGCATCAATCGTCAATTTTGAGAGGTTTCTTCATCAAACTTAGTTCAACCACCCTCTGAAGTTTGAAAGCCATCTGATAAACGGTAACAGAGTTATCATATGGAAACCAATTTACAAAATGGCTGGTGGCCATCTTGGATTTTGAATCATCGAAACCTATCAACTTTTGATAGGTTTCTTCCCCAGACCAAGTCCACCCACCCTATGAAGTTTCGAAGCGATCCGATAAATGGTAACGGAGCTACCATCCAATTTTCAAGATGGCTGGCGGACATCTTGGATTTTGGATCATTGGCACTTCCGATAGGTTTCTTCCCCAGCCCTAGTCAAACCACCCTATAGTTAGAATGCGATCCGATAAACAGTAACAGAGTTATCATCCGGAAACAATTTTCAACATGGCAGCCAGCTTGGATTTCGGATCATCATCAATTTCGATAGGTTTCTTCCCCAGATCTAGTTCAACCAGACTATGAAGCTTCAAAGCGATCTGATAAACAGTAACAGAGTTATCTTCCAGAAACCAATTTTCAAGATGACCACCAGTAGATGGTGGCCATATTGGATTTCGGATGGTCGTCGATTTCGATAGTTTTTTTCGTCAGACCTATTCCACCCATCCTATGAAGTTTCAAAGCGATCCGATAAACGGTAGCAGAGTTATGAGGAAACCACTCTGCCACCACCACAACCCCTCCACCCATGATAAACACCATCACATACCCCACCAATTTTTTTGGAAGGGTATAAAAATGATAATTTAATTAATCTGGTTGCCTTGACCTTTGACCATTTGAATTTGAGCAAATTCATGACACTTTTTCGGGAAACCTTTCATCCAAGTCTGATCAAGATATCTCCATCAGAACCAGAGTTATTGACAAATTAATTTTCAAAATAATGATATTTTAATTAATCTGGGCTCCGTGGCATTGATGCGCCATGACTGTGACATTTTGACCTCAAATTTATCACACTACCTCAGAACCCTACAGGCATTGTCGTACCCTTGTTTGGTCATGATATCTCCAGTCATGTCAGTAGAAGCAGAGCTATTTCGATTGAAAAATTAGTTTTCAAAATAATATTATAATTAATCTGGTCGCTGTGCCTTTGACCTTCCAACCCAAATTTATCTCATTTTATCTCAATTCCTCAGATTGGTAAAGATGTCTCCAATACAACCATAGTTATCGACAAATAAGTTTTCAAAATAATATTTTAATTAATATGCACGCTGTGACTTGGACCGTTCGACCCCAAATTTATCACACTTCTTCAGGACCCTACGTGGAACCTTCCACCCAAGTCTTGTCAAGATATCTCCAGTAGAACCAGTTATAGACCTATATTATTGACCAATAAGCTTTTGTGACTGACTGGACTGAACTGACTGACTGACATAATGGTTGCTACCCACAAACACAAATTGAAACTACAGCCCAAACAAACTTTCTAAAATGTTCAATGAACTGTGAAAAGTCAGTCCAAAGTGGGTCATGATTTGTTGTGCATAGTACTTTTCATACCCTACACAACTTCTCTCTAAAATGCACCCACATGCCAAGTTTGGTGAATATATGTGACAATGTCTTGAAACTGTGGCCTGGACAAACTTGTGGATGATGAACAGGTGAACGAATGAGCTCATAGAAAAAGTGGTGACTATATGTTGCCAGCATAAAAGCAGTAGAATGCACTGTAATATTGATATAGATGGAACAGACCATAATGAACGCAAACCATAACTTAAATCGTAGGCGCTCTAAGTAGAGTTTAAAACACAAACAATATTATATAGTTTGGTGACCATGGACTTGATAGTTTAACTGTCGCAAAACGAAACAAAAATTTAAGTAAAATTAGATAATTAGATGCTGCGTGCCAGAGGACGTGCCCAGCATGCAATATAGGGATCATGTCTAGCTAAGGCAGACCAATTTAATGGTTTGATTTATGAAAATTCCCACCCAAAACCCACGACCGGAGATGGGGAAAAAGGTAATGCACAATTTCAAGCTTAGAGGTTTTAAGCTACTAGAGTATTAATGCTTTTATCATGTTGATCAAGAAAATCAAAAATGTTTTCTCAGTGACTGTACATTTGCAGGCCAAGAGATGACTATTTTAGAAAATTTACCACTGGAATGGCTGACTCATTAACGAGCCATCTTCTCTTGGCCAGCAAATGGAGTTTTCTGATGACCATTGGAAAGCCATTTTGACAGGCTTAACCATTAAAGGGTTAACAAAGCTAGAGAAGAAAAATAGTAACACAAAAATTTTGATAATGATTTGGCTGCTAGACAGAAAGAAGGTAGAAAATAATGCCTTAAATTTCCAGCATAATTTTTTTTCTAGATATGACAAAATTAAGTTAGGAGGGTTTGTAAAATGAAAAAATAAATTGTCACATCCTAAACTCCGCACACGCATTGCCCGTGTTGTCATTGATTGAACTCTGAATTACCACAATCCCAATATCAAGGTAACTAGACACGAGGTATTAGCTGTTAAATATCTTGAAAAACTAATTTAGCAGCAACGGTGCCGAGTCAAATTAGTTTCAAAGCATTCAATAGCCTATTTCTTAAATAGTAGACATACAATTCGCACACTTGATAGACTATTCAAATATCATGATGGTGCTAGATCTGTCAGTCAATACACATTTTGATTGTGACATCAGCCTGCATGTCGCATAATTGATTATGCTGTCATATACTTGAGGGACAGATTATATCTATCCAATTAGCTCTCCTGTTCATTGAACAGGCGAGCTAAAGAGGTATTTCACTGCTGTGTTTCTGGGAGCGAAAGAGTTAAAATATATTACCTTATCGTTAACCATTGATCATAACCATCTAGAGGCTTTGTTCCATTTAAACTGCCACCAGCAAGATTCACAATGGTAGGGTACCAGTCAGTTACATGGATTAGTTCCCGATTCAGAGTAGCATTTGGTATGAGATTAGAGTGCACAAAGCCAACACCCTTCATACCACCTTCCCATAGTGAGCCCTTCCAGCCACGCAGTGGGTAGTTGTTCCCACCTGCCAAAATTTGTCCACCATTATCTGGAAATAAATCAAATAATACATGTGACAGAAGATTCAGACCATAGCTGTAACTGTTCCGATGAGAGAATACAGGAATCCAGTCTATCGATCAATAGTATGACATCATAATAAACTACATTACATCATGAATGCCATAATTAAGTCTGTCATAAATGTTTAATAGCCTGTCAAATTGTACGAATTGTAGTCTTTATTATTTATTAAACACGTTGTTGAATACTTTGAAACTAATTTTACTGGGCGGTGTTGCTTTCATAGGCAGGAACACCACCTACTGAAATTTGTTTCAAAATATTCAACAGGTTACCGGAATAGTTCTCTGGAAATTGATATGCAGGGATCAATCGATCCCAACACAGGCAAAGCATAGCCGGAACGTAGCTAGAGATGGGTGGGACATAGCTAAAACTGGATCCATTGATTATGTGTGCTATTAGTCTTTCTCTTACTGATTGAAAATCACTTTGGTAGAAACTGATCTCTGATGAAGAGCAATAAAAATTCTACTTTTACCAATAGCAGCCGTAAATTCTTCTGAGCACAAAACAATAGCCTTATTCAAGCCAAATGGAAGTCATGTATCAAATATTATCACTAGAAAGGCAGTGGGTTATAAGCCAAGCTCTATAATGCATTTCCGTATACCATATTTCCATATACCACATGCCCATGTATCGCTACATTTACCCATCCTTCGCTTCACATAGGACTCAACAAAAACTGCTATTATAGTAATTGAATTATTATTTGGAAACAATTATAACTAAATTGCACTCGGCCCCCTTCGGGCGGGGTGGGGGGGAGGAAACGGGATGTGCTGACACACATCATTGTGTTCTATTGTAACCCAGTGACTATACATATTTACTACCTTGCCCTCAAACTCACAGCATTGCTAAGCAGCTACAATATAAATGGGTGTACTAAATCTAGTGATTTTCTCTACTTGCGTTTCAGAGTTATGGCAAAATTGTGAATTCTGATATGCACTTAGCGACAATCTGACCTTGATATTTGCTCCATTGACCTGAAATTCAGAGTATGTCTAGACAGCTACAATATGAAAGGATGAGGCAAATCTTGTGATTCTACTGTTTTGCATTCTGGCGTTGTTATTTGTACTCCAGTATACACACTATGCATGGGGTGTTCCGCATCCGGTGATTTTACCTTCTTGCATTCCACAGGTATCGTGATAAGCCACGATACCTGATTAATACCTGATGCTTGTCTTCGAATTGAGGATGAAAGTCAGATGCCTGACACTGATTTTGTTCCTGCTATTTATAGGCCAAGGGACCCGATGGGGTCCCCTCAATGTCTAAGATCTCACTCACCATGATCGACAGAATGTTGTCATCCGTTTTCGTTTTTTTAACCATTGGAGCGTCATGGTTATTGATATCGGATATAGCTGCAGGAATGGAGTTGCTGATGGGTTTCTCAGTTATCTTTCTTCCTCCAACCGGCCGGAATGCTGATTTTTTTATTTCTACTTTCTTAATTTTAAAATCTTTTAAGAACAACTACGTTCAAGAGGTTTAGGCGCTGTATGATATGCTTTGGCTAAAATCACCCTACTCTTCGTGGTGCCGGTGGAAGTGCTCACTATGCAAGTTTCACATAATGACAAACCCAGGCAAAAAAAGATATACTGGCCCTCTTTCTTGCCCTGGGCAAATGTTCAACGAGCAATCCTAGGATAGAGTCCGTGCGGGCCAACTAAATGCGAGACTGCTCCTTCCTTCCCTAAGAATGTTTTATTGCACTGGACACAGATCCGGTGACCTTTATTATTTGGATCGATGTGCTGCTCTTTAATGTGCCTTTTATAATGTCAATACGAGCTAATCAAGCACTTCCTGTGTGTGTGCCACAGTACAAAGGGACCACTTTAAACATTTTGATATACATGTATATCTTGGAAATAGCTTGTTTGATGGAGGATGCTAGTGCCATAGCTAGCAGTGATGTCATAAACAGGTGACTTCAACGATTTCTGTGGAAAAGTGTGGGGGTCCATGACATCATAGACGTATGATGTCAGAAAAGGATGCGGGTATGTCATCAAGTTATGTGGCAAATTTTAGCAAGGAAAGGAGCTGTGTTGATATACTTAAAATGTCAGAAGGGGGAGAAAAAAGGGTGGGGACTAAAAATGGCTCATCTGATATGGTTCATGCCTAGTGGCTCCATTGTGTGGAGCTGGTGGATCCAGTATGCTTCTTTTTTCCTCCTGATGGAAGTTTTGGAACCCACATCAGGGTCCCCTCTTAAAACCTGGATTATGAGGAAAGAAACATGCTCCTTGCCATGGTTTGGTGAGTTGAAGTGTCTTGCTACAGGAGGATCTTTGTTGTGAGAAATGTCTTGATAGTGTTCCTGTATTCTGATTTTGAAGGTTATCTTAGTTTCACCTAGGTATTGCTTTTGGCATAGGAGGCAAGTGATGAGATATACGACGTTGTGTGTTACACAATTGTCTATGATTTTTGCCGAAAGGTTTTGTCCCGTGAACGTGCTAGTGAACGTTCTTCTTTTAACTATTTTGTGGCAGATGCCACAATTGCGTGGCAGGTGATTGGACAGGGGGTAACTTGGTCCTAATGAGCTGGTCCCCAATGGAGGGATCTTCAGTAGCCAAAAAGGGGCCTGGTGGAGAAGATATCCCTACCCCTGGGGCTGCTGGCTAGGATGGGCCAATATTCAGACACAATTCTTTTGATGGTAATGGAAGTTGGGTTGTAATCTGTGATTTTTCAGCAAAAATCATAGCCAATTGTCTAACACGCAACGTCATATCTCATCAATTTACCTTCTATGCCAAAAGCAATACCTAGGTGATACTAAAAGAACTGTCAAAATCAAAATACAGGAACACTATCGAGACATTTCTCACAAAGGTTCTCCTGTAGCAAGACACTTCAAGTCGCCAAACCATGGCAAGCAGCATGTTTGTTTCCGCATAATCCAGGTTCTAAGAGTGGGCCCAGATGTGGATTCCAACACTCCCATCAGGAGGAAAAAAATAAGCATACTGGATCTACCAGCTCCACATAATGGAGCCAATAGGCATGAACCATATCGGATAAGGAGCCATTTTTAACCCTCACCATCTTTTCTCCCTCTCCCGATGTTTTAAGTAATTTAGTATAAATTCTAGCAAGCCATAATATGATTAGATGTGTCAAATTTGGTGATTCTAACTTTTGTATTCAGGAGAGATGCTTCACACAGACGGACGAACAGACAGAGATGGCAGCAGCTACAATACTCATGGCGGCTTTATCGATGCTAAGAACATTCTTAGCTAAGAAGTGCTAAGAAAGTTGGTATTCATGAAACATTCTTAGTTAATTTTTTAAGAATTTAAACCAAACAAGACTACTCTAATGACACATTTTTAGTCAATAGACATTTCCACTGTATCCACACATAACATGATGTCATAATCAACTACGTGATGTGTAGAATGATGTCATGAATCACGTAGATAAGTATGTCACTAACACATATTTGAAGATGGACTATGCATTGTTGTACGAATTGTATGTCTTTACTATTTAATAAATTGCCTGTTGAATATTTTGAAACCAATTTGACTGGGCGCTGTTGCTGCCATAGGAAGCAACAGCACCCAGTCAAATTAGTTACAAAATATTCAACAGCTTACCTGACTATAGTTTTCAGGAAATTGATAGTTAGGGCATTCAGGGATCAATCCCAACAAGGAGAAGTGTGGGTGGAGTTTAGCTAGAGGTGGGCTGGGCATAGCTAAAACTGGAATGGTCCATTCCTTAGCTAAGAACAGTCTAAGAACAAGAAGTTGAAAGAATTCCACCATGAGATTAAGACACCGAGTAACTTTAAACCAAACATACATCAATCCAGGAAAATGTATGACAATACAAACGACACATTCTTAATTCATTTCTTGGCTAAAAACTGTCTAAGAACAGGAAGTCGAAGGAATTCCCTCAAGAGACTAAAGCTAGGCACATATCAGAGCAATGCAACATGACACTGATGGAACAATACCTCTATCGCTTACTAGTTGCCTCGTGCCCGTGTTATGTTGTTATTATAATATCAAACACATTACAGCAACTTGAAGCAACTTTGTTTATGATTGAGTTTATTGAAATGATTTTCATTGAGAATCTGTTCACTAAGGGTAAAAATAGAATAATTGGTGTTAGGCTTGCACAATTATTTGATTAGTCGATTAATCCATATTATTAACAAATATAATCATGGAGGATTACAAAACCGAATAATCAAAGATCTTCAATCTCCAAGATAATTGTTTTTCAAATGTAAAGTCGGCTTACATTTTCTTGTGATACTAACCCATGTGAATGTGAAAAATAAATGAAAACACGGATTTCTTTTTTCACGGGAGAGTTGATACTTATATCCCTAACACTCTTTGATATTCCAAAATATCGACTCACTCAATAAACACTCAGATGAAAAAGTTAGGTGCCCATACTGGGCAGATAGTCAGATGACAGTCCAGCGGATGCCAGCCCCAACCTCGCGCATGCGCAGAATAGCACTTCCTCTGAATAATTTATTGGCCGACACAATGCGACTTAAGAAAGACCAGGTCTGTATTAGGGAGGTAAGTATCAACTCTCTTGTGAAAAAAGAAATCTGTGATTTTGTTTATTTCACTTCAAGAGTATACTTACCTCCCTAACACTCTTTGATATTGCCAGAATTCCTAAGAGAATTTGGCAGGAGGGAGGCGAGGTCAAAAGACCAGCTCTTCCCTATGCGCTTTTCTGCGTCTAAGGCACATAAACTTCTGAAATTGTGTAAAAACACAACCAGGGAATGACTTGAACATCGGATACCACAACTGATGGCTATGAGAAGACCATATGTCATATGCGCCCTCTCTTCCCCCCCCCCCCCCCTTTTCTTGGAAGGGAGACAGAATGACCTCAATGTCCCATACGCTCTCTACGTACAAGTGCCATGTACTATAGGACATAAGATGAAAAGGCTCCATTTCCGTATACTTTCAAGAATGAACCACATAAAACATGTACCATCACCATATTAGAACGAAGGGTTACGTGACAAATACAATCAACAATGAACAACACATAGACAAGACTGACCTTGTGAATTGCTTGTTGCTGTCATCATCTCCCCATTAGTGAAGACTGATGCAGTTCTGACAAGTGGTTGTTTCCATTGATAAATTGTGATGTATATAAAAAATGAGAAAACCTCATCAAAAAATTGTACACCTAAATTATTTTTTCAAAATCTATAAGGATTTGATTCGAGGTGTCATGGAGGCAATGGGCGGTGAAACTCGACTCTCAGTGCCACTGGACTACCGACATAATGTCGTCCACAGGGACCCCATTAAACAGGGCAGTGGAAGCCACTATGCTGCGAAGACTGTGAGCCTTGGCAAAGTCAACTTGTTTACCTGTGGTGGATTTATGACAAATTTGAATACATTCTACAATCCATCTGGAAACGGTGTCCTTGGAAGTCCTACCATGAGGGTCAATATACGACAACCATAATGCTGTTGGGTCCGTCCGCCATTCCTGGGTACATTGTTTGTACCTGTTTAATGCGCTGACTGGACACAATGCTTTTGAATTAGGATTATATCTAGTCAAAGCTGGTAAAAATATGGGTTGACTTGGATATTTCAAGGACTGGTTTTTAGCTATGAAATTTATCCTAGGTAGAAGCTTAAGGCCCTCCCCTGTAACCACAAAACAGTCTGCCTCGGCTGATAAGGCATGAATTTTGCTTCTCCGCAGCAATTAAAAATACAGTTTTAAGTGTCAACATAGAAATGGAATTTAGTGGTTCAAATGGCGTATCAGCTAATACCTGTAGCACTAGTGATAAATTCCAAGACGGAATCACAGGTGGGATTCCTTGGTCTTAGATTGCCCATTCCTTTAATTAAAGTATTTAATGTACTTACTTCATCACTTCCACTATTAGCAAAACAAAGGATAACTGTCAGTTCAAGCTGACTTATAGCCAGCAATAGAATTAGGCTTGAGGCTATAGGCATCATACTACCTGAAATGATGAATCCATTGGATTAATACATCTTATTGAGGCCCATTCAGCAAATCTGTTGATTTTATAATTATATGCTCTGGACGTTGACCCCCTTCTGGCTTTTGCCATAAACATGGCTGCTTGCTTAGACAAGCCCTCCTTAATTCTTGATTCCTTGACAACATCCACGCAGTCAATCTGAACATTGACGGATTGTTGTGAAGGGCCTTGCCCTCGAAGATAATATCGTCCATCAGAGGCAGAGAAACTGGATTGCAGACCAGACGGTCCAGCAGCTCCGTATACCATGATCGGCTTGGCCAATTTGGGGAGATTAGAAGCACTTAGCACCCTGTCTGATTTTCTGAAGAATTTTTGGAATCAGGATTGCTGGAGGGAATGCGTATGCATTCATTTCCACCCAGCTGATAGCTAACGCATCTGTTACGATAACGCTCAGATCTGGAATTGGAGAGATGAACGTCGTCATCTTCGCATTATTCTTCGTTGCGAATAAATCTAGGTTGGGTTTCGCCAGTGGTTGAACAGACGATCCGCCACACATTGATTTAGTTGCCATTCCGTAGGTAAAACACTCATCCTTCGGCACAATGAGTCTGCTAGCAGATTTAACCTTCCCGGAATATGAACTGCTTTCAAGGTGATCCTGTGATCCAGGCACCAGCAAAGCAATTTCCATGTCATCATACAGAGACTGGGTGTCTTCGTTCCACCCTGGCAGTTTATGTAAGTCACTACTGTTGAATTGTCTGATCGAACCAGAACAATCTTGCCCTGAACCGTATTAAGAAATGTTCCAGGCCCAGTACTACTGCTCGTAATTCCAGTAGATTGATATGTTCTTGTGACTGATCCAGATTCCAAAGCCCTGATACTGGCAAGCTCCCCATCCCTCCATTGATGCATCTGTATACATCGTATGGGGAGGGGTGAGCATCACCCACGCCAGGAGATTCTCTCTTTCCATCCACCATTGAAGGTGGTGAATAAGAGGCTCTAATACTGGCACATTTGAGTCCAGTGATCCTGTACTCTGGGTCCACTGTGCCATGAGAAACAACTGAATAGGCCGCCTGCGTAAGGCTGCCTGTGGAATGACTGGTTCCAATGCAACCAGCAACGCCAGTATTCTCAGATAAACCTGTGCCAGGACATGACAACTGTTGCACACTGACTGTATTAATGAGATAAGTACTTGTACCCTCTCCTGAGTAGGATAAACATATCCTATCTCCAGATCGAAGAACATCCCCAGGTAAACAAACTTCTGGGATGGCGTCAGCTCTGATTTTTGAAAGTTGATTATCCAGCCTAAATCTGTGAGAGTTTTTAGAACTATCTCCAGATTTGCTGATAGACTTTCCTAATTGTGTGCCTTTAACAGCCAGTTGCCTATGTACGTATGGACTGCTATGCTTCTCTGGTGGAGGTATGCTATTATCGCAAGGACCACCCTGGTGAAGACCCGAGGAGCTGGTGAAATTCCAAAGGGTAAAACCGACGGCCCTGGAATGCAAACCTCAGATACCGGCGAAAACTCCTCGCCATTGAAATGTGGAAATATGCATCTTTCAAATCTATTGATGCCATCCACATTCCTTTTTCCAATCCTGCCAACACCGATTTCACTGTTTCCATTTTGAAACTTGGCGTGTCTATGAACTTGTTCAGTGGCTTGAGGTTGAGAATTGGCCTTCACCCTCCAGTGCTTTTTGCCACTAGGAAGACAGTTGAATAGAAGCCCAGACAATTTTGTGCTGGTTGAACTGCTCATTTTTGTATGAGGGAATTTATTTTCTCCTCTATACACAACTGTTGATCTGAATTTCTTGGATTTTGAGTCCAGATCGGAACCAGACAGCTGCGATGGCAGACCTACTATCCAGTCAGGATGATACCCAACTGAAAGCCATCCTAAGACTAAGCAGTCCTGAGTCAACCACTCCCACTCTAGCCTATGGTGGGCCAGATGGCCCCACCACTGGTCCATCTAGGGAGAGAGGTGGACATGAGCAATACAAGAGTGGCACTGTCTCTGGACCCACAAGCACTGGAATGGTCCTTACTGTGGCAACCAGCCCATCAGGCATGGTTACCACGACCAGATCCTCACGCACCACGGCCCGGACCGCATGCACCTCGGTGGGTGGGTGGCTGCCTGGCTGGCTGCGCTGGAGGAACCTGCGCACCCCCTCACTGCTGGCCAGAGCATGCACGGCCGTGGTTGGCACTGCACTGGTGGCTGGCCTCTGACTTGGCAACCACTACCCCATGCCTTCTGAGGATGGTACCCCCCAAAGATACCTGGACCCGTCACAGGCGTACGTAGAAGCCTGTTGTACAGGTTCTGGGATGGGCACAGATTGTCAAGTGCAAACGTGGGCCGCGCCCAGACACTCCTGGTAACAGACTGGGTTAAACAATCCAGAACCATGTTAATGCCATCCTGGATGGCTCTCTGGACTGTTACCGGATTTGGCTGGCATGACATGGATGCTGTTACTACCAGCTGGGAGACTTGCGAGAGCACAGCGATGTCGCCCTCAAACTCGCTGCTGCATCGCGTAATGTGGTGTTTGCCGAGCGCAGCCCTCCCGTGTCAGACCGGGAGCCTGGCCACGTGTCTTCACCTAGTGCAGTGCGATCATCCGCACTGGGCTTAGGCACTACACCGTACCTCTGGTATTCACTGCGACCTTCGCAAGATGTCCATTCGCCTTAATAGACATCTCTGCCGCTGAGAACATATACACGATATGCTCTGCTAGCGGCAGAGATGGCATCGCGGTAGCAGCCAGCTTCCATGCTAGCCACGGGCGCTGGTCCCGCTGGCTGTTCCACAGCAAGATGTGGCTTGACATTGATTAGCCAATGACAAGCATCAGACCAGTCTTCCTCTGTGGCTACCTGTGAATGTTCGACTAGGCGCGCGCCTTCGTCGTCCTCTAGAACATTCACAGGCGATTGCGTGGCTGGAGGTACCGATACTACTGGCAAGCCAGTGAAAGCAGGCGGGCGCAACAGAACACGCATGCTAAAAGCACTGGCTTGACCAGGCGCAGGCACCATGGCATTGCATGGGGTATAAATACGTGCCACACCACGGCCATGGCCAGAACCAGCTACACCATCGGCAAGCCGAGGTATGCGGTAATGCTGGCCTTCAGCCCCAACCTGGGCTACCTTCTGTGCCGTGAATGCTAATCCTGTGTGAGTAGACCCATGCAGAAAATTGCCTGTGTTTCCATGTCCACGGTGATAGGAGAACTCAGCAAATAATCCTCTTCTTCCTGGCCAGAAAGATTAGACTCCGGGTCAGCGAAGAATGCTAACCCAGACTGGCCAGGAAAAGTACCGTAAGAGGATATGGTACCTATAGGGCGCGGACACGCCTGAAGACCCGATAAGCGGGAATCAGGGTCCAGTGAGCCCTGCCCCCGAATGAACGGCGTGGTAAGCCTGCTGCCAGTGTTCTCATAGTGAGCTTCTGCCCCTTCAAAAGGGGCCACCTCTGAATCATGGGCGAAAACTGATAAATCCTTAAAGAAAACCGATTCAGAGGTGGGGATTATTTGCTCTGGAGCAGGAGACAACAAAGGATTTGGTCCAGGAAGCATGCCACGAAGCATCTCTGGGACCAAATCCTTTATCGTCTTCTTCATCTCTCCCATCATCTCAAGACGGAAGGCTTCCATGTCCATGGAAGTGGACACCTTCTTCTTACCCTTCTTACTCACACTTACACTCTCCCGCTCATTCTTTGAGCGCTTCTCATCCTCTAACATCTGCTCCTTGGCCTGAAGCGACAAAAAGTAGATCACCCCCCCCCACCCCCCACTGTTCACATACATCACAGATTAACAGTGGCCCACAAGAACTGCAATTAAAGCATGGGTGAGGAGCAAATCTAGACTTGAAGCGACCACAGTTGGGACAACCAGGTTTCTGAAAGGCCACAAGACAAAAACAATGAGTATTTTAGTTAATGAATTAGTAAAACTCAAACAAAAATAAACAGGTCTAATGGCCATAAAGATCACTACAACAATAGATAAACATATTTGTTAATATTGAGTGCAAGGCAAATAAATTATGATGTCATAACTTCAGAAATAAGAAGGCAATCCGACTGGAAAACAATATCCATGTGTAAGGATGAATTGTATTCAAAATCCAGAGCATAAATCTGGAAAGGATAGTGATACAAGCTATGTAAACATCAGATAAACAGTGACAAAATTGGCAGCAGATTTCAGAAATATTTCTAAATAGTTTGAAGTGCCTAATATAATAACACAAGAATACCTGCTTCTTTAGCATAGACATACTACCCGATCTCATGAACTGGATATGCCATCATTCTCTATGACCTCTTAAATCTCTCCACCATAAGGGGAAGGGAAATGGACCAAGAAGGCAGTGAGAAGATCTTCTTACGAGACCTCGAAGTCACTGGGCATAGATTTTGTTCCTAACATGTTAGTGGGAAATGGAACCTTGGTGGAGAGAAAAACAAACCCTCTGAAGCTGTGTTGTTCTTTTCAATCATAGATAGATACCTGTGGACACAAACACAAAGATAGATTAGAATTTCATAGCGCCAGATGTAAATAAATTAAATTTTAATGGTGACTATCACGTTTAATCGCGAATCCCGGAAACAAATTACACACAGGATTACAATGCTAAATTAGACAAACATGTAATTGAAATCACCTGATAACTTGGTCCCGGTCCTTCCTCCGTCGATTTAAATTGAGAAGACATATTTATCCAGATGAAATTCAACCAAACGAGTGAAGAAACAGCAGAAAACTTTAGAACTTGAAAATTTGCATGTGTCTCTTTTGCCAATAAATTGGAAAAGAGGAAGTGCTAGTCTGCGCATGCGAGGTTGGGGCTGGCATCCGCCGGACTGTCATCTGACTACCTGCCCAGTAGGGGCACCTAACTTTTTACTCTGAGTGTTTATTGAGTGAAAGTTGATATTTGGGAATATCAAAGGGTATTAGGGCGGTAAGTATACTCTTGAAGTGAAATGGCTCTAACCAGGGCTCCAGAAAATTTTTGTGCCACAGAACTGATTACTACCAATTTATATGGAATGGGAGTATCAAAAAGAGTTCAATCTTTTTTTTCAATATTTTGACGAGGATTTACAGAATGAGACTAGTATGACTGACGAATGAAATCAAGTCTTACAAATTCAACCATGGAGTTTTATGATAACAACAGATTTGCAGGAGATATTACAACCAACACATACCTATCTACAGTAGTTTCTTCACAAAAAATAATAATTTTTTCCTAGGTAGTATTTGAGGATTTTTTGGTAGTAAAATACTACCATACTACCCTTATCTGGAGTCCTGGCTGTAACTACTGCATTATATCTATATTATTTATTAAGTTACTTGTTTTGATCAAAGAAAACATCAAACTGTTGAAATCTGCCATTGGGTTTTTTCCCAAAAATAAGTTCCAGGGCATTTCGCCCCAGAAACAAGAATAATTTGGTCAGAATTTTACTGTTTTAAACTAATCACTTTAGCTAAACATAAAATATTGCACAAATATTGTATATTGTTTTAGAAAACCACTGTACCACATTTTTAGAAATCACTATGACACAGGAAATACACTGCGCGACACCTAGCTGAATTGTCATTTCTCTTGGGCTGTTCGGGTATCTCCAGATTGAATCTATATTGTGTTCAGAAATCAAATTGCACTGGTCAGCGACACCAATTTTTGTTCTTTTAACGTTATGTTAGCAAGTCTCAATTGAAGTAAAGTTTGTAGTTCTTTTCAGATATTGCCAATACTAGCAGTTTTTAACGCTTTTTGCCTCCCCGAACCCACCTTCACAAGTACCTCTCTGATTAATCATGATTATTTAAATGAAATTATCATGATTATAAACCAGAAATGAGGTTGTAATGCAACCATGAAGCTCGACTTTACAATGATCTACAAAGTTGGACTTCAAACATAAAATATTTATAGAAGGCTTATCAATACACTTATAAACAAGAGGCCCTGAGACACTCACCTGCACGATTATTAGTATTTGAACCATTTGCATTTAAATAGACATGATGGATAATTTCTGTAAGATCACTGCCAAAGAAATTGACCAATCAAAATTCTCATCTTATTTCCTGAAGATTATCATTATAGGATCATTCCACCCAAGTTTGTTTGAAATCTAGTCATTGATTAAGTAGTAGTAACAATTAACCTCTACTGAAAATGTCTGGAAAATCGAAGATACCTGCCCAAAATATTGAGCAATCAAAATTCTCATTATAGCTCTTGAAGTTGATACCGATCGGAGCCTTCCACCCAAATTTCATTGGAACCGGTCCATTGATTAAGAAAGAGTAGCATTCTAACAGATTTCTGGAAAATCCTAGATGGCCACCAGAAAAATTCTGTGTACAAGGTCTGAAACCTAGTTCCAGAGGGTCCTTCCAGCCCAATTAAGTTGAAATCTGCAAAGCCATTAATGGAGTAGCATTTTGACGATTTCTTGCAAGATTTTCACCAAAGAAATTGACACATTAAAATACAGTATACAGAGTACATGTTTTGAAGCTTACCCACATGGGATCATTCCTGCCAAATTAACTTCAAATCCACCAGTGGTTAATCAAAAGTAGCGTTGTGACCATTTCTGGTAAACTTTTCTGAAACATGTCTACAGAAATACGGCACCGCGAACCATGTGGGGTAAAAACCTGGAATCACAATCCACACCTTCCCTAATGAATCCATCATTTTGCCGAGTGATTCGATATGGCTGGTGAACCAGGCCAACCTGCTGAGCCATAAATTGTATCCATTTCCATAGTCACCGGCGTATCGGTTTGACCCTATGCGAATTCCTCTTCTTGCTGCTCAAACAGCGTAGACACCGAATGGTACCACTGCAATCGGATTCAGGAGCTGGTGGCTCAAGACTAGCCATCAAGTGGTTAGCCGAGCTCACAGCTCCTGTTCCCAGGTCAACACGCTGTCTAAGGAACAAGCCCAGACACTCCTCTGGTTCTTTGAAAACTGGAAAACCCATAATGGAAAAAACAGAACTAGAGGGGAATTCATGTCCAAGAGCAGATGTAGAAGCCACTGAAGGATTGGAAACAGGAAGAATGCTGCGATGCAGCTCTGACATCCAATCCTTCAATTATTTATTCATTTCATTCATCATGGGAGAGGAGGCCTTTCTCTTATGAGCAAAACCCTCTTTCTTCTGGTGATTAATAAACTCCAGGAGTAGATGATCTGACCATTGATCACAGGTCGACATCTATAAACAAGGTCACACATGCTAAACCTGAAGCACTCATGTCCAGCAAATCATGCTTTGACAGTGGACAGTCAGGAATTAATTTATGAAATGACACATAGATAACTCGGAAAATAAATAAAGTAACTTTGTAATAATTTTGTAAAAAACTGTATAAAGGGGGACAACTCTATCAGACATTACTCAATAGTACAGCACCGTTGGAAATTCCTGACGATGCCCATGATAAAACACAGTTTCAAATCATGAATACTGAATATAAGTATAACCTTCTATGCCCTGACATGCCTACAACTCCCGAGTGTGCATTTGGCGATTGATGCGGTCAGGAAATTCACTGACTTGGCTCATGTAACTTTCCATTCATTCGCAATCAGCTTCCGCAATCTTCATAACTGTATACAAAATGTTTCATTAGTATTATTTCTATAAATCATCCACTTCCGCAATTCATTTTCAAAGTCTTCGGCTACTTAAAAGCCTACGATAATTTTAATATTTGTCGGCTAAATGAGTCGGCCAAATGTTTTTTTCAGATTGTCTAGGCAGATTTTTTCAGCAGATTTGTCCAACAGATTAATCTGACAGAATAATCTGATTGTTTAAACGTGTGAGAGATTCAAGCTATGACTTCGGATTTTTCCATCAGATCTGTGACTGATTAAACTGAAAATTTAAATGCTCATCAGATTAATGCTAAGCATCAGATTTAATCTGATAGATTAATCTGATCATGAAAACAGGCCTTAATACAGATTCTAAGATGCAGTCCCAATGCAGACACCAGCACCATCAGACGGCAAACTGAGGCATACTGGATACATCAGCTCCACATGAAGGTGCACTTAATCTTACCCATCGAAAGCAAACACCACCACTCTCTGCTTTGAGGGAAGTGTGTGTGTGTGCGCGTGCGTGCACGTGCATGCGTGAGGGTGGGCAGTTCACCATGTCTTAAAACACAGATGAACGCCAACTCTAAAATATTGAAAATTAAGAAGAATATTCTTACATTTCAGTTGTTGTTCCATGTAGTGTGTACTGTTCAGTCAATTAAGCTGCATAATGGAATTCTTACCTGTTGAGAATATCAGCACTGTGTTGTTCCACAGTCCATATTGCTGGAATGCTGCTGTCACATTACCAATAGCTTCATCCATGCATGACACCATACCTAGAAGAGGATTCATAATACATGCACATGAGGCTAGATGAATAACTGACTGGCACAAGTGATGTTCCTGCTCTTTATACGCCAAAGAGCTTTGGTCGCTACTTCTGCAAGTTTGCATATCCTGTGATTGTACTGTGTTGAACATAACAGGTTGGGTACAATTTCAAGGGTATCATTATGCGTGCATGCATGTGTGTATGCCTATTCAGCCAAACTAAAGTTTTGGACCAAAAATTGAAGGGACTGAACAGTTTGAGATGTGCATTTAGAACAGTGAGGCTAGTTCTATGGTTACTCCCGAGAGGAGCTCAATCTTTGTATTCAAGTCTCATCTAGGGCATGACACAGGCCTAGTATAGTTAATATAATTACTATTAGTCAGTCATCAAATTCTTTACATTTGTGACAAAGCTTCCTAAGTCACACCTAGAATGTGTCACACTTGTTTGAAGACTATTGAAGCATTAATAGGGCTGGGTAGTTGTGTGTAACAGAAATAATTTTCTATTTTTAGATGGGTAGCTTAACCCTTTAACACTCATATCAGCCAAACAAGGCTTCTGCAGTGCTCTTGAGAAATGTCTCTGCAGACAAGCGAGACTTTTTGAAAATTTACCACTGGAGGGATGGGCTCGATAACTGAGTCATTCACTTGTTGTAAATTTTCAAAAACCGTTTTCTCTTGGTGTGCAAATGGACATGGTCTATGAAAGAAGAAATTTTCTTGAACAAATTCAAGGGTTAAATGGTTAAACGAAATCTAGGATTTTTTGTTTCGCAGGAGAGTAGTTACTTACCATCATGATTACTCTTTGACATACACTTATATCTATAACTGGCTCAATTCAGTACAGAATTAAATTAAAACTGCCCCCTACTAGGCAGGTGAATTAACTGTCATACTGGCACATACTCAAGCTGAGCTGCTCGAGTTCTTTTGTAATCGCTGGAACAGCAACCATGAAGTAAACAAAATATCAGCTAATACTGACCAAATAATGAGATAGTCTCTTCACCAAATGCGCTCCCATACCGCTCTTTAATAAAAGGGAGTGGCAAATAGCTGCGTAATTCTATACGCTCTCTGTACTAGAACTATAGTACTATAGGAAAACGAACAAATGTGCTTCACATTTGTAAATCTCAAAATCGCCTGATATAAAGTAGGGGCCATTACCAGTTAATGCGAAACAAACACAATAATTTAGAACTGACCTTTTATTTTGGTGGATGCCGACTTTTTAAATCATGAATGATGAAAGATGTGCATCCACATCCATGGTCTCCGGCTCATCAGGTTGACCATAACCAAGCAAGGCATCCTCATCCCGTTCCTCAAGAAAGGGTGCCAAGGCTTCCAAGGGAGGAAGCCTGACCTGAGGAAACACGACACTGCTAGAGGAAGCGGTACCCAGGGCTGGCAGCTCAAGACCAGGCGATAAGCTCTTGGCCGAGCTGACAGTCCCTGTCACTGGATCGATGATCTGTTTAAAGAACAGGCCAGGACCCGCAGGGGACACCTCTGGATCTGAGAAAACTGCTAAACCTCTACATGTAGCACGAGATCCAGGGATGGCTTGCTCATGCGAAGATGCAGAAGCCGCTGATGGGTTGGAGCCAGGCAACATGCTTTTCAGCATCTGCGGCATCCAATACTAATTAATGGATACATTAAAAAAAGATTTTTATCCAAAATTTCAGCACGCACACACACAAACATATATCTAAGATGCGTGAAGGTCAGTAGACAAATATAAACCAATACAAAACAAGATGAGGAGCAGGAGAAAGGCTTGACAAGCAAAACACTTTCAAAAATAAATTTAGAGCCCTCCTGCAGCCTCCCCTTTCCTAAATTGTATTGGCAAAGGCTAGTGTACCAAGGTGCATGTATGAGGAAACTGCTGGTGTAAAATGCATACTTTATTTATGAATCCAAGGGTGAAGACATACCCCCCACAGACCCCCCTTGTGGGTTGGTCTGTTGTTTTATTAACCACTATAAAAACATACTTACCGTTCAATCACTACTTGCTAAATCAATTATCTGCATTTTGCTATCAGAATAAGATTTTTATGCCCGCATACCCACCTCCCCTGCCTAATCCCATTCCTATGGACCCTCAACCAGGCTACTGGTTGACTGTCCTCACCAGCCTGTCATCTAGTATAGACTGGCACCAGTCTATACTCACCTCATAGTGACGCTTGTCGCTAGGCGCGCTTGCGCATGCGCACTAGAGCCCAAATAGGAAACAGATTCACTTTTCTAAATTTAAGTGCAAAATATTTCAAACTGATTCTCAAATCTTACCACGCGGGGTGGCTGAGGCCGGGTCGTACTGATTGAACGGTAAGTATGTTTTTATAGTGGTTAATAAAACAACAGACCAACCCACAAGGGGGGTCTGTGGGGGGTTGTTATTACACCACAAAAACATCCATTACCGTTCAATCACTACTTGCTAAACCCGTAGATTTGGTCAGTGCCCCCTGTCCACATACGGTGGGAGGAGATTTAGAGAATCATTAACATAGGATAAAAATCACACCAATCTTACCCCAATGTTAATAACATAACATAATAGTGCATATACTCAATCACACCGTGATTTAACAAATAAGGATAAGTAGAACTTAAAGAACTAAACAAAACCAAAGAAGACTCTCACCCCTTTTACAGACGCACCGTCCTAACGAAAATGGTGGGAAGTGCTGGGTATATGGTCTTCGGCTTTTTTAGTTAAAATCGTAATATTACGAAAGAATGAAGCTGCTGCACTCTGGTCTTTAAGATAAAACGAGGTAAAAGTAGATTCAGATTTCCATCCTGCCACCTGCATGACCTCATCTAATGATGAACCGGCAAAAAGAGCGAAAGAAGTAGACATGCCCCTAACGTCATGGGCTTTAATATGCGCGAGATCGATTTGATCCGGAGACGCTATTTCATAGCAAAGCTTAATTGTCTCGCAAAGCCATCTGGCAATTGAAGCCTTTGCCACCGGCTTAGATAATTCTTCCGCATAGGAAACCCATAAATGGGAAGGATTTGTTCTTTTAAAATCGGTTCGCTGTTTATAGGTTCGTAACGCTCTAACCGGACACCAAAATTTGTCTGAAGGCGAAAAAGACGACAAAGATTTTAAAATAATAGGACTAGCAGGAAAACGGTTAGACTGGGTTTTAGATAGAAAATCCCTTCTCGGATATAAAACCAAACCGTCACCTGACACTATAAATCTATCTCTTTCCGCAGAAAGAGCATGAATCTCTGAACGCCTTCTAGCCGATGCAGCAGCCACCAGAAAAACCGCTTTAAAAGTTAAAAGCTTAAGACTGATAGACGATATAGGTTCAAAATGTCGACCTGCCAAGACTTGAAGAACCAAAGCCAGATTCCAGGAAGGTAAAGGCTTAGCAACCGGAGGACGAATATTACCTAGACCTCTAATAAAGCTATTAAGAATCTTGGTATCCTTGACCTCGGCATTCAGAAGACAGGGAAGGGAAGATGCCAGCGAAAATCTATAACCCCTAACCGTGTTAGCTGACAAACTCAAAGAATCAAACAGATAAGACAAAAAATCTAAAACTTGTGGTATAGAAACAGAATCGGGCACGAAACCTTGGTCTGAACACCATTTACCAAAGATTTTAAGACGACCCTTGTAAACTCGACGGGTCGATTCCCTTCTGGCCGAGTCAATAATTTCCTGAGATCTTGAAGAAACCTTATCCTGGAAGCTTTCAGACTCGAGATTCTCCAAACGCATAGATTGAAGATTCCTGGACTTGGATGTACACAACGACCTCTTACTTGAGATAGAAGGTCCTGGGATACAGGAAGAAGACGAGGAAAGTCTACCAGAAGGTCTACAAACCAAATCCTCTTGGGCCAAAAGGGAGCTATCAAAAGAATCTCGCAAACTTGGTCCCTGACCTTCTGCAGAACTAACGGGATCAGAATCGTAGGAGGGCATGCATAAGCGAACATCCCTGTCCAGGACTGAGACAGGGCATCTACCGCCAGAGCTTGATTGTCCGGAAAAGGAGACATGTAAGAGGAGATCTGGGCATTTAGAGAGGTCGCAAACAGATCGACTAGAGGACGACCCATGAGATAGAAAATCGCTTTGACAACCGACTTCTTTAACTGCCACTCTGTGTGGGCGAACTTGCTGGGACGTGACAGCTGATCCGCCAGAAAATTCAGACTGCCTGGGACATGGGATGACACTAGAAAAATCTGCCTCTTGCGGCACCACAATAGCAGATTCCATACTTCCAGACAAAGGAGAGACGACCTTGTACCTCCCTGCCTGTTGATATAAGCTACGACCGTCGAATTGTCCGACCGAATTGAGATTTTGAGGCCTATCACCTGATCTGACCAGTAAAGGAGAGCCTTCTTGACAGCCCACAATTCCAGAATGTTGATGTGGGCTGACGACTCCTCTGGGGACCAAAGGCCGGAAACTGACAGGGAGTCCCAGACTGCTCCCCAACCCTCCTGAGACGCATCTGTGAAAATAATTGCTTGAGGAGGTGACTTTACCAGAGGAACACCCATCAGCAACAGAGAACGGTCTCTCCAGAAATCTAGATGAGGGATCAAATGTTCTCTGACGGGAATCTGATGGTATATCGAATGGACTGACTGTTTCCACAGGGACATCAAATACATCTGAAATGGCCTCCTCATCAGCGCCGCCCAAGGGATCACCTTCTCTACGCTGACCATCAGACCTATTATTCTTAAAAAGAATCTTGCTCTTACCCCTGCTGAAGACGCAATAATTTCCATTGCCACTGCTAACGCCTCTATCCTTGGCTCCGACGGGAAAACTAACCCCCGAGCCAGATCGAAAGCAACTCCTAGATGAGTAAAGATTTGCGACGGAACTAGGCTTGATTTCTCTAGATTTAAAACCCACCCTAGATTGCAAGCCAGACTGCAAACCTCTGGAAGAATTCCTTCGAGAATTGAGGAAGACCTTGCTTTTAGCAACCAATCGTCTATATAAACATGAAGATGGATAGAACGACGGTGTAAAATTCCTGCCACGGCTGACACTATGCGGGTAAAAAGGAAGGGAGCCGTGGTCAGGCCGAAGGGCATGGCGCGAAACTGCCACACCCGATCCTTGTAGGCAAACCTCAGGAATTTTCTGAATACCGGATGGATAAGAACATGGAAGTAAGCGTCCTTTAAATCTATGGAAGACGTCCACATTCCCTGATCCAGACTGGCAATGATCTGGGAAACCGTCTCCATCTTGAATTTTGGGGTGAGAATGTTCTGATTTAACTTCTTCAGATTTATGATTGGACGCCAGCCTCCTGATTTCCTTGTTACTAAAAAGATGGTCGAGTAGTAGCGCGGGTCTACTCTCCAACTGGGAACTTCCTCTATAGCCCTTTTTTACAATCATGGCTTCCAACTCCTCTTCTAAAGCCCTCAGTTTCTCCAGACTGGTGGGAACTGGAGTCCAAACTGGGCAAAGAGAGAGAAGAGGAGGATGACGGATCCATGATGGAGCATAACCCCAACGTATCTGGGAAACTAGCCAGGAGTCCTGAATGAGGGCTTGCCATTTCTCCCAAAACAGAGAAAGGCGCCCTCCTACTGGCACGTTGGGAACACAGCACTGAACTGCTTGCTCCAAAGGGGGAGGAAGAAGGGAAGGAATAGGATAGAGAAGAGAGAAATTTGGACCTACCCGGGAACTGTCCAAACCTTCAAACTCTCTTCCCCTGATAACCCCTAAAAGAAAATCGTCCTCTGGATCTGGACGCACGGCGAGAAGGGGTCTGACCCCTCCTGGCCCAAGACGAAGGGGACTGTCTCCCTACAGACCTTGACCGATGGGATGAAATGGAGTCGAACCGATCTTCCTCCGAAGATCGATCCCGCTGATCATAAGAGGACACATTAGAGTTATGAATTACCCTAGAAGGATAAGCTCCAAACTGATCAGGTTTGAGACTCTTTCTTCTAGGTGAGGAGTTAGGGCTTTTAACCAAAGAGACATCTCTCTTCCCGGAGGATTTGGCCCATGAAACCTGAGCTTGAAGCTCCCTGGAGGACTTCAAGCGCTCAGATTCCGCCCTAATTAAATTAGGAGCTGACTCTCCTATGTTTGGAAGTAATGAATCCTAAAGATTTACACACCGAACTAAGAGAACCCCTGGACAAATCTGCCAAAGAACGAAAGACCGCCAAAGGAACTTGTTCTCCTCGTTCTTCCGCCTTAAGAACAGCCTCCGACAGCAGAGCAAGAAAATTCGCCGACTTAATCTGCGACCTACACACTGACTCCCACTTAAACAGATCAGAAGAAAAATCCGACTTAGCCGCCTCCTTCAACTGAGATGATAAAACGTCCCAAGTAGGACCAGACAGAGACTGAGTCGAGGCTACCTTTAAAAAGTCCTCCTTAGGAATCTGAACCGGCGATTCATACTTGGTAATCAGAGAAAATTCCGAACCAACTGAGTCATTAACGAAGAAGTCTAACATGTCTACCACTAAATTGTCAATAGGAAGTACCTGAGGCGAAGCTGAAGAACGATCGTCAGAAGAAAGAGCAGAACCGAAAGAAGGAGGATCCACAGCGAATTCCTCCTTCAGAGGAAGAGAAAGCGAAGAAGCAATCCATCGGTGAGCCATGGACCAGTCTTCCGAAGAGGCTCTAACTGGGCAAAACCTCTTCAGATCCCTGGCCCTGACTGACTTAGGAGCAGAATAGATAGAAGACAGATTAGGAGGAGGAGAATAAGAAGAGGCTATAAGAATTGATGAGTCTCCTGAGACCAAAGAATCACCTAACCTCGACAACACGGGAGAGGAAGGCCTACTGCCCGACTCCTGAAAAGAGGAAGCATGCATAACCCAGAATCCCTACCCAATTCCTGACTAGCCGATGATGAAGGACGACCCACCGCCGCAGCCGAAAATCTTGAAATAATAGACAAATGAGCAGACACAAACGAACGATCTAAAGAAGCATCTCTAACTACTGAAAATAAAGAAAAATCTAACCCTGAATCCACAATTTGAAACTCGAGCTCAGGGGACAGAACCACCGAAACAATCGGATCAAGATGGTCAAAAGACATAGACGATGCCATAGATGAAGGAGGAGACGAAACTGACTGACCGGAAGCAAAAACTTGATCACCCTGATCATGGAAGGAAGAAGATTGAGGACCATACTGAAGCCTAGTAAAGCCCGGAGGAGGAGGAATGGAAGACTTAAACAGAGAAGAGTTAGTAACATGAGACGAGGAGAAGTCTTTCGACGAGAGAGAAGAGGAAAGGGATGAAGATCTAGACAAACCCGGATTAACCACCGCGTCACGAAAAGAAGAATCCGAATGAGAAGCTAACTCAACCTCGCTGACCCTTGGAGGAATGAAAGAATCATAACTAGAATCTACCGACTCCTGAGACAACCTTTGCAAATTTACTAGACCAGAATCATTAAAATTCCTAACATCCACCAATCTCGCTGATGCTACCGAATTTTGATCATTCGCTAACCCGGAAGCTGACTCCCAACCGGAAACGGAACATGGAATTCTATCCAGGTCTGACTGACCCGGAAGTACCCCTCTGAAACCGGAAGCGCTTCTACCGGAATTCGAAAAATACACAGAGTCCTCAGACTCCGGATATCCGGAATGGCCGGAAGCGCTCCATGACCCGGAACTGGAAGAAGACAATAGACTTCTAGGATCCGGATGTCCTAAATAACCGGAAGACAGACCGGAAGAAGCCAAAACGGAAGAGGTAACCGGATCTTGTCGACCTGGATTACCCCCCCTCCCGGAAGACCTACCGGAAACGGAAGTCACAGAAGCCGGAACCGGATCTAGACGACCCGGATGTCTACCTAACCCGGACTTCCGGCCGGAAAAAGACTGCGATTCGGAAAATCTAAGTAGACCCGGGTCCAAATGACCCGAGTCCACCCCACCGGAACCGGTACTCGCAAGACTAGGTATCTTAGATATGGGCGCTCTCGATACTACTTTGACCACCGGAATCACCGTAAAATTGGCATTCTCATGAGTACTAGCCTCATGGACGCCAGCCTTCACCCGACGCCACCACTGCTTGAGGGTTATGCCCGTCACCCTCAAGTCTTACGTGGATTTTCTGTGGTGCACTCTCCGAGCACACCTTCAAGAGCTTTGGCGCTCTTGTCTTCTGCTTAGGTGATATCACCTGCCTAGAGGTCAGAGGGACCGGCTTCCCCCATTTGCGGGAACGCCTGCTAGCCTTCGGGCTATCCTCGGAACTCGACGATGTTTCCTGTCTTTTCGCCTCTCTTATCGCAGAAGTTATCCTCTCATCAAGCGATTTCGTCAATACCGTGGCGAAGGATTCAAACCTGGCGAAAAGCGCCATCACGGCGTCCGAGTTTCCCGATGAATTTCCCCCCTCCGTTGCTACCGATAACGGAACAGAGGTTTTAGCAAAGGACACCGCCTTAGCCTTGCTAGCAACGGAGGAAGGGGAAGGACGACCAGAGGGCAGCGATAGTTTACCCGACAAATCCTTAAAAAACATTTTTGCCACCGAAACCGGCCACCCTTTACAAATCCCACACATCGCGGTGGGTGTACAGGTCGTACACTTCGCACAAACGTGCCCTTCGAACTCAATCGCGTGATGCCGATCACACTTCGCCGATGTACATTTGGTTTTATCTGACCCTTTCGCTGACTCCTACAAACGAAAAACGTAACAATGAAGCATTTCGCTCAAAATCGCTAATAATAGCAAACCTCAACTCAGATCTAACGGCGGGAAATTCAAATTTCCTGACAAGAAACCTTCAAGGAATTCTACAATATCCTTATACTGCACTAGAAATAACTTCTTTTACAGGCTCTAGACATTGGACTGGACATTATTAATGATGATGATATTTTAGGATAGGCATAACCATCAAGATACCACGAATAATACGATGTTCACGAAAACCGGTAATATCTCAATTTCGTCTATAATATACTGTACAAACACATTATACTTCTTAGACGTAACTTAGGGGGAATTGACTTCATATTAGGCATGATTATATTCCTTGATATAAAGTAAATAGGTATAGCTTCAACAGCGCAAAACACAAAATCTCTTTCAAATATTTTTTAGCCAACTATTCTGCTTGCAGAATAATTGAAAAGTGAATCTGTTTCCTATTTGGGCTCTAGTGCGCATGCGCAAGCGCGCCTAGCGACAAGCGTCACTATGAGGTGAGTATAGACTGGTGCCAGTCTATACTAGATGACAGGCTGGTGAGGACAGTCAACCAGTAGCCTGGTTGAGGGTCCATAGGAATGGGATTAGGCAGGGGAGGTGGGTATGCGGGCATAAAAATCTTATTCTGATAGCAAAATGCAGATAATTGATTTAGCAAGTAGTGATTGAACGGTAATGGATGTTTTTGTGGTGTAATAACAACAGAGGTTTCTTTTAGACCAATACTACGTCTCCAATAATTATCTATGAGTGAAGGAGCTAGGATGCAGGTGATATCAAAAGATTGGACGTTACCACTACGATGCATACAGAAAAACACTATTACAAACCAAGTAGTGAATAAGACTAAAATGTGACTTTTAACCAGGATTTTCTAATCTTGGAAATAGGTGACACTTTGCGTGTCGCCTAAATTAGAATATTCAACACCTGATGAATGCTGCTGCTGCCATCCACCACGTCGCTAGTTGAGGGTACTGAATCCATTTCTTACGAATTCCCTATTACACTAAAACAGTATAGAATTAATAACGACCCTGACGTATATACTCGTCTGGCGTTTTGTTAGCTTACTAAAATTCTTACCACTCAATTCACTGTTTGCTATAAGCCACCTGACTTAAATATCTCATAAAATTTTAACCTATTCATCCCCATGGCATGTGGATTCCCTAGTAAACAAGGTTAGCAGAGATACATCCCTCCATTGGGTATTCTTGATAGTATCTCTTTAACTCTATTGTTCTATGGAACCGGTTCCTCTATTCCTATAGAGCACATATAAACGAGTCTGTGAGCATGCGCACTTATGCTACTATGCATGCGACCGAGTCCAAGCCGTCATTAATTAATTCCACAAAATTTAATAATGATTTGCAATTTAACAATGCGGGGTGGCCGAGATGGGCCACAGTGAATTGAGTGGTAAGTATTTTAGTAAGCTAACAAAACGCCAGACCAGTATATACGTCTTGGTGGTTTTGTAACACAACAAAAATACTAGGCCACTCAATTCACTGTTTGCTAAAACATAGAATTGGTCAGAGCCCAAATACTAGGTGGGCTGGTAAATTGCAAATCAGGAATGAAAGGTTAATCACCAAAAATACTAAAACCAACTAAATCGCTGACGTGTTGAAAGAGAAAGAACAAACAAATGTTCTAAACAAAATACACTAAAATAATGATAATTAGAAAATCTCAGCAAAGAGAATTTAAAAACAGACGCGATATGGTGAAGACGGCTGACTAAATAATCTAGGCAATTGAGCCTAGGTTTGAGCGGCGAAATTAGAAATGTCAGATTGTGAATTGAATCTGATCTTTCAGATAAAAATAATGTAGAATGTGACATTTATACTGAAACTTACATAATGTCATCCACTGATAGATCTGCATAGAATGCGAAGGAGAAGTCCATACCACGAACATCATGTGCCTTAACACTTACTGAGTGTCTCCTGGCGATACATTCTAGTGTCAATTAATGGTGTCTGTAATCCAGTTGATGAGATCCGTGCTTACTAAACAAATTTGCATAAGTAATCTGAATGGTGTTTCAAAAAGATCGTTTAAATTGGGTATAGGATTGAAAACAATTAATTAGGTTTTATATATATATAAGATCTCTTCAAGGGCAAAGAATGTAGCCAGATCTCCTACTAAAAGATCATTCACAAAAAGAATATGAATATCAGAATGCCATCTAACAAACGTGGCAGCTAGTAGAAATACCGTAAAAATTTGACTAAAGGACGCAGTTTTTTGGTCAAAATACATCTACTAGAAAGGGGGGTGCGTCCTATAATCGAGAACATTCCTTCCGCACATTTTTTGGTCGAGATTTTTCTTAAAAATTCACAGATTATACCACAGAAATTGAACTAAATGTTACCATACACAATTCGCGCCGCCTGACGACTATGTTTAATGTATACTAAAAAAACACCAAGCGGAAGTGAAATTATTAAATTGGGGCGCCTAAATATTGCTTATTCTTTAATACATATCACTTATTACATCAAAATTAATCCAGAATTTGACATAAAATGGCGTCAAGAAAAGATACGTGTATAAATCACGTGATTCGCCTCCAATCGCAAAAGATCTTTATTCTAATTAGAGCGAGTACTCGGATCTAAATATTCTGGACTCAGAAATTGCTATATATCATCATTGGCCAATAGGAACTGAATGTTCCTGTACCCGTTTGATAACCAACTCCCGTTAGCGCATAAGATTACACAGCGCCTCCAATCACAAAAGAGCCAGATAACCAACTCCCGTTAGCGCATAAGATCACACAGCGCCTCCAAACGCAAAAGAGTCATTACAACTAGCGACCATCTGAATATTCCCATACCCATTTTAGAACCAACTCCCGTTAACGCTTAAGATTACACAGCGCCTCCAATCACAAAAGAGCCAGATAACCAACTCCTGTTAGCGCATAAGATCACACAGCGCCTCCAAACGCAAGAGCCATTACAATCTGTTTCTATCACGTGATTTGTATGTTTGCAAGGAGACATTTTATGCCAAAATTAGATTGATTTTGATGTAATAAACAATCTTTATTGAAGATACACAATATTTAGGCGGTCCTATTTAATAATTTCTCTTCCACCATGATAATTTTAATCATGCATTAAACAAAGCGGTGAGTGATGGTTATTTTTGATACCAATTTTCGATTTTTTAAAGGTACATTTTTTCTAAATTTAACAGCGTCATACTTGATTATAAGTTTTTTGGGCAGATTTTGGTCAAATTTGGGACAGCGTCCTATATTCGAGGGCGGCCTTTAGTCGAGAAATTACGGTAGAATGATTTCAGAGTTATACAATTAACAGATGGACCCAAGACATGAGTTAATAGAGGAAATTATTATAGGCATTTGTCTTAGCGCTATACTCTAAAAATACCTGTACCATGGATAAATGATGTAAATACTTAAATAACTCTCGAACTGGCTTCTAGAAAATAAGGAAGGATAGATGCTAGTGAAAACGATAACACCATCCCAGCATACAGAGATTTAAGTCATCAAAAAATATCCCATGAATCTATGACCTGATGATGGGATGCAGAATCGGACATGATAATGTATTGTTCTTACAACCATTTGAAAACCTTAAATATACTGTGGTAATTTCTCCTCTAACAGATAGATTTGAATTGATTTCAGACAAAAAAAATCAACTTCTGAAAAACAGGTCTCTTGGAAAATACCAAATATACATATTGAAGATTTGTGGAATGATGAAATGAAAGCTGCTGTTAAACGAGATAGAAAATTCGCAAAATTGGGAAGACTCTGGATTTCCACAAAGGACTACGAGATCCACTGAATAACTCTCATTGGGCCAAGCAGGAGTGATTAAAGGGATAATACATTCCACTGACAAAAGTTCTTAAAAGACAATTGCACTAGAAACCACTGACAAAAGTTCTTAAAGACAATTGGAACCAGAAAGTTAAATTGAATATATTTAAACAAAATGTGATGTCTATGACTGGGCCAGAGCATCTACCGCCAGAGCCTAGCCTGGAGGAAGAATATGAACATCAGATCTGGACGTTATACTGAGTAGAAACGTAATGGGATGTAATAAATGAGCTACAGGAAAATCATTCTACCTGGAATGTGAGATGCTGATAGATTACCCGACATCTCCACTGCAGGAGGAGGACCAAGACTCCAGACAAAATATGATAACCTCAACCTCCCTGCTTGTTGATAAAAGTTACTACTAAAGAAATGACTGCATGAGCAGATAGGTGGCTTGTGAAAGAGACACTATCTCTTCATTCTCCGATATTCCAGAGTACTGAAGAGGAAATAAGACTACTTTATCTGATTCCATAGACACAAGAACGAGAGGAAATTCTATAGCGATCCCCTCCCCCAAACTCTTAGTAGAAAGGATCAAAGGAAGGATTTGTCCGAAGACTATGGGTTCAAACATATGATGAATTTAAACGAGACTCGTAAAAGTTATGGCTGAGGAATCTTCGAACTGGCCACGAGACTGAAAAAACTCTTGAGGAAGAAGCTTAAACATACCAATGTATTCTGGAGAAGAAAATACATCGTGCTTGATATTGAGTCCAACATGATATTATGGGGAAAAATCTCAGCAACAGATCAAATTTATATATGATGATGAAGGATTGGTATGGCAATATACTCAACTTTTTCCCTGTCTAAGACCGGAGTGAAGAACTTGGGCGATTTGATGATGCCACTTAAGAACAGGACATCAAAAAGGACCTGCAGATGGATACACTGGAGAATTGGTACCGATGACACCCAGCGAATGAAAATGCAGTGTATGCGGTCGGAGTGAAGAACAAAATTCTGAATTACCAGACTTGACCTTCATACACAAAACTGACTCCATTCGGCCCAAATTTTAACACAATTAAGGAACCTTCCAAACCAGAGGAATCCCAGACTGGCCATGATGTGATTAAAACAACCCAGATCCAGTTAGGATCAATTCTGTATGTATGTAAATATCAGAAAACACTGTCCCTTATCCTTGATGAGACCAGTGATGACTAGGCAAAATGACTCCATGTCCATATTATTCCTTTCATCGATGAACTCCATTTCTAGGACAACATATCAGGAAGAGTTGAATATTATAAAACGATTTGACTGTAAGTCATTGTTGTCTCAAACAGCAATAAAGCAGCCATGGGTTCCAGTCAAAATAATTCCAAAATATGCAACAGAATTAGTATTAAATCATAAGAACATGAAGTATAAAATTTTCCTGGAAGTTGTCGTAAAAGGATAAATATGAGAGTTGAAGACAAGAGCGGAGACACTATAAAAAGATGATCTGCCAGCACCTCATACTCCTTAAAACCCTTGGATTCTGACATTCCTCCACTGTATCCTACTTGAAGAGCAGAAATTTATTGATCAGGAACAAAAGCAGGACTAATGTCACACGAGACTAACATGGTTTGATAGCAAAAAGGGGGAAGGATTCAATGACTAAGTTGATTGTACCTTATATGTAGGAAATCTTCTACCTATGACATGCATGAGACTAGCTATATCCATCCCCACCCCTGAGAGAGTAGAGATTATCTAGAAGTGCTTAAGCATGACAGCTAGGACCAGAATAAACCTGCAGAATCTTATTTTAAAAATCTACTTTTAAACAAAGTTAGTATGATATGAGCCCAATTGTTAATATCTTTATCCACCAAACCTGTTACCAGATCAATTAAGGATACGGAAAAAGACTGAAACTACAGAGAAGAGTGAAAGGAAAAACCATATTCCACAATCCATGAGAAGGCAATGACCCAATCATCTTGGTTAGGCCCCCTTGAGGAATTTATTTAATAATACCTGGAAAAGTGAGAATTTCAAAGATTAAAAATAGGCTCGAATAGATAAGGGCAGAGAAAACAGCTCCATATGAACATAACAGAAATAGACATATCACTAGTCAAAGAAATAGATCAATATTTCTTCTGAACTCGAGAAAGGAGCGGTGTAAGTCTTGTTAAGACAAAAAAGATTAGAGGGCCTTATGTAGACTAACTTTATTATTGTGACAAGCTTACATTCGCACATAAATATGCTTCATCATGGCAAAGGGATCCTGCTGACTGACAGAAAGGTAAGACTGATTATGTGAAAAATAAATCAGGCCAGATATGATACTAAAAAATAGCAAACCACTATTCACAATTAAAATAATAATAAAGACTGATGCACTGATTTGCAGATTGATATTAGGAGAATCGAAAGATGATTGATTCCAATTTTTTGAGAGAACAGGTCAAAAGATGGAGGCTGATAGGAAGAGAATAACACATGAGAAGAATCAGGAGCAAAACAAAATCTAGTGATGTCAAAAACGACAAAAGAACTGCTAGGATCATCAGAAAAAATAAAATTATTCCTAGAAGATAAATGCGAAGATGTATAAGGGTGAACTAGAGCATAAAAAAGTAGGAACACTAGGCAGAGATGGGTGTACACAAGGTTCTGAAGGATGAGGATAATTAGATGGTTCAGCCATTGCGCTCAGAACAACGAATAAAAAATGTTTAAAAAATTTAAAAATAAGAGACCCTGAGATAGGGCATTTAAATTGTCAAACGTGATTTAGAAACATAAACAATACCAGCAAAACAACAGAAGTGAATTGATTTGGCATACCTAAACCAGAAGTTTAATTATAATCAGTTGCTATACCATAAAAATTGAGAGTTATAATCTAGATAATAATCCTGAGCACAGGACAATTAGGCGTTATGCTCATCTTTTCTTCGTTTATCTCCATGACTGTGCTGTCACCTCTGGTCATGGGTTGAGCGTACGGTGTAGTCATGCATTGCCTCTTGACTATGCCAAAGCCTATCTAAACCATTTTCAAATGTTTTAAGAGTTGGTGTGGAAACAACATGTTCAGACAAACCATTTTTCACAGTTTGCACACCCCTTAGAGAGAAATTTTTTCTAACTAGGTTATTTCTCACCCTCATCTGGTAGACTTTCAGATGATTTCCACGAGTAATAGTCCATTTGCAAGCAGAATGTTATATTTGACTATAACAATTAATCGATTGAGAGCCGATAGAATGATCCTTCATAGCCTGGGTACATGCTCTTTATATCCAATTTTGCCTGAGTTAATTACCCACAGAAAGAATTTCCAAAATGGTGAGAGATTAGATTACACATTAAGTAGGAAAAAACCCATCTTAGGGCTAATAAAAGGGTCTGATAGTCAAGAACTATCCTAATCCGAAGGCTATGCTTGCTACTAAAACATTGAGATCGACAAACATCTCTGATATAGTAAAACCTGCCCATCAAAGTTTGTAGTGTTTACTATCAAAATATTAAACTCTCAAAGTCATAAGTTGCAACTGAAATAAGTTGAGTCTGAATGAGTACCAGCAAAGATAGGAGAGGCATATTTACTTATAAACCCATAAATAGGTCGCATATTTATGCTCAATGTACATGTTCTAACAAATTAGTGCGCACTATATACAAGGATAAAACTTAGTCACGTTGTTCTCCTCTGGATTTTGAATTTCCCCTGCATAAATCTTGTCACTTCGCAACTATGCTTAATGTGTACCTCAAAGCATCATTCGTAGAAGTGAAATTATTAAATTGAACAGCCTAAATATTGCTTATCCTTTAATAAAGATTGTTTATTCCATCAAAATTAATCCTAACTTGACATAAATGTCGTCTTGAAATATATAAATCAAAATCACGTGATAATCACGTGATATTATCTGATCAGATCAGGTTAAAGCAAATTTTAATGAGGTATCTTGAGCGAGTACTCAGATATAGAGTTATCCTGGAATCGGAAAGCCACTTACATTACAATATAACCAGTCATATATGATACATTTTCTCGCTAGATTTAGAAACCAAGTGAAGGCAAGTTTCTTGCTAGATTTTAGAAATCAAGTGAACCCGATAACCTGACACAGGCTTAATAGCTTATCTAACAAAAGAGGGTTATGTGATTACGAGGCTCCAAATCAGTATCGTAATTTTGAACATCCGGGAATTCCGAGATCGTCCGACATTTTCCAATTTACTACACACTAAAGAGGATAGCCCATAGGAACGCAATGTTCCATGAAACTAAGGCCATAAAAAAACTTGTATCGAATAACCCCGTCCAGTATTAGAAAACAAAATCTCGAGTGATTTTTGCAAGATATTAAATAAAAGGTAAAAAGGTTTCATGGCCCATTGCTAGTAATGTTAAATTAGCCTGCAAAAACGGCGTCAATACCAGGGTATCCGATATGGGAAATTTTAATGCGATGACCGAACCGCAAATTAATATGATGGTCCTGTCTTTATTGTAATGTGACTGACATGTCTGATCATCATGAGGTACTTGCGAGTTTCATGTTAGTTTCATGTTAGTTGGTTAGTAACGGTCCTTAGAAGGACCACTCGCTTTTCTTCAGGGGATGCTTGTGGTGTATCCTTGTGGTGTTCATCCGGTCCACCATGCCTGTTTGCACCACTGTCACGTTATTAATAGATCATATAACTTCCCAACCGGTATATTACATGGTTATGTAGGATACCTTATGTAGGATTCAATCCAAACCGGTATGTAGTATACCTTATGTAGGAAAGAATGACGCTCGGAAATACGTACCTAGTCAAAACTCTTAATTGATCCAAGAACTTCCCAACCGGTATGTTACATATGTCATGTAGGATACCTTATGTAGATGTTCCAAACCGGTATATAGTATACCTTATGTAGGAATGAGCCTCTGTGGCTAAAATAGGATCACAGATTTTGACTTCACCTTGATTAATTGTGCCGCGAAGCCGATTGCTGATGCCATTTTCTTTGTAGTCAGGAAACTTTCCACGCCATGGGAATGAATAGGTTAAAATTTTCTGAGATATCTAAATCAGGTGACATATAGCAAACAGTGAATTGAGTGGCTTAGTATTTTTGTTGTGTTACAAAACTTTGAGTGATTAAGTAAGCTCTAAGCAAAACACATCAGAAGTGTAGGCATATTCAGAAGCATTGAGCTGAGCCAGTCTGGCTCATGCGCCGTGGTGTGTGGTTCGGCTTGCACATCTGACAGTCTGACAGTTAGTTCACCTGCCTATTATGGGCAGGTTTAATTCTGTGTTGAATTGAGCCAGTTAGATATATAAGTATATATCAAAGAGTATTCATGATGGTATACTCTTGAAGTGAAACACAGGAAGCTAACGACTCTGGCTGAGGATAGAAATGTGGCCAAAGAAGGAAAAATTACTGATTGCAGTTACAGTATATTTTCAAACTATCACAGCTGCATAACACAGTACATCAATGATATAGAGATGTCTTGCATACTCTATTACCTGAATTATGAGTATAAGATGAATCGTTTATTTAACACTTTCAATGGCATATATACAAACTACAGGACAAGTCTTAGAATGAAAAAATATTTTCAGATATTTTAAAACTAATATTACTAGAAACACAGTCAAATTAAACACAAAATATTCAACAACCTACCTATGCATTTGGATTGAAAATAAGAAATTGAGATATTATGGGGATCTTCTGATAATGTACATTGAACTTTAGATAATTAATGCCATGATGCTAATCTTACCTGCATATGTCCTGCGATTGTGATCTTTGATAGATGCATAAGGTTTTGTGTACTGCACAGGGACTTGTAATGGCATATGCACAGCTTGGAATGCCAGATATAGAAACAAAGGCTACAATGACAAAATAGAGGAATCCAGTCTGTCAGCCATGAAAATTAATTGACTGTGTTTATTCCATACCTCAAAGACATCACCGCGAAAGTTAAATTATTTAGTTGGAGTGCCTAAATATTGTGTATCCTTTAATAAAGATCATATATTACATTAAAATTACCAAGAATTTGACATAAAATGTCATCACGAAAAAATAAAAATCACGTAATTCACCTCCAATCGCAAAAGAAGTTTATTTAGAGCGAGTACTCAGATATAAATATCCTGGACTCAGAAATTGCTATATATTATCATTGCGCGATATTAATCGAGTATTGTACCTTAATGGTCATGAGAAACTTGTTGATCATGGTCTGACTGTGGTGCCATTTAACCTGCATGATCAATGATGGGTTTTCATGGTCAAACCATGGTCATTGGCAATGTTTGACCATGGTCAAACCATGATTTGACAATGGTTAGGAAAACAGGGGTCAAGTCTGATTTTCTCTATTTTGGAAAGGTCAGGAGATTGATTCAAGTGGTCAGATTGACTGGTGATCATAGTCTTAATGGAGTTAGATGAGAAGCTCGCTGGTATATAGAATGGTCACTGTGCAGGCAGCGATTCTGGACCAATGTGAACATGCTTTGTGGTTTACTGCCGATCGGTTGAATGCAGCCAGGAGGAAAGGTATGGTGAAATTTAGTCAATGGGGTACACGACACAAAGGCATGTTAAGGGTAGCCATGCTCTGTTCCCCTGCTTCTGTACTCTGTTCACAACAGAGGTTGATGTGTTAAAGATCCCTTATGCCCGTATGGCATATATGGTGACTGCTGAAAAACAGGGATTTGTTCATTGCATGCTTCAAAGGGTTTCTATAAGGGGGTGTGGTTTATCCATTTTGAAATAGGGTAAACAGGCACTATTTTGTCTTTTAGGATGGGGTTAGGGATGAAGCCTAGTTTCTTTTTTAGGAAAGAATAAACGAAATCACGGATTTCTTTTTTCACGAGAGAGTTGATACTTACCTCCCTAATACTCTTTGATATTGCTAAATATCAGCTTTCACTCAATAAAACCTCAGATTAAAAAAGCTAGGTGCCCCTACTGGGCCGGTAGTCAGATGACAGTCTGGCGAATACTAGCCCCACCACCGCGCATGCGCCAACTAGTACTTCCTCTAACTAATTTATTGGCTGACACTATGCAACTTTACAAGAGCCTGAAGACCGAGCCTGTGGCGCGGAGAGGCCAGGTCCGTATTAGGGAGGTAAGTATCAACTCTCTCGTGAAAAAAGAAATCCGTGATTTCGTTTATTTCACTTCAATAGTATACTTACCTCCCTAATACTCTTTGATATTGCCAGAATTCCTAAGAGAATTTGGCAGGAGGGAGGCGAGGTCAAAAGACCCGCTCTTCCCTATGCGCTTAAGGCACTTAAAAACCTCTGAAATTGTGTGGAAACACAATCTGGAAAGATTTGAACATCGGCTAACACAACCATGGCTGAGAGATGACCATATGTCATATGCGCTCACCACCCACACACCCCCCCCCACCCTCTTCTTGGGAGGAAGACTGAATGACCTCAATGTCCCATACGCTCTCTACATACAAGTGCCATGTACTATAGGACATTAAACGAAAAGGCTTCATTTTCGTATACTCAATAATGAACCACATAAAACACGTACCATCACCATATTAATAACGAAGGGTCACATGACATTACAAATAACCATGGACAACGCATACACAAGATTGACTTTGTGGAAGATTGCTGCTGTCATCATCTCCCCATTGGTGAAGACTGATGCAGCCCAAAAGTGGATGTTTCCATTGATTAAATGTGAAAAAAAAAAAAAATGAGGATACCTCATCAAAATATGTACACCTAGATTACTGCTTTCGATTTCAAAATCGATAAGGCGAGAGGATTCGAGGTGTCACGGAGATAATGGTCTGTAAAACTTGACTCACAGTGCCACTGAGCTACTGACATAATGTCATCCACAGGTACCCCATTAAATAGGGCAGTGGAAGCCACTACACCTCGGACACTGTGAGCCTTGGCCATGTCAACTTGTTTACCTGTGGCAGATTTATGGCAAAATTGAATACACTCAACAATCCACCTGGAAATGGTGTCCTTTGATGCCCTGCCATGGGGGTCAATATATGACAACCATAACGCTGTTGGGTCCGTCTACCATTCCTGAGTACGTTGTTTGTACTGAATTAATGCTCCACAGTTTCGAATTAGGATCATACCTAGTCAAAGCTGGTAAAATTATAGGCTGACCTGGATATTTCAAAGACTGGTTATTAGCCATGAAATTTATCCTAGGTAGAAGCCTAAGACCTTCCCCTGTGACCACAAAAAGGTCTGCCTCGGCTGATACAGCATGAATCTCACTTCTACGCCTAGCTGAGGCCGCAGCAATTAAAAATACAGTTTTAAGCGTCAACATTTTCATAGAAATAGAGCTTAGTGGTTCAAAAGGCCTATCAGCTAGCACCTGACTCACTAGTGATAAACTCCAAGATAGAATCACTGGGGGATTCCTTGGTCTTAGATTGCCCATGCCTTTGATTAAAGTATTTAATGTATTTACTTCATCACTTCCCCTATTAGCAAAACAAAGGATAGCCAAGCAAGGGATAACTGTCATTAAAGCTGACTTATAGCCAGCAATAGAGTTAGGCTTGAGGCTATAGGCATCATACAGGTGACAGAGGAAATCGGCTACTACCTGAATAGATGAATCCATTGGATTAATACATCTTTTTGAGCACCGTTCTGCAAATCTGTTGATTTTATAATTGTATGCTCTGGAGGTTGACTCCCTCCTGGCTTTTGCCATGAACATGGCTGCTTGCTCAGAAAAGCTCTCCTTAATTCTAGATTCCTTGACAACATCCACTCAGTCAATTGGAACATTGACGGATTGTTGTTAAGGGTCTTGCCCTGGAAGATAATATTGTCCATCAGAGGCAGAGGAATCGGATTGCAGACCAGAAGGTCCAGCAGATCCGTATACCATGATCAGCCAATTTGGGGCGATCAGAAGCACTTGGCATCCCTCCTGTCTGATTTTCTGAAGAATTTTTGGAATCAGGATTGCTGGAGGGAATGCGTATGCATACATTCCCACCCAACTGATAGCTAACGCATCTGTTGAGATAGCGCTCGGATCTGGAATCAGAGAGACGTACGTCGTCATCTTCGCATTTCTCCTCATTGCGAATAAGGAGGAGCCGTAGAAATTCCGAAGGGTAATACCCTGAATTCCCACTGTCTGCCCTGGAATGCGAATCTCAGCAAGCGAAGGAAATTCCTTGCTATTGGAATGTGGAAATAATGTATTGAAGCTGTCCACATTCCCTTCTCCAACCCTGCCAAAACCGATTTCACAGTCTCCATCTTGAAACTGGGTGTGTCTATGAACTTGTTCAATGGCTTGAGGCTAAGAATTGGTCTCCACCCTTCAGTGCTTTTCATTACCAGGAACACGGTTGAATAGAAGCCTGGGCAATTTTGCGCCGGTTGAATTGCTCCTTTGAGTATGATGGATTTATTTCCTCCTCTATACACAACCTCTGATCTGGATCTCTTGGAATTTGAGTCCAGACTGGACTGGATGATACCCGACTGAAAGCCATCGCAAGACTAAACGGTCCTGAGTCAACCGTTCCCACTCTTGCATGTGGATGGCCAATCGGCCTCCCACTGGTCCACCTAGGGAGAGAGGTGGACATAAGGAGCGCAAGAGTGGCACTGTCTCCTGGTGCAGATTCACTGGGGTAGCTCTTACTGTGGTAATCACCCTATCAGGTACGATTACCACGACCAGATCCTCGCGCACCACGGTCCCCACCGCGCGCACCTTGGTGCGCGGGCGGCTGCCTGCCTGCGCCGGAGGAGCCTGCGCCCCCTCGCTGCTGGCTGAAGCGCGCGATGGCCGGCGCTGCGCTGGCGGCTGGCCTCTGACCTGGCCACCGCCACCTCGAGCCTGCAGGGGATGATATGCAGGGGGAGCTGCGCGAACGCGCTCTCTGCGGAGCACTTCAAATTGTTCACGCAATGCCCTCTGGTTATTAACCAGGGTAACCGTCTCCTGGAGATGCTTACATCTCTCACCTCCAAAGAGAGCAGGACCTGTCATAGGCGTATGCAGCAGCCTATTATACAAATCCTGGGAAGGGCACAGATTATCAAGAGCAAACGTGTGCCTCGCCCGGATACTCCTGGTTACAGACCGGGTTAAACGGTCCAAAGCCAAGTTAATTCCATCTTGGATGGCTCTCTGGACAGCTACCGGACTAGGCTGGTGCAATGCGGATGACGTTACTACCCCCTGTAACAGCTGTGAGACGTGCGAAAGCGTTGAGATAGACACCCTCGAACTCTCTTCCGCATCGCGCAACACGGTGTTAGTCGAATGCAACACAGCGCTCCCGTGTCAGACTGGGAACCTGGCCGCGTATCTTCGCCCAGTGCAGCGTGATCATCCGCGCTTGGCTTAGGAACTACACCGTATCACTGATATTGATCAGCAACAATATGGCATCGCTTTGCCACCTTGTGAGGGGCCTTCGCTAAACGTTCATGCGCCTTAATGGACGTCTCTGCCGCAGTGAACATATCAACAATATGATCAGCTTATGATCATGTCGATAGTCACTTACAGGACTGGCGGTATGATCAGCGAACGAAAAGAAGAAAAGAAAAGATCAGCTAACGGCAGAGATGGCATAGCGGCAAGAGTCGGTTTACCTGCCAACCATGGGCGCTGGTCCCGTTGACTGGCCGACTGATCCACAGCAAGACCTGGCCTGACGTTGATTAGCCACTGACAAGCGTCAGACCAGTCCTCCTGTGGCCACCTGCGAATGCTCTACAAGACGAGGGCCTTCGTTATCCTCCTGAGCAATCGTAGGCATATGTGTGGCTGGAGGAACTGATACGCCTGGCAAGCCAGAGAAAGCATGCGGTCCTGAAAGAACAGGCATGCTAAACTGACTGGCTTGACCAGGAGCAGGCGCCGTGGTATTGCGTGGGGAAAATTTTGCCACACCACGGCCCTGGCCAGCACCTGCTACACCATCGGCAAACCGAGGTATGTGGTAAAACTGGCCATCAGATCCAGCCCGGGCTACCTTCTGCGCCGTGAACGCTACTCCTGTCCTATGGACAATGTCACCCGTATTCCCCGCGAGGGGTGCACGTACGTCAATGTCCATGGCCACGGCGCCAGAAGGAGAACCCAGCAGATAATCCTCTTCTTCCTGGCCAGAAAGATTAGACTTCAGGTCAGCAAAGAATGCTAACCCGGACTGGCCAGGAAAGGTACCATAGGAGGAACTGGTACCTACAAGGTGCAGATAATCCTGGCCTGATAAGCAGGCACCAGGTTCCAGCGACACCTGTCCACGAACAACCGGCGCGGCAAGCCTGCTGCCAGTGTTCTCATAGTGGATATCGCCCTCTATTAGGGCCACCTCTGAATCATGGATGAAAACTGGAAGGTCCCTAGGTACTACCGATTCAGAGGCGAGGATTATCTGCTCCAGAGCAAATGAAGAGGACAATGAAAGATTTGGACCAGGAAGCATGCTACGAAGCAACTCTGGGACCAAATCCTTAATTGTCCTTTTCATCTCTCCCATCATCTCAATACGGAAGGCCTCCATATCCATAGCGGACGAGGCCTTCCTCTTACCCTTCTTACCGGAAGCCTCTTTCTTAACTTTCCTCTCCTCCTCTGGAGCCTTCTCCCTGGTCTGCAAAGATAGAAATTCAGACATTAGCTCTCCCCCCCCCCACACTTTTTACAGATCTCACATTTAAGTAATGGACCACAAGAGCTTCACTGGGAGCATAAGTGGGGGGCGAATCTATCCAAGATAAACCTTCCACATGACGGACAACCAGGCCTCTGAAACAAGCCAGAGGATGAAGACAATGAGTATTACAGTTATTGAATTAGAAACTCAAAACCAAATAAACAAGGAGGAAGGGGCCATAAAGACCCAAGCTAATAATAATAAATCAGCGTTGGACAAAACATTTAAAAAGATAGTAAGGCGCAGCAAGGCTGATTATGACGTCATAACTTCAAAAAAGAAGTTAAATCGATCCGAAAACAAAGATCCAGGTGTAAGGACGAATTGTATTCATATCCAGAACATCCTAACTAGAAAGGAGTGTATACAGACTATACAAACATCAGATAAACAATGATAAAATGGCAGCAGATTTCATAAATATTTTCAAATATAATTGAAGTGCCTCATATCATAACTAGAATACCTGAGTCTTTAGCATAGACAAACCATCCAATCTGATGGACTGGAAGCTCCACCAACATTATGACCTCTTAACTCTCTCCACCTTATACGGGAAGGAAGTGGACCAAGAGGGCAAAATGAGAAGACCTTCATCCGAGGCCTCCAACTCACTGGACATAATTTTTGGTTAGATAACCTAACAATGTTAGTAGGAAATGGAACCTTGGTGGAAAGAAAAACAAACTCTCTGATGATGTGCTGTCCTGAACAATCATAGATAGATACCTGTGGACATAAACACAAAGAGAGATTAGTATTTCATAGCATCATTTAGAAATAAACCAGTTATTTTAGGCGCTTATCACAATAAACATGAGTCCCGGAAAGACATTACAACAGGATAAACTCGCTAAAATATAATAGAAGTCACCTGATGAAAAGGTCCTGGGCCCTCCTCCGGAGATACTGCACGTTCAGACATCATTCACAGGTAACTAATCCTTGAAAGATTGTTTCTTATTAAGAAAACCAGTCAGAAAACTTTGAGCAAAAAGTTGCATGGGACTCTAAGCCAATAAATTAGCAAAGAGGAAGTACTAGTCGGCGCATGCGCGGTGGTGGGGCTAGCATCCGCCAGACTGTCATCTGACTACCTGCCCAGTAGGGGCACCTAACTTTTTTAATCTGAGGTTTTATTGAGTGAAAGCCGATATTTAGCAATATTAGGGAGGTAAGTATACTCTTGACGTGAAAACCCATGTTCCAGATCTAAGTAGGAATCAGCCATTAAATTTAAATATTAGAAGGATGTAGTTTATTTCCGCTGATAGCGTAGTCTTGTAACTGCTATGGTGAGGCGTGTGTTGGATGGGACAACCTGGATGTTGGCCTCGTAATTAAGCCATTCAACAGTAACCATATGTTCATTTTGTTGCATGGTAGTGGAATAGCTTGCTTAACCCTCTGGGTCCTACCAAGAATTCACAAAAACGTGCTAGAAACCCTACAGCCAAAAGCTAGAAACTTGCTTAGAAACCTAGCCTATAAGCTATAGTGGCGTGATAGCGGCGTAGTGCTACCATGCCAACTATATTAACTATTTTTGGCAAAGTAACAGATCATTATATATAAAACTATATATCATTAGAAAGGGCCATAGAATACCTTTAAGTACATATAAAATTTGTATGAATAAAATATATTTTAGTTATTCAACGTGCCTCTCAAAATGGCCACACCTTGTAGGATAAATACATTGGTCTATTTTTGCAGTTTATCGAAGTTTTTTTTAATTTTACAAATGCCATTGATAAATTTAATCACAATGGTATTAAAACTAACAGATACCAAAGTTTCGTGAGGGTTTTCATCCGATAAGATGTGAAAATGGCAATTATATTATGTCGTGGTACCGTAAATTTTCGAGAAATTCCGGTCACGATTTTGGGGGGAGGCCTCATTCAATGTTGAATAATTCCTTTATACATAACCGAACACATACCAGGGTTTCTCAGCGTTGACAACGAATAAATGGCAAATTTTATGCTATGTAGCATTGCTGGTTGCAATCAGCAATTTAAGAAGCGAACGCGAATGTTTTACACTAAGATTCTATAGCATTAGACATTTTTTCGTAGTGGCGTCTCCAATAGGAATCGTTTATCGTGAACGATCATGAGAGAACGAAAGGAATTTGTAGAATCGTACCCATATCTAATATACGAGTACCACGCTCATTACCCGTTATTGGCATCACCGTATCACGCGCTATAAGATTGACGCGTCTGATTGGTCAGGAATTCATGAATATTAATTTTTCCGGCAAGATGGCGACACGATCAGCTGTTTTGGAAAATAGTTGCGTGTTCAAATATGTCAATTTATGCATATTTCTTGTACGCCACCAACTAAAAAGTAGACAGATGACTAGATTAACCATATTAACAATCGGGAAGTGGGATGCCGATATATTTGACAGCTTTCGCATCTCAACTCGGCGTAATTAATGCTAGTAATTTGAAGCGTAAGTTTTCTTGGAAATTGTAAACAAAGCCATGCATCGATGATTGAGATTATCGGATTGTTTATCTATAACCTTATTGTTATTTCGAGACCAGAGGTAAATGAATGGATTTATATATTATTGGTTCTGCTGCTTTCTTACCACAATCTATAACTTTCTCGGTTAAATTAGTCATTGAGTAACTGAAAACTTGGGAAGTAACACCACATTGCCTAACAATCATTGATGATTGGAACTTACTAATTATTCCTTAGAAAACAAATATTTCACTATTGCCCTTGTTACAAACATTCTATCACCATTTACTGTGTGGCCAGTATCCTCTGATCAAAGATATAGAGAACCGGGGCCCTGAAACAAACTTGCACTATCATGGAAGTGTGCCCAAAATTAAAAACAATTATCACATTTGAACCTGAATTTCCAGAATTTCACGTTTACAGTCATTATAAAGGTAAGATGTTGAATATTTTGAATCCAGTTTGAAGCTGGTGCTGCCTTAGCCAGCTTCCAGTCAAATTAGTTTCAAAATATTCAACAGAATTTAGAAACATTTGTAACAAATTTTTTATTCACTCTTGTCGATTGAAACGGTTAATCCAGTAAGTAGTAGTCATACTCCCTTTTTGGACTATATATGCCCACCATTTATTATATTACTCATTTCTGCACTAAAATCTGAGGGCGGTGTATGACCATAACAGCCATTGTCGGGTCATAGTGTTTACCAGTATATCCCTATGACCCTGCGCCGTACATGTATATTGTTAACCATCTAACATTTGAGTCAAACCAAAACTGCTGCAGTTGTCTAGGAAAATGTCAATTTTCCGACCAAAGTAAAATTATTTTTGAAAATGTATCACTGGAATGACTGGCTCTTGGTCTGCATATGGGCATTGTCTATGAGAAAATGGAGATTTTCATGAAAAAATTTGATTGTTAAATTCTTAATATAACTCTTAGAATTTGTCTATTTCTAACTTATTGTTCCTATTTTTTCAGGTGAGCGGACAATGGCTTAAAAACATCAGAGGCTTTCTTCTGCTAAGTGGGCTGATGTATTTACTACCATGGATTTTATAAAGAGAAAAACTTGTTGATCTATGTAAAATAAGACTGCTAAGACTTCTGGGATATTGCAATTGCCTCCATTCATCTGTCTATCCATCCATCTCCAAAAGCTTTTGGTAGAATTCAATCAAAATTGTTCATGTAAATTACTGATATGATTATGAATTCGGAGACACCGTATACACTAGGCTCCATCGCAATGAATCAGCCAAGAACGACGCAAATATGATTCGACGGCAGTGAAATATACAACATAAATCTGCACACGAGCAAGGTAAGATTAACCCTTTTTCCGATGAATTCCCCATACCGCATTTTAATGATACCATAAAGGAAAACTGGTGAATATTTTAAAATTAGTTTGACTGCAAACTGCCTTAGGCAGCAATGGCTTTCAGTCAAATTAATTTCAAAATATTCAATAGAATAAATTTTATACTGTAAGCATCATACTTTTTCAGGGATTTGTCGGTGAAAATGAGAAAGGGTTAAATAATAGATGAATCCAATCTGTCACCCAAGTATATGACATCATAATGAATCACATCACATATAGGCCGATGTCGCAATTAAAATATCTATTGGATGACAGAGCTAAGTCCATCATGCACTTTTGAAAGTCTCAGTTGTACGAATTGTATGCCATTTACTAAACATTCTGTTGAATAATTGAACAGACCCAGTCAGATTAGTTTCAAAATATTGAACAGGTTAGCTGTATCTATAGTAATCATGGAATTGGGAATTTAGGATTCAAACTGTATAAACTGAACCCAACACACACAAATCATGGATGGAGCTTACCTAGAGATGGGGCAGAGCTAAAAGTGGATTCCTCTATTAGAAAATCTAAATTTCTGCCATGCCCACTTGTCAATTCCAGTCTTTGCTATGTTTAACCCTTTCACCGACAAATCCTGGAAACAATGTGCCGTGTAGGCTTGCACGATATTGTCCTAGGCGGTATCGCGATATATCGTGGTGAAAAATCGTGATATTTCGATATATCGTACACCCTATTTTAAGGTATATGAATTCACGGGGTGAATTGGTCTTGGGTTGAGTTGGACTGCATGGTGTGGGTTATGTAGCTGTATCGGGTTTGCTCTGAGTTTTCATATCAGATTTAGCCGGATGACTTCTAATTGGTAAATTAAAAAAAACCTTGAAATCCAGTCGCCAAGATACTTAAATTAAGACCGATCGTTAATAACACGAAAATAGGACACAATTAATAATTTCTTGCCGCCTTACCCATTGGCTTAATGTATACCATATCCATCATTGCGGGAGTGAAATTATTATATTGGACAACCTATATATTGTGTACTCTGTTAAAATCATCGTTTATTACATAAAAATGAATCCTAAAATTTGGCATTTCATCTCGTCTTTGTAAGAATATACAAATCACGTGATATTAGGAATGTACTTTAGATCCATAGACATCTAATGTTTAGATCTGCTCCGAATTTACCGAGTACCCGCTTAATAATAATACTTAGCCTTCAGAAACATCTCGGATAGTTCACCTTGCTGGCTAAAGCGTGTATATCATCTCATTTAGCTATCACATTTGTGAACGCACCACCCTCGTCTCCAAAACTAGGAGAGCGAGCAATATCACGTGTTTACTAATAATAGTTATCCTTCAGAAACATCTAGGATAGTTCGCCATGCTTGTTAAAGCGTGTATACCATCTCATTTCGCTATCACATTTGTGAACGCACCACCTCTTGCCTCCAAAAACAGGAGAGCGAGCAATATCACGTGATTTATTTATTCCTGCGACGTCATTTAACGTCAAATTTTGGATTAATTTTGATTTTATAAACCATGCTTATTACAAAACAGGCAATGTTTATAGCTTCCCACGTAATAATTTCACTCCCGCGATCATGGTTTTGAGGTATACAGTAAGGCAGCAAGAAATTATACCGGTAAATTGCGTTGGATTTTCGTATTAATGTCGTCTTTTAAAGTAATTTTAGAGAATGAACTTCAACTTTTGTTACCTATTCCTAGTATAATCCCACCCCTTTCTCAGAGATGCTGGTTTGGAAATAAATTGAACAGCTTGCCGTAATAGACACCTATGCTACAAATAGACAGAATATGGCATGACAGTAAAAATTTTGCGATATTTTGATTTTTTCAAAATCACATCGTAAAAAATCGTGGCTGAAAAAAAAAATCGCGATTTTCGATAATATCGGATACTCGTGCAAGCCTAGTGCCGTGGCCAATGATGGTGGTAGCCTAATTTCTCAATCCAAAAGAAATTTACATTTTTGTATAAAGATTTTGAATTAATTACCTACCTGTATCTTATCGCCTTGGGTCCTTTCATGATCCCCATGTTTTGAAGAAATGGAGGTATTATAATCGCCTCCATCTACCCGTCTGTCGGTCCATCATGCTATCCCCTCCCAAACAGGTAGGTGAAATTCAACCAAATTTGGTATGTGGGTTACCCATGATTGAGCTTTGTAAGAACATATTTAGATTTGGTTCTGCCCCCTGTGGGTCAGGGGATGGGGTCCAAAGGACAAATATCCGAAAAACTGTCCATCACGCTAACTCCTCCCAAACTGTTGTGTGGAATTCCAAGGAATTTGATATGGGTTACCATACAATTGTGAGATATCCCGGTAAACCGATCGTTATACCGAAACTAAGTAGGTTGGATCGTGATGCCAGTGTCTGGTGCCCAGTCCGTGCTTTGACTAAGTACAAAACGGACAGACTCGTTACGGTCGAATGATAGTCATCTGTGGATCTGCCATATGGAGCCATATGGCGCCGCATCCATGGATTCTATCTCTCGTTGGGTAGTCGAATGCATTCAGATTACCCATGAGATTCCGACTGGGCTCCAAGTGCAAGGCGCAAGGGCACGTTGTTAGAGGATTAGCCGCCTCTTCCGCCCTTGACAATGGTGTTCCGTTTAAGGACATCATGGCTGTCGCACAAGGGCACTGTGAGTCCTCTTTCACGGATTACAATATGAGGGATGTGTCAGACTTCGCCATTCCACTCGCTTTAGCTGTTTGAGACGATAGCTATATGATCGCACTGCTCTTCTTCCTTTTTTGGCATTTGTAAGAGAGAATTTAGAAGCAGGCATGGTCGAGCGAGAGGATATCAACCAGTTGTGTCACTGAGGCCGGACAAGTGAATGGTTGGAGGCTCCAGGTCTGAATTCCAAATATCATGAGGTAATTCACGATTGAGACTGTTTTGTATTATGTCTATATATCATGATCATTCATCTTATATATTCATGCTCATTCCCAGGCTAATATATGCAAAGAGCAGTTAACCCTCTTGGCATATTTGTGTTTCAGACGAGGTACATGTTCTTGAGTTCTCTCCCTTTTCTTAGGAGAAAAAGGGGGGGGGGGGGGGCAGTGACGCGAATGTGATTCGGTTCCGATAACTTGACGGTCCTTTTAGGTCTCCGTTAGTCAAGTTGTTAAGTCTAAATCTTTCTCCAAGATTAAAAAGTAGCATTTATGGCTTGCCCCTTCCAACCAGGTTACTGAACAAATCTGGTGTATATCAGAAAGTAACAGAATGGTGAGTATTGATCGAAGGAGAATGCAGGAAATTTCAATTTCCCTTTCTCCGAGATCTAACAATACTCACCATTCTGTTACGGACCCAGCCTCCCAGCCCCACGGAGGCAAGCCATGGATTTCTCTTGTTTGGTGGCTATGCAAACAATATGAGCTCTATGGTAGACGGGTACTCGGCAGTTGGGAGCCGAGTACCCGGTTCCAAGGAGTCGGTAAAGCTTTCTAAGTCTATAGTCCTAGAGCCAGCTGTCAGGGCCAGCTGTGTATCAGAAAGTAACAGAATGGTGAGTATTGATCGAAGGAGAACCTGAAGTCTAAAAAAGTAATCTGTTGAGTATATTTTGATATATTTAATTGGAATCTATTGTTGCCTAAAGCAGCAGCAGCTTCCAATCAAATTGGACTCGATATATTCAACAAATCTACTATACATAGTTCAGTCTGATTACCTAATTTGAGATTCTCTCTCCCTCTCACTTTCACGAAAACTTTATTTGATATTTGCACTGGTAGTTTACACAATACAGTATTTAAATATTATTAACCCTATAACACACAAGCCAGCCAAAAACGGCCACAGCAGTGACTTTGCAAAATGGCCATTTGCAGATCATGAGAATATTTTTGAAAAAGTACGACTGGAATGTCTGGCGCAATAACCGAGTGGTAAATTTTCAAACAGATTCTCTTTGTCTGGAAATGGATATTTACTATGAGATGTAATTTTTTTTTAGCAAATTTAAATGTTACAGGGTTTATAAAAATCATCAAGTTTAAATTTGCTTTCATTTTTCTCTCAAATGGTGTTTCAAGCTGAAAAATAAAAGGATAGATACAATAATAACATTGCAACATGAACAGCAGCAAACCCCAGTAGGATTGACAAAAATGGACAGGGCAATCAAGCGCAATAACTGGGGGTGTCAGAATGTGTTATGACCTGGGTGGGGTGGGGGTCTAAACTGTGGGAGAGGAAAAAATGGGGCGGGATGCCAATCCCAATCACCCCCCCTCGTTCTGTCCCCATGTGAACCATATCTCCACAGTCGTCAATATCTTTAAAACAATTGTATTGTCTATGCTGATATGTCCTTCAAGGTTCCAGACCACAGGCCTTTGAATTTTCGTCCATGCATACCACTACCACATATCCCCCTACTATTATATATATATATATTATATATTATAGTAGGGGAACATGTGATGTTTTTTCAAATTATTGGCAAGTGTCTCAATACCTAAACCCCACTCGACCATTGATTTTAAATAATTTCACCATGATGGATGTTCAGTAATTTTGAGCTCGGCTTTCAGTTATTCAGTAATGGCAAATTGTCATTATAAAATAATTTAAAAGCGTGGAAAATAAAGTTTCATTAAAATTAAACTAACTGTCATAATCTGTAACATCCTATCACGTGACAAAGATAAACAAAATTCGCGATCTTCTTAACTACCGAGAGCGGGTTGCGTTCGCATTTCCGTATTATATATGACACTGCTAGTATAAGATGCCGTTTAGAAAGATTTTCCAGCTTGCCCAATCGTTGAGCAGCTCTATAATAATAATGATAATAATAATAATACCCGATTCCATCTATCCGGATAATCGGGTACTCGCAGGTACTTGCTTAAATAAAGGAATTGCTTCGTCATCTTCGACATTTTTACGCAAACTATTTCATTCACAAAGATCTATTTATATTTTCCAGCATAAATTTGTAAACAAACTGAATTGACCAATTGACAGTGGATTTAGAAAATTCGGCCTTCTGACGTAATGTAACGCCATTAATGCTTGCGTATTTAGCGATCGAAAACTGGTGGTAGCTTGAGCCGATAATACGTCCCGTCGCTCCCGGCATCTAATTGTCTCTTGTCGATAATACGTCCCGTCGGACTGGGAACCTAATTATTTCAAGCTGATAATACGTCCCGTCGCTGCCACAGGGTTAATATTTTTTACCTTCTGGATCCTGTTCTGGGTGTGGTATTGTGAGTCCATGTGAATGTTATGAAACATGTAAATATCAAAGATTGAATCTTTATTAATATGCACTGTACCTTGTCTGGATCTTGTTTTGCAATGATGTCAATAGCTCTTTGTGCAAAAAGATATGTTGAGTATGTGCCCTTGGCATTCCAGTCAACTGTGGAATTGCTTCGAAAGTCATACCCATAATAGCTATTTGAAACCCCCGCCGAGCCATGTGTATAATAATCCTCACTTCCACCATAGTAGCCTAACAATAGAAAAGAATAATTAGTTTTATATTAATTAATTCTATCCGCCATATCATATCCACTTACTGTGCCAGCCTGTATGTTTTACCCACATCTCTAGACGCAAGGGTATGTGCGAGCATGGAGTGCTTCTTGTTGTTAAGACATTCTAAAATAACTATTGTTCTAATGGAGGGATCATCCTGAGCAAATAGGCCAATCCAGTTTTCAAATTAGACATTTTAACGCATTCTTCAATAACTCCTGGTTCTACTAATGCAATCTTCTCCAACCTTGGGTGGAAGCTTGTCCATGTGGACCCGAGTTCATATGCCAATTTTGGTGTCTAAAATGCAACATCAACAGCTTTTAGCAACAGTTTTCAAAATAGACATTTTACAGTCTTCAATAACTCTGGTTCTACAGGTGCAATCTTCTCCAAACTTAGGTGGAAGCATGTCCATGTTTTCCCCAGCTCATATGCCAATTTTTAGGTCTAAAATGCAACAGCTGTTAGCAATAGTTTATAAAATATATATTTTACACATTCATCAATAACTCTGGTTCTACTAGTGCATCTGCCTCCAAACTTGGGTGGAACCATACCCCTAACGTGTCCCTAACACGTATGCCAATTTTGTGGCCAAATGCTGAAATGCAACAGCTTTCAGCAACATTGATTTCAAAATAGACATTTTTCAATAACTCTGAAGCTATCTTTTCCGAACTTTAATCTGTGTCTGGGGGGTCCCGAAGATGTGTATGTAAATTTTACCTTAAAAAACTAAAACGCAACAGCTTTCAGCAATGTTGTTTCCAAAATACACACTTTTGACCTTACGGTGGCTCGACTGAAAAATATATCAACGACGTGGGTATTGGACAAATTTGTCCTTGTTTCATATCCATCTACTTGGACACTGGATAGCACTCCTACAAAATGTTGCTTGGATATCCATCGACAAACTTTCATGGACATCCAAGGATATCTAGGGATAATTCGGCATGGACAACAGGGATGTGAAATGGAATGGGAAATTCATGGACATTTTGACCATGCATGTCATTTATTGTCCATGCTTGCTTGCAGCAGAGACAATCAATGACCTTTATACCGGCATTCACTGCTTTATTTGAGGATGGATTTCATGGACGATCATGGAATTTCATTTCATATTTTACCTATAGGGCCACACAAGCACTATGCCACCTATCATCAACATGCTGTTTCATTGTGGCAAAGTGTGCAGGTGATAACTTAATTTTCAAGGAAAGGCCCTTGTCTGGTTGCAAAACATGCAACTTAGTATACCCAGTCACCTGCATACACCGACACTAGACATATGTAAGGAAAGCAAAAAGAGAATTCAACTCCAGAGCACAAGTGAATTTTGGGGGCAGAGCCAACACAATAAGCTCACCTATCGCCAGATATTTCAACTTAGCCAACCACTCCAAATATGATGTCGCTTATTGCATAATACAGGTCATAGGGGGATCCTCATGTGGAAAGCCCATTATAGGCTATGGGCCCCATAGGTATTATCCAATTCAAATGAAATTGTATACTTCCCACAACCAACATTTTATCTGCCTACCTTAGAAGCTGAACATATTTGTATATATACACCTGTGCAAAAGTTAAGCACCAGCAAAACAATAGAACGTAGAAACATGATGGTACAACTAGGCTGCCATACTTTTTGTCCCCGCGTTAGCTGACATAATTCCAAGTACGAAATGCACATGCATGCATGACTTCACGCCGCTTGATGTCCGTGCGTGGCGGGAAACAGCACACGTGTTCAGTTATGTAAAAGTCCAGTTTGAGGTGTAGAACATTACCTACAGATTTAGGCGACAAGATTAGGAATTTTGTGTTCATGACCGTGGTTTATTTGTACAGAGAGAATTAGCTCTTGATTGTGAACCGCTATGGCAAGACGAAGGTTAAGTGATCGTGTGAAATGGCAAATCATAGGCATGCATACCACTGGTATGTCATGCAGAGAGATTGGCAGACAGCTGAACATTAACCATACTGTAATCAGTCGTTTGATTGCAAAACATGGGCAAACTAACGAGGTGAAGGACAGGCCTAGATCTGGAAGACCGAAGAAGACTACTGCCCGTGATGATCGAGCCCTAGCACGCCTTGTTAGGAGATCTCCATTCACCAACAGCAGAGTGCTCAGCCAGCAATGGGAAACGTGCAATAGAGTGTCAATGTCTACCGTCAAAAGGAGACTGTATGCTGCTGGCATGAAAGCTAGGAGACCTGTCAGACATCCTCTCCTCACTGCACACCACAAAGAGGAGCGTCTGAGGTGGTGCAACGAAAGAAGACACTGGAACATGAGATCCTGGAGACGGGTACACTGGTCCGATGAAAGTCGGTTCCTGCTTCATGTCACAGATGGTCGAACTCGTGTATGGAGGTCCAGACGCACGGCGCACGACCAACGTAACATCATGGAAGAAGTTCCATTTGGTGGAGGTTCCGTTATGATATGGGGGTGCATCTCATTTGATTGTAAGCTGGATCTGTTGACTGTACCTGGAACACTAAATGGACAAAGATATCAAGATTCCATACTGGATAGAGTTGTGGTCCCTAATTTTGTAAATCATGCACCTGGAACCCACCCTATATTCATGGATGACAACGCCCGACCACATCGTGCTAGAGCTGTGCATGAATACCTCCGCCAGAATGCCATCGAAACCCTACCATGGCCAGCAAGGAGCCCTGACATGAACCCTATTGAGCATATCTGGGACATTCTGGGAAACATGGTGAGAAGGAGGGATCCTCCTGTGCAGAACCTACAGGAATTAACAGACGCACTCCATCTTGAATGGCAACGAATACCACAATGGCGTATCAGTCGGTTGGTGACCAGCATGAGACGTCGTGTCCAGGCCGTCATCCAGGCACAAGGTGGATATACCCGGTATTAATAATGACAGTCTCAAACTCGTGCACAGATGTTAAACTTCGTTTTCAGACACCATTAATGACAATCTAGCCACGTGTGTCAACTGTAGGGCAATAGTTGTCAGTTGTGTCAACGTAACCATATTCAGGCCTCGTTTTCAAGTTCAAACTAAAACATACAGTGTTTCCCCACCATCATAATCAGCATTCCTCTAGTTGCATTATTACCTCTTGCACTAAGATGGATGGGTACATAAATGTTTATGCTATTGCTTTCTTCATAGCACATGAATATACCCTCGCATGTGCGTAAAAATAGGGTGGTGCTTAACTTTTGCACAGGTGTATATTAAATTGATCAACTGGTCAGGAACTCTTCTTTTGAAGCTTTCTTACGCTTGATCTGGTTGTATCGAAATCTGAATGTCAGTGCTCAGTTCTGCACTTGCTTTTATACCCTCGGATCCGGTTACAGTTGCTCCTTGGTGGAATCGGGATCAGGAAAAATCTGGTTACGTGTAACCAGAAATTCTGGTTTCTACCTGGAAATGTTGTATTTGTAACCGGAAATTACTTTTTGTAACCGGATTTGTTCTGTGTAACTGGATTTGTTGAATCCTGTAACTGGAAATAATTTTTGTTTCACACACATATTATTTGTGGCAAGAGATGCACGTGAGTAAGTATATGACATTGCGAGTGTCACAGTATGTCTTTAATTTACATCTACCATGTGAGTACTTGTGAACTCACGCTTACTGTCCATTTTGTGACAGAAAAAAACAAACGTAGAGGATGACGTCATCCAGTGATGTGGTAGATTTTGACTAGACCCAGGCTACTGAAGAAGATCCTTAAAATGTCGGGAGGCGGTGTGGCCTGAGAGGAAGAGCCGTTATCCAATATGGTTGATGCCAATAGGTTCCATGGAGTTCATGTATCCAATATGCCTTGGGGATATTACATTCCACATTGTGGTGCCTCTAAAGACCTGTATTATGTGGTAGGACATGTGATCCTTTTTATGGTTTGGGAGGTTGAAGTGATAGGCTACTGGTGAGTCCTTTTCATGCCTTATATTCTTGAAATGCTCCTGAATTCTGATTTTGAATTCACATTAGTTTCACGTTATGGCAGTTGGTGCAGCTGATGTGATACAATGTTTTGTGTTTTGCAATTGCCAATGAATTTGACTATGTAAGTTTGTCCTGTGTGAGTGCGCTTCAAATGTGCATCTTTTGGACCAAATACCAAATTATCTTGCTATGCAATTACCAAGACCATTCTTAAAGATTTACCACTGCAATATCTGCCTTGATAACAGATAAGTCTTCTCCCAGCAAATGGAAATCAATTAAGCAAACATTTAGTTTTACTTGTGATATAAACAATTAAAGGATTAAATTGGAAGCCTATGATTGCAAGGATCTTCAGGTGTCAATCACTGTCACAAATTACATAATAAACTAGAATGCGCAGTCAATGGCATGCCATCGCAAATCCCCATGCATTCACCACTTCCAGCTTTACCCTCACTTTGGCCCAATACACAACAATAAATTCCTTGAAATGTAGTTTCAATGGGTAATGGGTTTCAAAATGAAATGCGACATGACCATCTTTGGTGTTTGCCAGAGACATACACAGATCAGACAACATTATAAATAATTTGTTGTACTGTAGTCTAGTTAGTAACTACAAGCTTCAAATTTTTGGGGGGGCAGGGGGTGGGGGAAATGGTGGGCCAATTTTTTTTACCAAATGTGGTCATGTCACATATCATTTTGAAGCTTGGGGGGAGGGGGGTGTGATATCAAAATTCCAATGTGTCATGCACATCCTTGCCCACAGGTGTAATTATTCCCAAAGTTTCAAATTTCTATCTAAAATGGTGTGCAAAGAGTTGCATTACAATGGATTGGTGCCCAATTTTTACCTTTTGACCCCGCCCCTACACTCAGTTTGATCCAAGATCATAATAATTCTTTGGACTGTAGTCTACTACTCATGGGCTTCAAAATGATATGTGACATGACCACCTCTGGATAAATTTAATTTTTTACCTACAGTCCCCACCCCCTGAGCCCCACCCCTGGGGGGTGGGGGGGGGGAATCATAACACAATTTCAAAAGTGCCATGCACATTCCTGGCTATATGTGTAATCATACCCAAAGTTTCAAGTTTCTATGTGGAATGGTCTAGGAGTCGCTTTACAATCAATTGGTGCCCACTTTTGAACCCGTCCTCTCCCCTCAGTTTGATCCAAGATCAAAATAATTCCTTGTACTGTAGTCTACTCATCATTGGCTTGAAAATGATATGCGACATAAAAACCGTTGGAAATTTTTTTGTTACCCCACATTTCCCACTCCCAGGGCTGTACCCCTGGGGTCATGCCAAAATTCCAAGTGTCATGCACATCCCTGTCCATATGTGCAATCATCCCCAAAGTTTCAAGTTTCTATCTGAAATGGTCTAGGAGTTGCATTACAATCGATAATTACTGGACAATTTTGACCCCCTGCACCCAGCCCGTGTCATACACATCCTTGCCCATAGGTATAATTATCCCCAAGATTTCAAGTTTCTATCTTAAACGGTCTAGAAGGAGATGCATTACAATCGATAAGTGCACAAACGCCTCACATAATCCCAACCTTTTCTTCGAAAAGCGTGGGGATAAAAATATCACCACAGGCCAAAATAAACATTACGGCGATAGTCTTGTTCTATGTATACAAGGTCATGATGTATGCTTCTTACCAAAAAAGCTATCGAATCCTCTCTGTGTTGGAACATACTCCTCCTTGTAAAACCCGATGTGCCATTTTCCAACCATATGTGTGTTGTATCCAACCTCTTTCAGCTTTTCTGGTATGATTGGACTGTCGCGAGTCAACGCATTTGGCTGGGTATGCCAGATAATGGCATGCTGTAGACCTGTGTGGATCTGCGAAAAAGATACATTATTGACATGTAACGTAACGGCAGAGAATAGAATTTTAACAGGCTTTTAATTAATGCGCCCAAAGCAAACTTGGGTGATCATTGTGTTTGAAAATTATGAATGATTGTTACTTTAATTTGTCACATATGTCACGATGTGACCGGGGACACAGAAATAAAAACTTGAAAACTTGAGTCACAACTATCTAGAATATTTTTAATGTTTGATTTTCCGATGCAGAAAAGACCAGGAAATTCTGGAATTGTCAGGATTTATTCCTGGGACATTCTTGGGATACTCAGGTCCTGGGAATACCAGCCATCTGTACACAAACCAAACCGTACCGGTAAATCTGTACCTAGCCTATTGGAGAATCCGTACCCTAAATCTGGATATTCCGTACCTAACTAATTGGATATTCCGTACTGGTCATCGTAATGGTTAATCCATACCATGAAGTCGTATGGTATGCATCAATCAATTATACCTATGGCTGTACGAAACATTTATACTAAGCACGGCGGAAGTGTCCTGAACATAATTGAAAGTCATCCAATCCAATTTTGTTGTAAATGTGTTAAGTTATTTCAGATATGTCTTGTAGGTTGAGTTATTGTTATATCGATCAATATTAATTAATAGCTTGAGTATTGGATATTCCGTACCGGTACCATATACCATTATATCGGTAATGGATTCGCCTCTAACTTATTGGATATTCCATACCCACCCATTGGATATTTCATTTCGGGTACGGAATAGCCAATGGATGGGTACGAAATATCCAATGAGTTAGGTATGGATTCTCCAAAATTAAGGTACGGTTTAACCAATCTCAAGGTATAGGGTACGGATTAACGGGTACGGATTTGCTACGGTACGGATTGACTACATACCGGTCCTGGTGGTATTTGACCGAGCCTTTTATTGGAACAGCATTTTCCTGAGATATAGCAGGATTTCTGACACCCACAAATTCCTGAGATATCGGAAGTACGCATGTGCAATAAAGTTTTTGCTTATTTGTTTGAGTTTGAAGCAAAAAGACACACATATCAGTCTATCGCCTTGTCTGAGATTGTGGTCAGAACAAATATTTATTTTCTTAAGAGTTTGTGTGAAAATTAATTTCAAGTGAAAGACAACTTTATCAAATTCTTTTCAGAATAATTAGTGCCAGGATGTCAATATTGTTAGTTAATAAATACTTGTACAATTCGTTTTGCAATATCTCCCAAATTTCGGCCCGATCCCTACAGTGATTCAGGAGTTTTTTGTTTTACATGACCACATGTCCTTTGGCCTCACTTTTCCAGATCTTATAATGGTTGTTGCTTATTCAAATATAATGCCCATCACAAAATTTAATCATTTAGTAGTCAAGAAAATTTATATTTTGGCTCAGTAAATGTCCATTTGTACTATTATTGTGATAGAATATCTCATTTAACCCTTTGCATTTTCACTTACTGAATGTCCATTTGCAGACCAAGAAAAGACTGTTTTTGACAATTTACCACTGGAATGACTGGCTCGTTTATCGAGCCAGGCATTCGTGGTAAATTTTCAAAAATAGTTTTATCTTGGCCTGCAAATGGACATTCCCACAAGACCACTGTAGAGGCCTGTTTTGGCCAGCTTGACCACCAAAGTGTTAAACAACTAAACCTGGTTAGACATTCAGTTCTATGACAAAGTTTGCCAACTTGAGGACTTGCCAAATCATATCAACTTGAACTATGCCTGAACCTTTATTCTCAACACAACTATTACTGTATACATTGTCGATGACCTTTGTATGGCGAGAAGTGGGAATGTCTAGGGTACTGAGTGGTTATCTAGATCAACGGTCACTATCCGGGATAAAAGGTCAACCTGCGGTTATGACGTAGAACCATGAAAATTGCTATAGAAGTGAGTCTAGGGGTTATAAATGCCCAACTAATACCTTGAATGGATTGATCGCTCAATATGGATTGATATAATTATTAAATATGACCAGTATCTACCCCAATGCATGCCTTATATTTGTACCAAGTTTGGCAACGATTGCTCAAATAAAGTGTTCAGCTAGCCTGGAACTAATTGTGTGACGAGGAATGGACGATGACAGACTTATATCCACCTCAAAGCATAATAATTGCTTTACCAAATTTGGTAGCGATTGGTCGAGCAGATGGAATTGAGTTATTGAATTCAAAGTCTTAAAGAATTTGATAATATTCTTGTGGATCTTTAGTAAATGGATATAGTAATATTTTAGTCAGGCTGACTTATTAAATAATAGCGGACAGAAGCAAGAATGGACTGAATGCAGTCCAAGTTTTGTTCAGGAAACTAAACAAAGAAATTCAGCGAATAATGACGGACAGATTCAATCATCAGAATAGCTGGAAATGAGTGATGAGTCAGTGACAGGCATCAGATCTATAATAAACTAGGGTGATTATTTTAGCCAGGACAATATGTCTATACTTAAAGGTCACTCATGTCCTCAGATTTTATCAAGTTTGACCGATGATAACAAAATATCAGGGATCAAACTTGGGCAAAGTCTAAATGTGACTGACCTCTAGATTGCAAGGCTTAAGATTTAACCCATTCTAATTTTTAATGACTTACAGCGATCAAGGTGATGAAGTCTCTCTGCTGGACTGAGAGAGACTTACCACCTACAGTCCAGTGGACTGTAGGTTGTCGATGTAGAAAACTGACAACCTGTCTCTACTTTCTAGCAGTTTCAAGTATAAGACCGAATTTCTGATGACGAGAATATAACGAGCCCAATCAATATGAAAGATTGGAATCGCTAAACTCTAGACAGCAGGAATAGGTCGTTAAACTACCACAGGCAGGGAGGACCAAGATAGCCAGGAAGTCAGATTGAAAGGCAGTTAACTGCATTGAATTTCAAAACATCTATTTATTCACATTCACACTACAAAAGGTAATCAGACTGGTGTGGACGGATACGGTAATCTGACCGGTAGTATGGTGATATAAATATTTCAATATGAGTGACTATCCCTGAATAATATTGAATATCCATTTGGTTAACGGTAAATATTAAAATATTGAGCAATGTTCAATGGAATGATTGGCTCGTTTATCTCGCTAGGCATTCCAGTGATAAAATTTCAAAAATTGTGTTCTCTTGGCCTGGAAATGTGCATTTTCCAAGACCACTGTAGAAACTGTTTTTGGCTGTGAAAGGGTTAAAGGAAACATGAGGTGTGATAGCGAGTGTAGACAAAATACCTGCAGCAAGAATCTGAATATAATTCCTGTAAGATGTTCAACATTCTTGACATTTGACTTTGAACACAAAATCAGTGCATGATCTTTTAAACTTCTCCCAGACAACCACGTGTACACTGCATATTTCAATATGAGTGACTATCCCTGAATAATATTGAATATCCATTTGGTTAACGGTAAATATTAAAATATTGAGCAATGTTCAATGGAATGATTGGCTCGTTTATCTCGCTAGGCATTCCAGTGATAAAATTTCAAAAATTGTGTTCTCTTGGCCTGGAAATGTGCATTTTCCAAGACCACTGTAGAAACTGTTTTTGGCTGTGAAAGGGTTAAAGGAAACATGAGGTGTGATAGCGAGTGTAGACAAAATACCTGCAGCAAGAATCTGAATATAATTCCTGTAAGATGTTCAACATTCTTGACATTTGACTTTGAACACAAAATCAGTGCATGATCTTTTAAACTTCTCCCAGACAATATGAAGAATCTGATCTGTCACTCAAGTATATGATGTAATAATTGTAATGCTGTCAGGCAAAAATAAAAAATAGTTCGCTTCCTGTAAAGCTCCTGTGTGAAATTTTTCGTTTTTTTCACCCGGCCGGGAATAAAAAATTATTTTCTACCCAGCACAAATGTTAAAACATGCATACATTTGTAAAACTATACAAATTACAATGTTTTTAATGCAATTTGTATGCAATGTGAATCCCTTTTGCTAATTGTGTCATGAAAAAGTAAGACAAATTTGGCAACTAAAAGTACAACCATATTTAATGGACATCTAGACAAATATCTGAAAAACAAATATTTATGACTTTTTAAAAATAAATTAATAATTGAAAAAAAAAAAATTTCCTCCCTCCCTACTGAAGTCTTTTTTCCCCACCTGGTTTGCAGGAAACAAATCTGTTTTATAGATGGACTCACGAAGCAAAAAAAATGTGTCAAGTGTATGAATTCTATGTCTTTGATGAGCTTACACTTTATTAAATATTCTCTTTAATATTTTGAAACTAATTTGACTGGGATCTGTTGTGGGCATGTGCAGCTATCATTACCCTTCTGCTCAAAGCTCCAATACATCAAGGCTTTGTTCAGTTCTAAAAGCTGAAAAGAATTTTGCTTACGCAAAAACTTAAGGATGAAAAAACTAAAGTTTTGTAAACAGGTAACAATGACTTGACCTTTGGCCTTGCTATTATCATCCTACATCATCCTGACATAGGCAACCAATAAGTGTTGTTCGATTATGGCTAACGGGAGCCAATCATGAAATATAAGACTGGTCGGTCATAGAACTTTGCTTAAATGTAAAATTGTATAAATATCGAGTATATCACCACAGTCTTCCAAATTTGCCAAAGTTGGTAGATTAAAAATCTGGATAATTTTGGATAATTTTTATCAAGCTTATGGGTGGGTTTTTTGACGATTTAATGGTCAAGCCAGCCAAAACCGGACTTAGCAGTGGTCTTTGGAAATGTCCATTTGCAGGCAAAATGAAGACTTCTTTTTGAAAATTTACCATTGGAATGACTGGCTAGATTTCGAGCCAGTCATTCCAGTAGTAAACGTTCAAAAATACACTTCTCTGGACCAGCCAATTGATATTTCCTGAGCAAAAATTTTAATAGCTTGACCATTAAAGGGTTAAAGGTGTGGTTATGCTGACCATTTCCACCCACACGGGAGGCTGTACTATGGGTGGAAGTGGCCAAATATGCAGATGGACAGAGGCAAATATATACAGCCTTCTTTTTATTGGAATTGTACTTGTTACTTATGATTGGTTATCTTACCATCAATTTTATTAATTGATTGATTTGATTTCATAACGGCAGAAATGATTGTATCATAAATATTATTCTCAGTCTGTTTTGACTATGAAAATGTCCCCGAGAGATAGGGATATTTGGTGACAGGCATGATGGGTCACCTCCACTAGAAACAATTTGTGTCTGATCTCTTTTGTAATTAGGTTCTGTACTGATTAACCAGATTCAAAGGTAGTACACCTACAACAAATTTCATTTGTCCCTTTCATGGCGAGGTCGACTAACACCGGCCTCTGCAGTGTTCTTGAGCAATGACCATTTGCAGGCCATGAGAAGCCCATTTTTGAAAATTTACCATTGCAGTCATTCCAGTAGTAAATTTAAAAAAAATTAAATTGTCTTCTCTTGACCAGCAAATGGACAGTCAATAAGTAAATATTTTAATATCCTTGACCAAATTTAGTTATTAAAGGATTAATTTGATAAATGGACCAGTTGCATGAAGGCGGGTCAAACAAAATAGGCGTTACTTAAATAGTCTTACAAGAGCTACATTTTAATCATGTTAAACATTAACGAGAATAATTACAAAAACTATCAGGAACCTATATTGTTCGGTTGATAACATGTCATCACATGTTCACTGCTTTAACCTTTTGACCCACCACACACACCCTGGGGTTGGAGCCAAATGTAAATGTACTCTTGTGTTCTACAATAATATTGTTAACTGACAGTCAGACACACCAAATTTGGTAGAATTCCATCCAATGATTTCGGAGGAGTTGCATTACAATCAATTTCTAGGCCTTTCGACCCCAAGCAGGCCAAATGTCAATGTTCTTTTGCACTCCGCACTCCTATGGGTAACTCACATCCCAAATTTGGTTGAATTCCATCCAACAGTTTTAGAGGACTTGCATTGCAATAAATTCCTTGAAATTTTGACCCACCCACCCACACATCCTTGACGCTGGGGGCCAAATGTAAATGAGATCTTGCAATCCACACTAATATGGGTAACTTACATACCAACTTTGGTTGAATTCCCTCTAATGCTTTCAGGAGTTGCATTACAATCAATTTCTGCACATTAAAATTTGACCTTTTGACCCCTACACACGCCCTCAACGATTTAATATGTGATTTATCAATATGGTTGCAGAGTGCAAGAGGACATTTACATTTGACAGGGGTGGAGTGTGTCAAATTGTCAAGGAAATGATTGTAATGCAACTCTGAAACCGTTGGATGGAATTCAATCGGATTTGGTATGTGAGTTACCCATATGATTCCGAAGTACAAGAGGACATTTACATTTGGCTCCACCACCAGGGAGGTAATGAAAGATTACAATGCGACTCCAAAACAATTGGATGGAATTCAACCAAATTTGGCATGTGAGTTACCCATATGATTGCGGAATGCAAGAGAACATTTACAGGGTGTTGCAAAAGGTCACGAAATTGATTGTAATCAAGCACCTCCGAAACAGTTGGATGGAATTCAAGCAAATTTGGTATGTGAGCTCTACCTATCTAATTGCAGAGTGCAAGAAGACATTTATATTCAGCTCCGCACCAGGGGGTGATGATGGGGTCAAAAGGTCAACAAATTGATTGTTATGCAACTGCTCAGAAACAGAACTTTGGATGGAATTCTCCCAAATTTTGTATTTCAGTTCCATATGACTGTGGAGTGGAAAAAGACATGTATATTTCACCCAGTCCTTAGAATCAAAGGTTCAGCAATGAACGTGGGTATTTGCATATGGCGCGTCATTAACAGAGTGATCTAGTACTTTTTTTAGTGTTTGGCACAAATCATAGGCACTTTTAGCATGAGGTTGTACCATCTCCTATTTTTATATAACATTAAAAGTTCGCATCAGTTGCGATTGACGTTTTGATACTACTATGATTCCTCTGCACTGACATAAAACCACGGCAGTTGATTTACTAAATAATATGTTGCACTTAAAGCGGATACATATATCTATTCAACGCTGTATAGCATTTGGACAAAACCACACCAAGAATTTCCTAATATCCGAAAACATTTAGGTGCATACGATGACATTCCCCGTCAAACTAATATACGTAACAAAGTGTGACATTTATAAAGTATTCAATATTACGGTAATTTCATCTGAAATGCACATCAAATTGCATGAATAAAGTTTTAATTATTTCAATAAACCGACAAATTGCCGCTTTTAGTTGATATAAATGTTAATAAGACTAGCTTCATGGCAATTTACCAGTAATCATCCATTGCGTCGTGCAATTGTTTACAAATTTCAAAATGTCCAAGTTCGTTAGATCAGTTATCCGGTGCCATTTGGTGGAATCGAGTTCCTAGTTACAAATGATAATGTTACAATATCCAGTCAATTCATCCTCTAGACAACTCGTCCTACTGACCAAAATTATCTGAGAATCCTGAATGAGAAAAGAAAATTCCGAAAGTGACACCCAAACAGGGGCCCCCAACCCGAGATATAGCTAATACAAGATGTTTTGTAAGTCATGTTGAAACTCAATGTTACTGGATATATGGTTGTAATCAGCCATTTGCCAGCAGCAAACGATCGTATTTAAACGGGTACAGAACATATTGCTCAAATACTCGAGTAACGAATTCACTGTTGATTATCAAAATACTAGGAGTCAGTAAAATGTCGATGTTGACGTGAAATTTGATCGCTTTTCTTGCAAGTTTTTCATATATTGTGTAATTATAGACATGCTGTTGACATAAATTTAAACACTGTTTGGAAGATACATGTATCTGCATGAGGTACTCAATATTATTTAGTTGATGCATATCCATGCTTTTTTGTGATAGGCTGCTGATTACAGCCGAGAGAGAGAGAGAGAGAGAGAGAGATAGAGATAGAGAGAGAGAGAGAGAGAGAGAGAGAGAGAGAGAGAGAGAACTTTATCGTAATTCCAGGGACATTTTCACGTCTAGGCCCTACACTCTGGGGACATGCTTGGATTTAAACGAAATCTAGGATTTCTTTTTTCACGAGAGAGTTGATACTTACCTCCCTAATACTTTTGATATTGCTAAATATCGGCTTTCACTCAATAAAACACTCAGATTAAAAACAGTTAGGTGCCCCTACTGGGCAGGGAGTCAGAGGTAGTCCGGCGGATGCTCGCCCCACCACCGCGCATGCGCCGACTACTACTTCCTCTGGCTCATTTATTGGCTAACACATGCAACTACCAAGAGCCTGAAGACCGAGCCTCTGTGGGGCGGAGAGGCCGGGTCCGTATCTAGGGAGGTAAGTATCAACTCTCTCGTGAAAAAAGAAATCCTAGATTTCGTTTATTTCACATCAAGAGTATACTTACCTCCCTAATACTTTTGATATTGCCAGAATTCGAAAGTGAATCTGGCGGGAGGGAGGCGAGGTCAAAAGACCAGCTCTTCCCTATACGCTTTCAAGCGTTTAAGGCACTTATGACGTCTGAAACTGTGTGAAAACACAGTCAGGATTTGATAAACCATCGGATAACACAACCGATGTCTGAGAGATGACCGATTTGTCATATGCGCTCCCCCCCCCCCCTTGGGAGGAAGATTAAATGACCTCAATGTCCTACACGCTCTCTTCGTACTAGTGCCAAGTACTATAGGACAGAGACGAAAAGGCTCCATTTTCGTATACTCTCTCTAAAGAACCACAACCCACATAAACCATCACCATATTAATAACACTGGGTAACGTGACAATACAACACAATGAACAACACATGAACAAGACTGACCTTGTTGTACTAGGAAACTGTCATCACGATTCCAGTAGAGAAGGATGATACAGTCCCGACAAGTGGTTGTCACCGTCGCTGAATGGCGAAGTATATAAGCAATGCGGAAGCACTCTTCACAACATAAAGCGGTTATTGTTTCAAAATCGACAAGGCGAGAGGGTTAGAGGTGTCACGGAGGTAATGGTCTGTAAAACTTGACTCACAGTGCCACTGAGCCACTGACATAATATCATCCACAGGGACCCCATTAAACAGGGCAGTGGATGTCACGACACCGCGGACACTGTGAGCCTTGGCCACGTCAACCTGTCGCCCGGTGGCGGATTTGTGACAAAATTGAATACATTCCACAATCCACCTAGAAATGGTGTCCTTAGACGCCCTACCATGGGGTTCAATATATGACAACCATAACGCTGACTGGTCGGTACGCCACTCCGAAGTACGCTGTTTGTACCGGAGCAGCGCCCGTACGGGCCACCATACTTTAGAATTAGGATCATATCTAGTTAAAGATGGCAAAAAAATAGGCTGACCTGGATATTTCAATGACTGATTTTTAGACAAGAAATTAATCCTAGGTAGAAGCTTAAGGCCTTCCCCTGTAACCACAAAACGGTCAACCTCGGCTGATAAGGCGTGAATTTCACTCCTACGCCTCGCCGAGGCCGCAGCAATTAAAAATACAGTTTTAAGAGTTAACATTTTCATAGAAATGGAACTAAGTGGTTCAAAAGGCTTATCACCTAGCACCTGGAGCACCAGTGATAAACTCCAAGACGGAATCAGTGGAGGATTCCTTGGTCTTAGATTGCCCATGCCTTTAATTAATACATTTAATGTACTTACTTCATCACTCCCCCTATTAGCCAAGCAAGGAATAACAGTCATTAAAGCTGATTTATAACCAGCAATAGAGTTAGGCTTGAGGCTATAGGCATCATATAGGTGACAGAGGAAATCAGCCACTACCTGAATAGATGATTCCATTGGATCAATACATCTTTTTGAGCACCACTCTGCAAATCTGTTGATTTTATAATTATATGCTCTGGAGGTTGACCCCCTCCTGGCTTTGGCCATAAACATGGCCGCTTGCTCAGAAAAGCCCTCCTTAATTCTAGATTCCTTGACAACATCCACGCAGTCAATCGGAACATTGACGGATTGTCGTGAAGGGCCTTGCCCTGGAAGATAAGGTCGTCCATCAGAGGCAGCGGAACCGGATTGCAGACCAGAAGGTCCAGCAGATCCGTATACCACGATCGGCTTGGCCAATCCGGGGCGATCAGAAGCACTTGGCACTCCTGCTGCCTGATTTTCTGAAGCACCTTTGGAATCAGGATTGCTGGGGGGAATGCGTATGCATACATTCCCTCCCAGCTGATAGCTAACGCATCTGTTGCGAAAGCGCTTGGGTCTGGAATCGGAGAGACGTACGTCGTCATCTTCGCATTCTTCTTCGTTGCGAACAAATCTATGTTGGGTTTCCCCCAATGGTCGAACAGACGATCCGCCACACATTGATTTAGTTGCCATTCCGTGGGTAAAACACTCATCCTTCGGCTCAATGAGTCTGCTAGCAGATTTAACCTCCCCGGAATATGAACTGCCTTCAAGGTGATCCCATGATCCAGGCACCAACAAAGCAGTTTCCATGTCATCATACAGAGACTGGGCGACTTCGTTCCGCCCTGGCGGTTTATGTAAGTCACTACTGTTGAGTTGTCTGAACGAATTATAACAATCTTGCCCTGAACTTTCTGTAAGAAATGTTCCAGGCCCAGGACTACTGCTCTTAGATCTAGTAGATTGATATGTTCCTTGGACTGATCCAGATCCCAAAGCCCTGATACTGTGGACTCTTCCAGACAAGCTCCCCACCCCTCCATCGATGCATCTGTATACACAGTCACCTGAGGGTGGGGAGGGGTTAGCAAAACCCCCGGCAAGAGATTCTCTGTATTCAACCACCATTGCAGGTGGTGAATCAGAGGCGCCAACACTGACACGTTCGAGTCCAGCGAACCTGAACTCTGGGTCCACTGTGTCATGAGAAACAACTGGATCGGGCGCCTGCGCAAGGCGGCCTGCGGAATGACTGGTTCCAAAGAAACCATCAAGCCCAGCATTCTCAAGTAAACCCGCGCCAGGACATGACGACTGTCGCACACCGACTGTATTACCGAGATGAGTATTTGAACCCTCTCCTGAGTGGGGTACACATACCCCGTCTCCAGATCGAAGAACATGCCCAGGTAAACAAACTTCTGGGATAGAGTTAGCTCTGATTTCGGGAAATTGATCATCCAGCCCAAGTCCGAGAGAGTTTTCAAAACAATCTCCAGATTGGCTGACAACGATTCCCGGGTGTGTGCTTTCAACAGCCAGTCGTCTATGTACGTGTGGACTGCTATGCTTCTCCTGCGGAGGTATGCAGTGATCGCGAGAACCACACGGGTGAAGACCTGAGGAGCCGTGGAAATCCCGAAGGGTAACACCCTGAATTCCCACCGCCGGCCCTGAAATGCGAATCTCAGGAAGCGACGGAAACTCCTCTCTATGGGAATGTGGAAATACGCATCCTTCAAATCTATGGAAGCGGTCCACATTCCTCGCTCCAACCCCGCCAATACCGAGCGCACAGTCTCCATCTTGAAACTGGGCGTCTCTAAGAACTTGTTCAAAGGCTTGAGGTTGAGAATCGGCCTCCACCCTCCGGTGTTTTTCTTCACTAAGAAGAGGGTTGAATAGAAGCCCGGGCACCTCTGTGCCGGCTGAATGGCTTCTTTTAGTATGAGGGAATTTATTTCCTCCTCTATACACAACCTCTGATCCGGATCCCGTGGAATAGGAGTCCAGATCGGCGCGAGAGACAGTCGCGATGGCGGGCCTGTCACCCAGTCGGGACGATACCCGACGGAAAGCCATCGCAAGACTAAATGGTCCTGAGTCAACCGCTTCCACTCTGGCAAGTGGCCGGCCAAACGGCCGCCCACCGGTCCACCTAGGGATAGAGGTGGACATAAGGAGTGCCAGAGTGGCACTGTCCTCTCGGCGTGAAACATCGGAGTGGTTCCCACCGCGGTAACCAGGCCATCAGGACCGATTGCCGCGACCAGATCCCCGCGTGCCCCGTCCAGCGCCGCGCGCACCACGGTGCGCGGGCGGCTGTCTGGCTGGGTGCGGCTGGGGAGCCTGCGCCCCCCTCGCTGCTGGCCGAATCGCACGTGGCCTAGGCCTACGTTGCGACGGTGGCTGGCCTCTGACCTGGCCAGCACCACCTCGAGCCTGCAGAGGACGATACGCAGGGGGTGCCGCGCGAACACGCTCCCGCCGGAGCACCTCAAATTGTTCACGCAGCGCCCTCTGGTTGTTAACCAGAGTGACCGTCTCCTGGAGGTGCCTGCATCCCTCACCTCCAAAGAGACCAGGACCTGTCATAGGCGTCCGCAGCAGCCTATTATACAGGTCCTGGGACGGGCACAGATTGTCAAGCGCAAACGTGCGCCTCGCCCGGACACTTCTGGTCACCGCCCGCGTCAAACAGTCCAAAGCCAGGTTGATACCATCCTGGATGGCTCTCTGGACTGTTACCGGGCTTGGCTGGCGTGATGCGGAGGCCGCTACCACCCCCTGTAGCAGCTGGGAGACGTGGGACAGAGCGGCAATCGACGCCCTCCCACTCTCCTCCGTATCACGCAGCGCGGCATTTGCCGAACGCAACGCGTTCGAGCACAAGACTCCCGTGTCAGAACGGGAGCCCGGCCGCGCATCTTCGCCTAAAGCCGCGCGATCATCCACGCTTGGCTTTGGCACCACACCGTACCGCTGGTATTCCAGGGGCACGATGCGGCAACGCTTCGCCACCTCGCGAGGGGCCTTCGCGAGACGTCCATTAACCTTAATGGACGCCTCCGCCGCTTCGAACATGTCCACGACATGCTCAGCCAGCGGCAGAGATGGCATAGCGGTAGCCCCCGGCCTACCAGCTAACCACGGCCTATGGTCACGCTGGCTAGCCGGCAGCTCCACGGGTAGATCGGGCCGAACACTTACCAGCCACTGGCAAGCGTCCGACCAATCCTCCTCCGTGGCTAACTGCGAGCGCTCTACTAGACGAGGGCCTTCGTCTTCCTCCAGAGCACTCGCAGTTGACGTCGACGGCGGATAAGCTGATACCCCTGGCAAGCCCGGAAAAGCATGCGGGCCCGAGAGAGCAGGCATGCTAAACTCCGCGGCTTGACCAGGAGCAGGCGCCGTGGCAGAGCGTGGGGTAAACACCGCCCTACCGCGGCCCTGACCAGCACCAGCGACACCATCGGCAAGCCGAGGTATGCGGTATCCGTGGTCAACAGCACCGCCCGGGGACACCTTCTGGACCGTGAAATCTACTCCTGCGAGAGTAGAACCACGGAACACGTCGTCTGTATTCCCCGCGAGGGGTGCACAGACGTCGTATTCCATGGCCACGTCCTCAGAAGGCGACCCTAGCAGGAGATCCTCTTCCTCCTGGCCAGAAAGATTAGACTCCGGGTCAGCAAAGAGAGCTAACCCGGACTGGCCAGGAAAGGTGCCATAGGAGGCTTTGACACCCGCGGCGCGCGGATACCCAGGGTCTGATGAGCAGACCGCGGGTCCCAGCAACAACCGTTGTCCACGGCCCCTCGGCGCGGCGCCATGCCTGCTGCCAGGGTCTTGGACTGCCCCCAACAAAGGGGCCACCTCTGAATCCACAAACGGACCAGACCTAAAGAGACCGGATTCAGAGGCGGGGATCACCTGCTCGTAAGCAGATGCCGAGGACAACAAAGGAGCTGGCCCAGGGAGCATGCTGCGAAGCAACTCTGGGACCAAATCCTTTATTGTCCTCTGCATCTCTTGCAACATTTCGGACCTGAAGGCCTCCACATCCACCGCGGATGAGGCCTTCTTCTTACCCTTCTTACTACCCTCCTTCTTCTTCTTCCTCTCTTCCTCCATCACCTTCTCCCTTGCCTGCAATGAGAGAAAATCAGACATTAGATCTCCCCCCCACTGCTTACATACATCGCACTTCAGCAACGGTCCACAGGGACTGCAGCTGAAGCACAAGTGCGGTACGAATCTATTCTTCAGAAACCTCCCGCAGGACGGGCAACCAGGTCTCTGAAACAGGACAAGGACAAGGACAATGAGCAAGATAGTTAAGGTTAGCGAACTCAAAACCAACTAAAAAGAGAGGGACAGGATCCTCAAGATCGCAAGTCAAGAAGAACCAGCCGTGGACAAAACGTTAAATGTTAATAAAGGCCAAGGCCGATTATGACGTCATCAATCCCGTGACCAAAATAATCGATCCGCAACAAGCACCAAGTGCAAGAACGAATTGTATAAGTAACCGGAACATTTCCGTTGAATTGGCATTTCGAGTACACAACAATCAGATATACAGAGATAACTCCTTCCAATTCTAGCATTGGCAAAAAAGGAAATTATCTCCCCTTTTGTTTGTCAATAATTAGATACCTGACACTTGTACAGACAAACCATCCAACGTGATGAACCGGAGAACTCCACCATAGTACGCCTCTACATTCTCTCCACCGAAGGGGAAGGAATTGGATCAAGAGGGCAAAGTGAGAAGACCTTTATAATAGGCCTCCAACTCACTGAACATAGATTTTTTGGTTAGATAACCTAACAGTATTAGTAGGAAATGGAACCGTGGTGGAGAGAAACATATCCTCTTGTGCCGAGAAGTCCATCAAAGCTTCTACGTGATACCTGTGGACAAAAACACAAAGAGAAATGAGACTTATGAAGCACCATGTTGTAAAAAACAAACACAAACAGGCGCTAATCACGGTAAGCGCGAGTCCCGGAAACACATTAAACCGGGACAAAACACGCTAGCATATCAAAGAAGTCACCTGATAAAGAGATCCAGCTCCTTCCAAAGGTGAGTCCTCTCTTTCCGACATGCCACGAACGTACAACAATCGTCAAATAAGTGAAAAACAAGGTAAACGCGCAGAAAATGTAGAGTAGCACAAAACCGCATGTAACCCTTAGCCAATAAATGAGCAAAGACGAAGTAGTAGTCGGCGCATGCGCGGTGGTGGGGCGAGCATCCGCCGGACTACCTCTGACTCCCTGCCCAGTAGGGGCACCTAACTGTTTTTAATCTGAGTGTTTTATTGAGTGAAAGCCGATATTTAGCAATATCAAAAGTATTAGGGAGGTAAGTATACTCTTGATGTGAAAGTACAGTAGCTCAAATGATCGGGATAAGCGTGAAACGTCCAAAAATGTATTTAGAATTTGTGTCCCAATTCAAGTTTTTCCATTTTTCTCACCTTCTCTCACATTGAAATGTCCCCACAAAATTATCTCACACTCATGTAAAAAAAATATTGTACGAGGCATACGAACACGTGATATGATAAACACTCACGTGAGCAGACTAGGTTGCGATGCAATCTCTCATCCACACACTGCTGCTACTGCATGAACCGCCAATCAGATAGTGTGTCCCCACAGTGTTTCTCACATTTGTGGGGACTCTCTCACTAGGTCTCTGTGTGGGACCGTCCCCACAGTGTTCTCTCACTTTTTTTAGTTAATGGTAATAATCGCTATCCCTCTTGGCTCTTAGAAGTATTTTTTATTTGGCCAACACACACAGAAACATGAAGGAAATGAAAATCAAAAAATGAGAGAAAAAAGTGATGTCCCAACAGTTACAGTAAAACCGTCCAGAGAGAGAGAGAGAGAGAGAGAGAGAGAGAGAGAGAGAGAGAGAGAGAGAGAGAGAGAGAGAGAGAGAGAGAGCATACGAGTACGACATCACGCTAAAGGTGTCTGTGACACAAATGTTCACATTTATCTACTTCCACCCAATACATACCTGGTACCTCCCTGACAAGAGCTGACTGCGGGTTGGAGTACAAATCGGCTGCACATAATAGTTTTCAAGTTTCACGCCTTCACTTGCAAGTTTGTCCAAATTAGGAGTTTTTATTTCTGAGCCATGATATCCAACATCATTATAGCCATAGTCATCGGCCAAGATAAATACAATATGAGGTTGTTTGGCTCCACTTATGACAGCAGTTTGCAGCGACCAAAACAGGACCGTCAACATGCTCCATACATATAGATATAAATTGTTACGAAAACACATTATTATGTTGGTTAAAGAAGATATTTTAACGCATAAGTAAATTTTCCCTATCTATACTCTATATATGTATCGTCAACGGTAGAACACGCATATTTTTATATCATATATGTAGCCTTATTATCTATATGGCTATGTTACAATGTCTATGATTTGCAGTCAAAACTGTAAACAAATCACAAATACGAAAGAAATCGATTGATAGAGTTCAGCGATGTGTCGTCAATCCATAGAAAGCTTACTATATTAACTAGAAACTGCATTGTACCCCGTTTTGCATTCACTAGGCGACCTCTTGGCGCCACCAAAAAACTATTTCATCACTATAGAAACCAATAGGAAAAATCCATACCACCATAATTCAATCCCTGCGGCATAAGACCTACTTGATATTTTAAAATAAAATCTAAATCTAAATGCCATCTATCTACAGGCATTTTGCCTATAAGGGTAGTATATGATAAGTATAAGTATAAGTATAAATGATGCATATGACAATGTGTACCTAATTTTTAGCGAAAAATGCCTTATAGCTTAGATACAGATAAAACATGACAACTGCTACAAAAACTACACAAATATGTGTATGTTATCATTAATTTGCCAATAAACAACACTCCCTCTCTGTGGCGCGATAGTGAGTCAATGACACATTTCCTTCTGCACAAATACAACGCATGAGTTTCTAACTCATTGCGAGAATCTGGTTATTTTTAACACAATTTGATTGAATGTTGTTTTCACTAAAGGTAGGAGAGTTTCACTCAAAATGTTTTCAAAATAAATATGGTATTTCATATATCTATCTCTCTTGAAAATGGGTTTCCATGGAATTTAGAATGAAATGTTATCTGTTTCATTACCACCACACACACACACACACACACACACACACACACACACACACACACACACACACACACACACACACACACACACACACACACACACACACACACACACACACACACCACCCCCACACCACCCCCGGCAAATTTACAAATATATTTATGGTTTCTGTGGCTGTATTGCCTCATTAAAACCTTTTTTTTATAGGATTAATGATTAAGTTTGGTAGATAATCTGTATTAGATGCTATTTAATCATTTAGCACTCATATCAGCCAAAACGGCTTCTTCAGTGGTCTTGAGAAATGTCAATTTGAAGAGAAAAGAGACTATTTTTGAAGATTTACCACTGGAATGACTAGCGCAATAAACGAGCCAGTCATTTTCTTGGTAAATTTTCAAAATTAATCTCTGGATTTGACTGGAAGCCGTTGATGCTTTCCAGTAAAATTAATTTCAAATTTTTTACAGTTTTCTTGTATGGTTGCCTTGAAAATGATATAGGGGGAAATTAGTCGGTGAAAGAGTTAATAAACATTACAGTTTTAGTATTTGCAACAGATTTCTGGAGGCAAAAGCATGGCTGCATTCGCATTCTCGTTGTAGCAGCTTTAATTATCAATAGGGTTATGAATACAACAACATTCTGGGGCCTAGCAATTAATAATAATAATAATAATAATAATAATAATAAAAATAATGTTATTATATATTAATGATGACAACGACAATGTCAATGTTAATGACAATGGCAATGTTGATGGCAGTGATGACAATGACATTAGCAACAGCTGTCATGCAATTTAGACCAATGCTGATCCACAAATGATTATTGTGGTAATTCTCCAATGCATATTAAGAATCATGATGATAACTTTGCAAACAATCTGACAGAAAGTTGTTGCTACTCAAAATATTTTCAAAACAATTGCATGTAGTTCTGCGTTGTTTTTTGGAGCCGACTTCGCTTTGATTTTAGAATGAAATTTGCCTAAGAATCTATGGCTTTTCAAGATCACAGCAGATCCAAATGAACATGTTGATCTTTCTGATAAATACCCAGATATAGTCAAATCGATGTTGACGCGTTTGACTCAATACAATAACACAGCTGTGCCACCCTATTACCCGCCACCAGACCCCCAGTCTAACCCTGCATTGCATGGAGGGGTCTGGGGACCATGGGAAACATAATTACAACCTATATTTGACATTCCGTTAACCCTTACCACTCTGATGTCAAAATTTTAAATTAACAAATTAAATTAAAAGATGAACTGGTGTTCATTTTATAACAAATTTGGTGGAAGATGGTACTGTCGTATTGCTGCTATTGATGCATTAAAAGATAGAATATTGACATCAGAGTGATAATGGTTAACAAAATAGACAATAATACTCGATTTTTTACTTTTAAATTTTAAATAGTTGTTCAATAATTAGACAATAATACTCAATTTTTATACCCCGCAAAAAAATTTGGTGTTTTATTATGTAATGGCGCCATCCATCCGGGCGGGCGAGTGGATGGCAGAGTGGTTTCCGGATGATAACTCTGTTACCGTTTATTGGATCACTTTCAATCTTCATGGAGTGGTTAGACTAGGTCTGGGGAAGAAACCCATCGAAATTGACAATGATCCGAAATCCAAGATGCCGGTCAGCCACCGGTGGCCATCTTGAAAATTGTTTTCCGGATGATAACTCCGTTACCGTTTATCGCATCGCTTTGAAACGTCATAGAGTGGTTGGACTAGGTCTGAAGAAGAAACTTATCGAAATCGACACTGATCCAAAATCCAAGATGGCCGCCAGCCACGGGCTGCCATCTTGAAAGTTGGTTTCTGGATGATATCTCCGTTACCATTTATCGGATCACTTCCTAGGGTCATTGGAATATGTCTGGTGAAGAAACCTATCGAAATTTATGATAATCCAAAATCCAATATGGCCACCAGTCAGTGGCAGCCATCTTGAAATTTGGTTTCCGGACGATACCTCCTTGACTGTTTAGCGGATCGCTTTGACACTTCATAAGGATTACTGGTCTGATGGGTCTGAGGAAGAAATAAATATTTTCTGATAGCTGCCATTCATTAGTTTGTCATCATGGTGGGGTATTTTCTGATAGCCGTCTCATTAGTTTGTCATCATGGTGGGGTATTTTCTGATAGCTGTCATTCATTAGTTTGTCATCATGGTGGGGTATTTTCTGATAGCTGTCATTCATTAGTTTGTCATCAAACTCCTAACATAACAATGCTGGAAGGTGCACGGATGTGTGGGCCTATTCAAATTGTCTAAGCCGAGGTGCTAAGGGATACCTGGATTCTGATTAGTCGAAACCTGTGAGAATCGGATACCATATTGGCTTGGTGCTATATACCGATCCTGATGCTGTCTGTTTATTTTTTGCTTACTTGGAGAGCTTATGCCATGGCAGCTTTCCGTCATCCGTCCATTAAATAGCATCTCAACAGTTTGACTGATTTCAACCAAATCTGTCTGGAAGCATCATATGCTGGTAAGATCCAGAACTTCTAATCAGAATTTTTGATCGGTTGATTTTTAGTTCACCTGCCAGAATGGTCAACTGAGCTTATGCCATGTTGATCATATGTCGATTGTCTGTCCATCATCTATCAACTTTCAAATTCACCGCCTGTGTGGATAGATGAATTGATGGATGGATGGATAGATGAAGGGAGTGGGGAGTGAGTTAGGGATGAAGTTAAGGAAGGAGGGATGTGGTTATGGATAGATGGAGGGAAGGAGGGGCGGGTGGGTGGGTGGGTGGATGGATGGATGATACATGGTGGGTGGTGTGGTATGGAGTGGGGTGTTGGTATTGGTGCAGTGTGGATTGGTGTAGTTTTGTGTGGAGGGTGGGTGGGTTGTAGTTTTGTTGGGAGGTGTAGTGTGTGTGTGTGTAGTGGTCTGGTGTGCATGCGTGGATGGATGGATGAAGTGAGGGAGTTGTGGAGGGAGGGAGTTAAGGAGGGAGAGCGGGTAGAATGGATGGGTGGGTGAGTGGGCGGGAGGGTTGGTGGATGGACGAACGGATGGATGGAGGAAGGGAAGATGGGGGAGGGATCGACCGAGGAAGTTATGGAAGGAGGGATGTAGGGAGAGAGTCAAGGAGCGAGGGGTGGGTGGCGGGATGGAGGGAGTTAGGGAAGGGGAGGAGTTAAGGAGCGAGTGAAGGATGGATGGATGGAGGGAAATAGGAAGGTAGAGGTTATGGAGGGAGGAAGGGAGTTAATGATGGATGGAGTGTGGGATGAACCGATGGATGGATGGATGAATGAATGAGTATGGTTGGATGGAGGGAGGGAGGGATGGATGGAGGATGAGTGGGGATTTAGGGAGGGAGGGCATTAAGGAAGGAGGGAGGTAGGGGGATGGAAAGAGGGGAGGGGGAGGAATTTGATGGATGGAAGGATGGATGGATAGATGAATGATGTGTGTGGTGTGGGGTGTTGGTATTGTGTGGTGTGATGGGTGGGTGGGTGTGGTTTTGTTGGGAGGTGTAGATGGATGAATTGATGGATGAATGATGCGTGGGTGGGTGTGGGTGATGTGTGGTGAAGTTTGGGTGTGTGTTTTGTTGGGTGGTGTGGTGGGGTTTGTGCGCGGTATGTGTCTGTGTGCGTGCGTGCGTGTGTACGTGCGTGGATGGATGGAGGGAGGGATTTGTCGAGGGAGCTAAGGAGGGAGATGGCAGAATGGACGGATGGATGGATGGATTGAGTTAGGGAAAGAGGGATTGAAGGAGGGATGGAGTTAAGGAGTGAGGGAGGGATGGCGGGATTGATCGATGGAGGTAGGGAGGGGGCGATGGAGTTAATTATGGATAGACGGTGGTTGGGTGGATGTTTGGGTGGGTGTGCTGGTAGGTGTGCTGGCTGGCTGTGTTGGTGGGCGGATGGATGGATGGGTCGAGAGATGGAGGGGAGGCGGCAGGGAGACAGGGAGGTGTGATGGAGAGATGGATATATGAACGCATGGATGGGTGGGAGAATGGGTGGGTGGGTGGGGCACGTGGATGGTGGTGGGTGCGTGGTTGGCTGGCTGGTTGAATGGATGGATGGATGGTGCGGGGTTCGTTGGGTGCATGGCGGTGGATGAATGAATGGAAGGGTGGGTGGGTCGGTAGGTGGTTGGGTTGGTGGATGGGTGGTTGTGTAGGCAAGTAGGTGGGTGGGTTGTGAGTGGGTGGGTGGATTGGTAGATGCGGCGGGACGGGCGGTGTGGGGTGGGCGGTGTATGTGAGGGTGTGTATACTAGTGTGGTTGGTGGTTAGTTTGGTGAGTGGGTGGGAGGGAAGGTGAGAGGGGGGGGGGGGAGGTTGGGGTTGGTGGGCAGGTGAATGTGTTGGTGCTGGGTGGGTGGATGAATGAATGTATAGATGGATGGATGGATGGGTGGGTGGGTCATAGGTGCGAGGTTGGCTGGCTGGGTGAATTGATTGGTGTAGAGCGGGTATGGCGGGATGGATATTGAGTTGCGGTGGGTGGGTAGGTGCATGGATACCTGAATGGGTTGATGGATGAAAGGATGGATAGATGGGTGGAGAGGCGGCTGTCCAATTGAACGGCATACATTCAGCAAATGTATAGACAGCTGTGACGGGATATTGGATATTCCGTTGATTGGTGTGTGTGTGTCTGCGTGCGTGCGTGCGTGTGTGTGTTGCTTGGTGGGTGGTTGTTGCTTGCTGGGTGCTGTGGGAATGAATGGATGGATGGATGGATCGATTTGTGAATAAATTGATGAATTGAATGATAGATGGGTGGATAGATGGTTGGCTGGGCGGGGAGCCGTGAGGGCGAGGCCCAAGCTCGGTCCTCTAGCAACAGTACTGCTCTGATCGAGTATACTGACTGAGCTATGGTTATAATTTCAAAATCGATATCTGAGACTTTGGTGGCGGAGTTTCCAGCTGCTAAACCATTGCGTGTGAAATTATCAAAACCGGAACCTGACACGTCATAATTAGTTTCTTAATTTGCGACCTTCGCAGAACAACCGAGATATCTTTTTTATTATAGAATACAATTATTCCCGACATCTTTAAACATTTACAAAACTTGATGCTTGTCCTCACCCTTTAGCACATTGAGAGAGGTGAAGGGAGTGATGGTGGGAGGGAAAGAAAAAGTGGGAGAGGGAGACAGAGAAAACTAAAGCAAACTTGAATATGCAGTCAATGGCATCCCCTACTTTATCAGACGTTGGCGTCTTATCCCCGCACCCAACCATACACCACCATCACAATGGTGGGGGCTGGCAAATTTAATCATCCACCAACCCACCCTCCCACCAACCACCACCTACCCAGCCACCCAGCAATTCTTCATCCATCCACACATCCATTAATCCATCCATCCATCTGTCAAACAACTCCACCCACACAAACATACACACACCATCCTAAACATCCCCACCCCATCGCACTCCACAATGCACCATCCATCTATCCATTTTCAACTCCCACCCTCGCTCCATCCATCCATCCATTCATCCTTCCTTCCATCCATCCACCCATCTCCTTTCCCTTCTTCACTCCTTCCTTCTCTCCCGCCCACCCTCCATCCATCCATAACTACCTCCCTCCCTCCTTAACACCCTCCCTCCCTAACTCACTCCCAACTCACGCCCTCCCTTCATCCATCCATCTATCCACCCAGTCAGCCACCCGCGCACCTACCCATCCCAACCCAATATGCTTCACCCTGCGCCACTCGGCTAACCTCAGCAAAGTCGCCATATTCCATCAGAAGACTACAGTGTTGCTAATGGAGCGAGCAAGCGCCCGCGCCTGCCGCTTCTCCAACAATCCATCCATCGGTTCATGAATACATTAAAGTTGCCTTGCTCTACTATCATATGCTCGGTATGCACGCAACATCGGGCGGACAGGGACGCCTGCGGCAATCGGCTAACCACAGCTGAGTCAGTATCTCCGATCAGAGCAATACGCTGTCGGTAGAGGACCGCACAGGCGCGTCGGCCCACCCCTTCTCCACTCAGCAATTCATCTATCCACCCAGCCGCGCATCCACCCACGTATTCTACAGTACCGGTATTCTCTTCCTAACTGAATTGATGCTTTAATTAATTCATCCAATTAATCTCTATTGCATCATTCAGCACTTTTCATGTTTTGTCATTAACATTGGTAGCCTACACAGCCCTCCTTGCACCCATCATTGTTATCCAGATGGTTGTCTCATACCATATATCACGTCACTTGTAGAAATATCACATTGCACAAGACGTCAACCACCTGTGTATACATCATCAAAACTCACTGTGAAATACAAATTGAATGCGTCAAAAGCATTGGCTCAAAAGATTCACAGTACATATAAGCCAGACTGCTTAGTGTTAGAATTTTCCACTGCAGCTTTTGAAGAATTTCTCAAAACTGTTCAACAATATCTGCTGGAGAATTACATGGACAAAATAGAAACCATCATAAAGCATGACGGACAGAGTGCTCTCGTTGAAGACGACTATAAAGTTCACAATAATTCTGAAATACAACTATACAGTATCATTACATACCTCACTACAAATAGGGTACTGTAAACCGACACAAGCTGAACCATTTTGTTGAAAATAATCTAAAAGGGATACTAAAGATCATAAAGAATCATAGCTGAATGGCTACCTCTGACACCAATGTAGCATAACACTGAACAAGTTGAAGAATACAGATGTATCCAAGAAACCAAGGAATTCCGATGATCAGTCAAATAATCGAGTATATAGATCCAAAAGTGTAAAAGATATAAAAAAATGCAGCTGATATTGTGAGCCCAGCCAAGCAACAGTCAGCTATTGCCAACCCGAGAAAGGACTCATCAGCTATGGATAGTCTGACAGATCATGTATAATCTATTGAGCAACAAGCACACAATCACCTGGAGGCAGATGCACTTGCCAGCTATCAGTTATGCTGATTATGCATGCAGCCATCGCAACTACTGCACCCACAACCACAGGCACGCTGAAAGCCGCCAACAACAGATTAGAGTTGGGCGGTCTGACGATAGTACCATGAGGACCACGGTATACAATGTACCAATGCCGTGACCATCGACATTTCAAAGTACTGTGCATATCATCCATAATGGTAGTCGTGTGTTTAATGAGTCATATTTGAGATTTAAACCATAAAATCATAATAGTGCATTGGTAAATAGGTGCTAATAGTGCCAAAAAATAGGCATCCCTAAATAATCAAACGTGTTTAGGCGAGGGAGGCTTTGTAAAAACAAACATCAAGACGCCAATGATCACAGTTATCGTGACATTTCCCGAGCCAGAGAAATCTAACTCGGTGACGCTGTTTGTATATACGATAAATGCTGTATATAGATATAAGCTTAATTAAGATAATATACAGGCAACCACGCCATTTGAATAAGCGGCCCTTTTTAAATGAATAATATTCGAACACAACTGATGCTGGTGTTAGGTATTTATTATCTCTGTATACAACATAAATGGAAACTTCAACTTTGCCTCTCCACTTTCGTGTGAGATTCGCTCATAAACTATCATCGCCGTAAAAAACCTTCAAGCCTCAATAAGCATATGACATTATATATCGCCACGATGACTACGTTATCGGCCCTAAAGGAAATGGACACACCATGCGTTTTATTGTCATCATCATCACACGAACCCCTAAATCTGGCCTTTGCTGCCAAATAGGGTTACACAAAACTTGATTATGACCGTGTCATCGTCGAGAAATAATTCAAAAACAAGTCAACAGCGCTGTACACAACATGTGGAAAGAAGACTGTTGTGAAGACATCGACAAAATACTTAAATGTCAATGTATGCACACTGTGAACACCGTTCAACACTGTTGGAACTCACAACCAGGGATGTTTGACGGGCAGTAATAAAGGTGAAGATTCTAACTGGCTCATACATCTTGCGAGCAAATCGTACCCACCTGTAATCTGTAATCTGTACACGGAACGCCAGCCTCGATGGGCTCACCCCTGGCACGAGCAGGGTAATGAAGAGTTGCAACTTGAGTTGCACAATAGTTTTATTATTAAAGTTTTTATTAATTTAACTAATGTTCGGAACACACGAAGAAGCAACTGATGTTGCCGAGCACACGCGCACAAGCTGGATTGAATCTGTCGCGACACTGACACTCCTGGGAGAGTATCCAGGTTATATTAATTTCCCAGGAACCGTAGCTCAGGCAAGCAATTCGATCGTGTTGAGAAGTGTGTGCATACTGTACATAGATCGTGTGTGATAGCTTGACAAAAGTCAGTGCGACAAAAGGTGTATGTGCGCAATGTACAAATTCACGGAGATTTAGTTATATACAATGGCTTTCCAAGTCAGTTCGCTTCAAATGAAGGGCATAGCAGAGAGCGTGTGCGATTCTGGATACTTTTTGATAGTTCTCTGCAGACAGGTTGATATCGGAGCAGGTGAAAAGTTTGGAGTGGTCCAAGATTAGTTGAGCCACGTTTTCTGGGTCAGCAATCACCCTTAAACAATACACTGTCTCTGTCAAGTGTTTACTATGCTATTCAGCACCTGAGACAGGAATCACTTCATTACAATATGTACAGCATTGATAGAGTCAAGAAAAACATCTGCGAAGAATATTCTCACTACCCTATACCTAGAAAATGGCCGAACCATCATCAACACGTTAGTATCTCATCCTGAAAATACAACTCAGTTGATACTTGATCATACAATGACATTAAGCTATCCCCAGCAAATTCTCTCAAAATTGCGAAAAGTACACTTTTTCTCTGCTATGCATTGCAACTCAGACGTACACACTTAATTGAGGCACTGTCTGTATAAATACCTCGATGAATACTAATAAAAGCAAATCAGACAAAATCTAAAAGTATCTATTCCATTCCGCCTTCTACAAATTATAAATGTTACGAACAGAACTTTCTCATTAACGTGTGAATGAAAAACTCTGCAAACAATTTGACATTAATTAATTTAATCCTACTCAGCCAGAGTAAAGTTTGCGTATTCGTGTACTTAAGACATTTAGTGTTATATAGACATTTTGAAGAACCATTCGCACCCTACGGAATAGGAGTGAGCCCATCGAAGCCAGATTTCCACATACAGATACAGATATGCAAATATCATTTGCTAAATGCAACAACATAACGTTGGAAATACAGACATGACAGAGGTCAAATATCAAGGCTACAATGAGCGCAACCTTTGACCTAGTGATGTCACTATCAGCACGCAGCTTCCCTTTGGTATAGGGAACCATGTGTCCAGATTTGGTTCCAGTAGCATTAAGCAATCCTAAAATAAAGGCAAAGATGATTTGCTAAATGCAATCGGAAAAATGATGCCTATGTCTCTCTTTTGCTTCGCAGGCGAGACAAAATTATTATGTATTTCCAACGACGACGTACCCAGCCTCTTCACGGTTTTGAAGCAATCGCACATTCTAATAAAATTACTATTGTCAGAATATTGTGTTGTCAGACTACTAGGTTTGTAAATTTTCTGCTGTGTCGGATTTCTGTAATATCGGATTACTGGGTACCTGTCCTTTGTAATATAAATGTGAAATGCTACTATAAAATTTTAAAATATTTGAATTGAATTGGGTATAAGTATCAGACTGTTGGGCTGTCAGACTATTGGGAAGTCAGACTTGTGCGTAAAATTGTCGGACTATTAGGCTGTTGGACTATTGGGTTGTCGGACTAGTCGGACATCCCCAGAGAAGCACGCTGTAAGATCAGATGATATGACGGAGCTCTAGAACACTATACGTTAGACCACACTGCTGCGAAATCGGAGGAATCTACTTACTCAACTGAGCTGTGGCTAACCTACCTGGATCCACCCGGTTAGCACGATCCTTGTGTAGATTGACGTCAATCTTGCCCCAAGGCCCTTTGGGCCCAGAGAGTGTGATCGACCAGGGCCGAGATTGTCAGATTTTCTATTGACGATCTCGCCCCAGCGGACAATGCATGAGGACGAGTTTCTATTAGGAATCTCACCTCCATGACAATTATACTGTAGGCCTAGTGATAAGTTGGCGGCGTTGTAAATATGTATATGGGTAATAATCCATCGACTCATATGGCTGTCATTTGACTGGGATATCACGCTGATGGCAGTTAAAGCTAGCACATCCAATTTAGTATTACGCATCGCCATAGGTGTATTTCTCCTATTTTTCACAAGGTGGCGAAAACTGAATTATCTGTAATATTAATATGACTCAACTAAACAGATAGCTTCTTTACTTTTAACCTGTTTATTTGAGTGTGATAAACATTACTAATTATAAATGTTACTAACATTTCTCATTAATATGTATACGTGGTAGTGGTGGTGGTCGTCGTCGTCATCGTGAGTGGTGGTGGTGGTGGTAGTAGCCGTGGTGGTGGTGGTAATGGTTGTGTTCATGACGGTGGTGGTGGTCGTCGTGCTGGTGATGCATGGTGGTTGTGGTGCATGGTGGTTTCTGTAATAATATTTATCAAGTGCAATATGACTATATTCCTAAAAGACCAGCCATATAGGCACGCAAATGGTTAGTGTATAATTCATTTACTGCCAGCGGAGAGTCAATAGGATCCACGTCAACTCGCTCATGCAGAATCTTTTAATGTTAACTGTATAATTACATACCAATGGGGACGAGATCTACCTTGACCCTGAGGCTAGACCTGGTCGGACTTGATCACACCTGTACTTAAAAAGGGCAGATCTCCACGAAACCCTGACAGTTATAGACGAATCAGCGTCAGGTCTCTTCCTGGCAAGGTACTTGAAACAGAAATCATTCAAAGAATCAGGCCAGTGCTTAACAAGTCAAAGAGTAGGCTTCAGTTTGGGTTCACTGAGAAGTGCTCCTCGACCAATGAAGTCTTTGCACTCACTGAAACTATTGCTGAGGCCATGGATAATAACACCAAGCAATACATCACATATATCGACGCGAGCAAGACCTTTGATGTTGTTAATCATCCAGGCCTCGTGAATACTATCTACAAACATGGAACCACAGGCAAGATGTGGTCCATTCTTTACAGCATGTACACTGGTATTGGCGCAGCTGTCGACTGGAAGGGCAGTGTTTCCAGTACATATTCTGAGAATCAAGGGATCCGCCAAGGTGGGGAGTTGTCAACAGACATATTTAATAGCAGAAGTAATGGTCTCCTTGCCAGATGTGAAAGCCATCTAGCTACATTTAGGATAGGTTCAACTCCTACAGGTGCTATGATGTATGCTGGCGAGCTGGGACTAGTCGCAAGCAATCCCCAAGGTATGCATCAGCTGATCAACGAGGCACATTTGGATGCAGCAGATGAAAGGTACCTGTTTAGTAGCACTAAGACAACTACTATGGTTATTAAATGTCTCAATAAAGATCCTCTCCAAGATGCCAGGAAGGAAATGCATCTTGGTGTTGTAAGAAATGTCACCTGTAACAACCAACACATCATCGAGAGCAGGATAAACTCGGCAAGATGTGCTGCATACTAATGGGTGCATGCATCCATGGCCTAAATGTATTAAATCATGTTGCATCTAAGCACATTTGGGACATCTATATTATGCCTATACCCATGTATGGCCTAGAATGTCTGAACCTCAAACAAGCAGAAATAGACCAAATTTAAGAGGTCTCCTTCTTCTTCTTCTTCTTCTTTTCGATCGCTAGTATCACACTTGGAGAGCCGTTCTCAAGATGAAACCTGTGGTTTTCTGCAGTTCTTCCAGAGGCCCATACAGCTTTTCAAGAAGAGAGGTTGACAAAGGCCAGATCGCTTCTCTCAGCAGCTGATACGTACTGTAACATTGAAGTATGTGCTCTGTGGTCTGTTCTGCTTCTCCACAAGGACAAGCAGGCGATGTCGTTAGGTGGAACCGCCTATACATGTGTTGGTTTAGTCTGTTGTGTCCAGTTCTGAGACGAAAAATGGTCACTTGCTCTGGCCTCGAGAGATGATGGTAGGCATCTTCTGATTGAGGTGTTCTATAGAGTGACTTGATGATAGTCTTCATCTCTGTATGGATAACCATGTTTTCTGTCTGATTCTCTTCTCCACCCACCTTTGGGTTCTATTGAGTGAATTTAAAGCGCATTCAACGCCTTCCATCTACATGCACCAATGCAGTCAGTTACCTATTACTCGGAGGCCTGCCTGCTGAAGGCCAATTGCACAAGAGGATCCTTGTCATGGGAAAGGAAGTTGAAGGAGGAAGATGCGGATAGGACGAGGCTCCAGTACCTGGATTTAGATGCTTGCAGGATTGGTCAGCCCCATAGGATATGGGGCAACTGTAAAACAGACAACACTTCAGTGCATAAGGCTACAACCCATGCTAAACTGTTAGTGTAGAGGTACAACTTGCTCGGAGGATCAACAAGAAATTGAAAAGTCCCAATTACATATCCTCTCTGTAGAGGCGAAGAGGAAACAATGATGCACTTCCTTGTTGTATCTCAGAGCTCAACCATGTTAGATCAAAGCATATAGACGAAGTTCAGAGAGTGAAGCATTATGACCTCCCACAAACAAATGAAACATGTCTGCAAGCCATCCTAGATCCTTGTAGACTTATCACAGAGCAAACTGACTCCTACAAAATAACCACGTTAAACAAGGTGTCAAGGGATCTCTGCCATGTATTGCGCCATACACGGAGCTAGATGATCCTGGAAAACCAGAGCACATACATGACCTGATGATGGGAAGAGGCTGTCATGAACACTAATCTAAAACAATTTTGCGACGCATATATTAGAACGACTACTTCATCAGAGACAATCCATTACATGAATAAATTTGGATCATGATCCTGTGGACGGATATATCTTTCCCATCATTTATGGGTATACTACTATAGTGACTCTACAGAAGTTCTACGGCAATGTACGGCTGATTCTGCAATTTAGGATAGGGAGGTGTGTCTAAAGGACAAGTGTCCAAGAGACAAGATTTAACTAGACAAGACAAGATCGCCCGCCACCTCTGATGGCTATGGGGACTACAACATGCTAACAGTAACGGTACTAGGAATGAACAAATTCACGTCATGAAAATGCACCCCTAGTGCCACACAGTCATGACAGTGGCAGTAGAATGGTACTGGTTGATCGGTATGGAATGGTTATGGTATGGATTGACTCATAGAAATCTTATACATAGAAAGAACATTGGCTAATCTGCTCTATACAATGCATTTAATTCACAGTTCATGCCACATTAGTGCTCTCACTCAGTCTGACTGCTAATGATAAACAGTAATACAACTAAGCATATTATTCAGGCTGCAAAAGCTATATCTGCTATATCAATGACGAAATATCATCAAATCTAATAAGCAGATACATACATGTTGCTCTAGAAACATTTTGTCTGCAGGTATGTGTCTTAATATTGATTAATGACAGAGGGCTGTTGCAACCATAAAACTGTTATAAACAGAACACTAATGTATCAAGAAGGTTGTCATGCTCATAATACTGTTGAAAACAAAAACTACCACATATAGAAACATTTGCGCCACATTAAACAGTTGCTATCTAGCCGATATAGCTACTGCATCAATAATGCTGTTGCTAATTTAGCCTATAAAGATATCCCATTCATAAAATTCTTGTGTTGTTGCATTCAATGCTGTTGCGAAAACAAAGCTGCTGAACCCAAAGATGTTGCAAATAGAACACTGTTACAGACATAATGATGTTGCATTCACAAAGATGTTGCAAATTTCTGTGAGCAGGGACAGCAATAACAGCAATACCATTGGTATCAGAATTAGTAACAGCAATAGTAAAAACTGCAACAGCATACAGTTGAAGGATGCTCAATATGTAAACGCCATGGACAGTAGCAAATAACAATTATCCCTCATGTAACTTAATGTCAGCAATAAATCAGCGCTATCTATCCTTTCTGGGAGTCATATCTATAAATTTGTCAAGACTGTGGTGATAATTTCAAGCCAAATTTCATTCTAAAATCAAAGCGAAGTCGGCTCCAAAAAACAACGCAGAACTACATGCAATTGTTTTTAAAATATTTTGAGTAGCAACAGCTTTCTGTCAGATTGTTTGCAAAGTTATCATGATTCTTAATATGCCTTGGAGAATTACCACAATAATCATTTGTGGATCAGCATTGGTCTAAATTGCATGACAGCTGTTGCTAATGTCATTGTCATCACTGCCATCAACATTGCCATTGTCATTAACATTGCCATTGCCATTGCCATTGTCGTTGTCATCATTAATATATAATAAAATTATTATTATTATTATTATTATTATTATTATTATTATTTGCTAGGCCCCAGAATGTTGTTGTATTCATAACCCTATTGATAATTAAAGCTGCTACAACGAGAATGTGAATGCAGCCATGCTTTTGCCTCCAGAAATCTGTTGCAAATACTAAAACTGTAATGTTTATTAACTCTTTCACCGACTAATTCCCCCCTATATCATTTTCAAGGCAACCATACAAGAAAACTGTAAAAAATTTGAAATTAATTTTACTGGAAAGCATCAACGGCTTCCAGTCAAATCCAGAGATTAATTTTGAAAATTTACCAAGAAAATGACTGGTTCGTTTATTGCGCTAGTCATTCCAGTGGTAAATCTAAGAGTCTCTTTTCTCTTCAAATTGACATTTCTCAAGACCACTGAAGAAGCCGTTTTGGCTGATATGAGTGCTAAATGATTAAATAGCATCTAATACAGATTATCTACCAAACTTAATCATTAATCCTATAAAAAAAAGATTTTAATGAGGCAATACAGCCACAGAAGCCATAAATATATTTGTAAATTTGCCGGGGGTGGGGTGGGGATGGTGTGTGTGTGTGTGTGTGTGTGTGCGTGTGCGTGCGTGCGTGCGTGCGTGCGGGCGTGCGTGCGTGTGGTGGTGGTAATGAAACAGATAACATTTCATTCTAAATTCCATGGAAACCCATTTTCAAGAGAGATAGATATATGAAATACCATATTTATTTTGAAAACATTTTGAGTGAAACTCTCCTACCCTTAGTGAAAACAACATTCAATCAAATTGTGTTAAAAATAATCAGATTCTCGCAATGAGTTAGAAACTCATGCGTTGTATTATCGCGCCACAGAGAGTGAGTGTTGTTTATTGGCAAATTAATGATAACATACACATATTTGTGTAGCTTTTGTAGCAGTTGTCATGTTTTATCTGTATCTAAGCTATAAGGCATTTTTCGCTAAAAAATTAGGTACACATTGTCATATGCATCATTTATACTTATACTTATACTTATCATATACTACCCTTATAGGCAAAATGCCTGTAGATAGATGGCATTTAGATTTTATTTTAAAATATCAAGTATGTCTTATGCCGCAGGGATTGAATTAGGGTGGTATGGATTTTTCCTATTGGTTTCTATAGTGATGAAATAGTTTTTTGGTAGCACCAAGAGGTCGCCCAGTGAATGCAAAACGGGGTACAATGCACTTTCTAGTTAATATAGTAAGCTTTCTATGGATTGGCGACACATCGCTGAACTCTATCAATCGATTTCTTTCGTATTTGTGATTTGTTTACAGTTTTGACTGCAAATCATAGACATTGGAACATAGCCATATAGATAATAAGGCTACATATATGATATAAAAATATGCGTGTTCTACCGTTGACGATACATATATAGAGTATAGATAGGGAAAATTTACTTATGCGTTAAAATATCTTCTTTAACCAACATAATAATGTGTTTTCGTAACAATTTATATCTATATGTATGGAGCATGTTGACGGTCCTGTTTTGGTCGCTGCAAACTGCTGTCATAAGTGGAGCCAAACAACCTCATATTGTATTTATCTTGGCCGATGACTATGGCTATAATGATGTTGGATATCATGGCTCAGAAATAAAAACTCCTAATTTGGACAAACTTGCAAGTGAAGGCGTGAAACTTGAAAACTATTATGTGCAGCCGATTTGCACTCCAACCCGCAGTCAGCTCTTGTCAGGGAGGTACCAGGTATGTATTGGGTGGAAGTAGATAAATGTGAACATTTGTGTCACAGACACCTTTAGCATGATGTCGTTCTCGTATGCTACGCTCGCTCTCTCTCTCTCTCTCTCTCTCTCTCTCTCTCTCTCTCGACAGTTTTACCGTAACTGTTGGGACATCACTTTTTTCTCTCATTTTCTGATTTTCATTTCCTTCGTGTTTCTGTGTGTGTTGGCAAAATAAAAAATACTTCTAAGAGCCAAGAGGGATAGCGATTATTACCATTAACTAAGAAAAGTGAGAGAACACTGTGGGGACGGTCCCCACACAGAGACCTAGTGAGAGAGTCCCCACAAATGTGAGAAACACTGTGGGGACATACTATCTGATTGGCAGTTCATGCAGTAGCAGCAGTGTGTGGATGAGAGATTGCATCGCAACCTAGTCTGCGCACGTGAGTGTTTATCATATCACGTGTTCGTATGCCTCGTGCAATATTTTTTTTACATGAGTGTGAGATAATTTTGTGGGGACATTTCAATGTGAGAGAAGGTGAGAGAAATGAAAAAACTTTAAAAAATGGAAAAACATGAATTGTGGGGACACAAATTCTAAATACATTTTGGACGTTTCACGCTTATCCTGATCGTTTGAGCTACCGTAATTGTGGGGACAAGGCATTGTCCTCACAATCCAAGCATGTCCCCAGAGTGTAGGGCCTAGACGTGAAAATGTCCCTGGAATTACGGTAAAACAAGCTCTCTCTCTCTCTCTCTCTCTCTCTCTCTCTCTCTCTCTCTCTCTCTCTCTCTCTCTCGGCTGTAATCAGCAGCCTATGAGGGTGTTAAGGAGGGAGGGAGGTAGTTATGGATGGATGGATGAATGGAGGGAGGGAGGGTGGGCGGGAGAGAGGGAGTGAAGAAGGGAAAGGAGAGGGGTGGATGGATGGAAGGATGAATGGATGGATGGAGCGAGGGTGGGAGTTAAAAATGGATAGATGGATGGTGCGTTGTGGAGTGCGATGGGGTGGGGATGTTTAGGATGGTGTGTGTATGTTTGTGTGGGTGGAGTTGTTTGACGGATGGATGGATGGATTAATGGATGAAGAATTGCTGGGTGGGTGGATGGGCGGCTGGGTAGGTTGTGGTTGGTGGGAGGGTGGGTTGGTGGATGATTAAATTTGCCAGCCCCCACCATTGTGATGGTGGTGTATGGTTGGGTGCGGGGATAAGACGCCAACGTCTGATAAAGTAGGGGATGCCATCGACTGCATATTCAAGTTTGCTTTAGTTTTCTCTGTCTCCCTCTCCCGCTTTTTCTTTCCCTCCCGCCATCACTCCCTCCCTTTCTCCCTTCACCTCTCTCAATGTGCTAAAGGGTGAGGACTTGCATCAAGTTTCGTAAATGTTTAAAGGTGTCGGGAATAATTGTATTCTATAATAAAAAATATATCTCAGTTGTTCTGCGAAGGTCGCAAATTAAGAAACTAATTATGACGTGTCAGGTTCCGGTTTTGATAATTTCCCACGCAATGGTTTAGCAGCTGGAAACTCCGCCACCAAAGTCTCGGATATCGATTTTAAAATTATAACCATAGCTCAGTCAGTATACTCGATCAGAGCAGTACACTGTTGCTAGAGGACCGAGCTTGGGCCTCGCCCTCACGGCTCCCCACCCAGCCAACCATCTATCATTCAATTCATCAATTTATTCACAAATCGATCCATCCATTCATTCCCACAGCACCCAGCAAGCAACAACCACCCACCAAGCAACACACATGCGCGCGCGCACGCACGCACACTCATCACTCACCAATCAACGGAATATCCAATATCCCGTCACAGCATATTAAATATCCAATATCTTGCTACATGATAGTGAATATTCAATATATCTGTCTGTCTATACATTTGCTGAATGTATGCCGTTCAATTGGACAGCCGCCTCTCCACCCATCTATCCATCCTTTCATCCATCAACCCATTCAGGTATCCACGCACCTACCCACCCACCACAACTCAATATCCATCCCGCCATACCTGCTCTACACCCATCAATTCACCCAGCCAGCCAACCTCGCACCTATGACCCACCCACCCATCCATCTATACATTCATCCATCCATCCACCCACCCAGCACCAACACATTCACCTGCCCACCAACCCCAACCTCCTCCTCCCCTCACCTTCCCTCCCACCCACTCACCAAACTAACCACCGCCCACACTAGCATACACACCCTCACATACACCGCCCACCCCACACCGCCCGTCCCGCCGCATCTACCAATCCACCCACCTGCCTACACAACCACCCAACCACCTACCGACCCACCCACCCTTCCATTCATTCATTGATCCACCGCCATGCACCCAATGAACCCCGCACCATCCATCCATCCATTTAACCAGCCAGCCAACCACGCACCCACCACCATCCACGTGCCCCACCCACCCACCCATTCTCCCACCCATCCATGCGTTCATATATCCATCTCTCCATCACACCTCCCTCTCTCCCTGCCGCCTCCCCTCCATCTCTCGACCCATCCATCCATCCGCCCACCAACACAGCCAGCCAGCACACCCACCCAAACATCCACCCAACCACTGTCTATCCATAATTAACTCCATCGCTCCCTCCCTACCTCCATCCATTCATCGATCAATCCCGCCATCCCTCCCTCGCTCCTTAACTCCATCCCTCCTTCAATCCCTCTTTCCCTAACTCCCTCCATCCGTCCATTCCGCCATCTCCCTCCTTAGCTCCCTCGACAAATCCCTCCCTCCCTCCATCCATCCACCCACGTACACACCGCACAAACCCCACCACACCACCCAACAAAACACACACCCACACTCCACCACACATCACCCACACCCGCATCATCCATCCATCAATTCATCCATCTACACCTCCCAACAAAACCACACCCACCCACCCATCACACCACACAATACCAACACCCCACACATCATTCATTCATTCATCTATCCATCCATCCTTCCTTCCTCCCCATCCCTCTCTCCATCCCCCTACCTCCCTCCCTCCTTAATGCCCTCCCTCCCTACCTCACTCAATCCCCACTCATCCTCCATCCATCCCTCCCTCCCTCCATCCAACCATACACTCATTCATTCATCCATCCATCCATCGGTTCATCCCACACTCCATCCATCATTAACTCCCTTCCTCCCTCCATAACCTCTACCTTCCTCTTTCCCTTCATCCATCCATCCCGCCATCCTTCACTCACTCCTTAACTCCTCCCCCTTCCCTAACTCCCTCCCTATATCCATCCATCCCGCCATCCACCCCTCGCTCCTTGACTCTCTCCCTACATCCCTCCTTCCATAACTTCCTCGGTCGATCCCTCCCCCTTCTTCCCTTCCTCCATCCATCCGCCAACCCTCCCGCCCACCCATCCATTCTACCCGCTCTCCCTCCTTAACTCCCTCCCTCCGCAACTCCCTCACTTCATCCATCCATCCACGCTCGCACACCACACGACTACACACACACACACACGCACGCACGCACACACACACACACACACACACACACACACACACACACACTACACCTCCCAACAAAACTACAACCCACCCACCCTCCACACAAAACTACACCAATCCACACTGCACCAATACCAACACCCCACTCCATACCACACCACCCACCATGTATCATCCACCCACCCAAACACCCGCCCCTCCCTCCTTCCATCTATCCATAACCACATCCCTCCTTCCTTAACTTCATCCCTAACTCACTCCCCACTCCCTTCATCTATCCATCCATCCATCAATTCATCTATCCACACAGGCGGTGAATTTGAAAGTTGATAGATGATGGACAGACAATCGACATATGATCAACATGGCATAAACTCAGTTGACCATTCTGGCAGGTGAACTAAAAATCAACCGATAAAAAATTCTGATTAGAAGTTCTGGATCTTACCAGCATATGATGCTTCCAGACAGATTTGGTTGAAATCAGTCAAACTGTTGAGGAGATGCTATGTAATGAACGGATGACGGAAAGCTGCCATGGCATAAGCTCTCCAAGTAAGCAAAAAATAAACAGACAGCATCAGGATCGGTATATAGCACCAAGCCAATATGGTATCCGATTCTCACAGGTTTCGACTAATCAGAATCCAGGTATCCCTTAGCACCTCGGCTCAGACAATTTGAATAGGCCCACACATCCGTGCACCTTCCAGCATTGTTATGTTAGGAGCTGCTTTCTCAGTCCAAAGCAATTCACACTTGCTACTACAACAGAATAGAAGCCATCAGGCATCATATCTTCTAGCTTGCACAAGTAAACGCCGCCAAGTCTTGATTGAACTAGGTGAAGATCAAATTATGTTGGTCACCTATAACTAAAATAAAACAGCAACACAGAGATTTAAAATGAATTAATGTAATATGAGAAAAATACAATCTCAGGAATTCTTTGATAGATAGAACGATGACAAAATTGGTATCTAGATATAAAGCTATATACACAGCAGTCAATAAATGTTTAATAGAACTATCAGTTACCATTAAATTTCAATTAATATAGAATTAAATATGATTGAAAACCCTCACCATTCTGTTTTTATCACATTTAAGAAACAAGAATTCCGCTGAATTAAATGTCTCGTCTGTCTCTTGGTTGTCACAGTGGCATTGACCTTGTGAACTGTGTGTTATCAAGCTACTTTCTAACAATATAGGTAACCATGCATTCAAATGTAGTTCAAGGAGGATTGACCAATACTGAAATATAATTGATTTGGTGAATGGAAAAACTTAAGATTGAAAAAGCAATATTAGAATGGCGTTGACCTTTGACCTAATGAGCTAACTATCATCATGATGCCTTAGTATGGTATGGGAAACCATATGCCCAAGTTTGGTGGTTCCAGTAGGATTAAGCAAACCTAAATATAGGCAAACCAAAAAAATTTAATATTGGAAATACAAACATGACAGAGGTGAAATATCAAGGCTGTGATGACCTTGACTTTGTATCTAGTGATGTCACTATCAGCATGCTGCTTCCTTATTTTATTTTATAGGGGACCATTTGTCCAAGATTAGTTCTGGTAATATTAAGTAATTCTGAAATATAAATGTATATGATTTGCTAAACGGAAAAACTTAAAAGCTGGAAAAGCAGAGGTAAAATACCAAGGTCAGAATTACTGTGACCTTTAACCTGGTGACCTCCATGTCACCATCCTATATCCTCTTGGTATAATCAACCATGTATACAAGTTGTGTTCCATTATGGTTCAGCAGTCCCGAAATATAACCAGATTTGCTAAGTCTAAAAAATTTATATTGAAAAATAAAAAATTTTGTAGAGGTCAGAATGACCTTGATCTTCAACGTTATGACTTCAGCATCAGCGTGCTGTTTCCTAACATTATAGGTAACAATGTATCCAAATTTATCATCATGCTGCTTCCTAACAGTATACGCAACCACGTACCCAAGTTTAGTTGCAATAGGATTAACTGATCCTGAAATATAATCCGAGTTTGCTAAACGCAAAAACTTAACATTGTTGACGCCGTCGTCGGAAAAGTGATTCATATGTCTCGCTTTCTGCGTCGCAAACTTTGGATGCTTCATATTTTCCTGAATTTTTAAGCTTTGTCTATGAATTATGACCAACATTGAGGAACCTTTCTTGTGCTAAAATTTCAGTCAAATCATATCACTAGTTTCTGAGATATCCATAGATACACGCACGCATGCACGCACGCACGCACGCACACACACAGATCTGAATGCAATACCACCTTCCCCATCCCATACGAGGGTAATTTAGGAATGTAATTTGCTAGATTGGTTATCATGTATCACAGTTGGCATTGACAGTTAAAAATAAAATATTATCACATAAGAAGTTCAATGATACTCCTGAACTGCTAAACTTGCCTCCCACTATGAACTGTCCATGGGTTCTAGAAAATAGCATCTAAAATTTGAAACTACGGACTGCTAACTGAAATCTTAAAATAAAATTTAACAAGCCACCCAAGGCTCTGTGACGCCAACGTGGACCATAAGCATTTGAATCATTTGCATTTAAATAGACATGTTGAATACCGTTAAATCCCATGTATATTGCACATACAATATCTATAGAATCTACTAGTCATAAATAAAACTCAAAATCTGGAATTTAAAACAGGGTAATCAATTATAATTTAACTAATGAATGACAGCTATCAGAAAATACCCCGCCATGATGACAAACTAATGAATGGCAGCTATCAGAAAATACCCCGCCATGATAACAAACTAATGAATGGCAGCTATCAGAAAATACCCCACCATGATGACAAACTAATGAATGGCAGCTATCAGAAAATACCCCACCATGATGACAAACTAATGAATGACAGCTATCAGAAAATACCCCACCATGATGACAAACTAATGAATGACAGCTATCAGAAAATACACCACCATGATGACAAACTAATGAATGACAGCTATCAGAAAATACCCCCACCATGATGACAAACTAATGAATGGCAGCTATCAGAAAATACCCCACCATGATGACAAACTAATGAATGGCAGCTATCAGAAAATACCCCACCATGATGACAAACTAATGAATGGCAGCTATCAGAAAATACCCCACCATGATGACAAACTAATGAATGGCAGCTATCAGAAAATACCCCACCATGATGACAAACTAATGAATGACAGCTATCAGAAAATACCCCACCATGATGACAAACTAATGAATGACAGCTATCAGAAAATACCCCACCATGATGACAAACTAATGAAAGACAGCTATCAGAAAATACCCCACCATGATGACAAACTAATGAAAGACAACTATCAGAAAATACCCCACCATGATGACAAACTAATGAATGGCAGCTATCAGAAAATACCCCACCATGATGACAAACTAATGAATGGCAGCTATCAGAAAATACCCCACCATGATGACAAACTAATGAATGGCAGCTATCAGAAAATACCCCACCATGATGACAAACTAATGAATGACAGCTATCAGAAAATACCCCACCATGATGACAAACTAATGAATGACAGCTATCAGAAAATACCCCACCATGATGACAAACTAATGAATGGCAGCTATCAGAAAATATTTATTTCTTCCTCAGACCCATCAGACCAGTAATCCTTATGAAGTGTCAAAGCGATCCGCTAAACAGTCAAGGAGGTATCGTCCGGAAACCAAATTTCAAGATGGCTGCCACTGACTGGTGGCCATATTGGATTTTGGATTATCATAAATTTCGATAGGTTTCTTCACCAGACATATTCCAATGACCCTAGGAAGTGATCCGATAAATGGTAACGGAGATATCATCCAGAAACCAACTTTCAAGATGGCAGCCCGTGGCTGGCGGCCATCTTGGATTTTGGATCAGTGTCGATTTCGATAAGTTTCTTCTTCAGACCTAGTCCAACCACTCTATGACGTTTCAAAGCGATGCGATAAACGGTAACGGAGTTATCATCCGGAAAACAATTTTCAAGATGGCCACCGGTGGCTGACCGGCATCTTGGATTTCGGATCATTGTCAATTTCGATGGGTTTCTTCCCCAGACCTAGTCTAACCACTCCATGAAGATTGAAAGTGATCCAATAAACGGTAACAGAGTTATCATCCGGAAACCACTCTGCCATCCACTCGCCCGCCCGGATGGATGGCGCCATTACATAATAAAACACCAAATTTTTTGAGTATTATTGTCTAATTATTGAACAACTATTTAAAATTTAAAAGTAAAAAATTGAGTATTATTGTCTATTTTGTTAACCATTATCACTCTGATGTCAATATTCTATCTTTTAATGCATCAATAGCAGCAATACGACAGTACCATCTTCCACCAAATTTGTTATAAAATGAACACCAGTTCATCTTTTAATTTAATTTGTTAATTTAAAATTTTGACATCAGAGTGGTAAGGGTTAACGGAATGTCAAATATAGGTTGTAATTATGTTTCCCATGGTCCCCAGACCCCTCCATGCAATGCAGGGTTAGACTGGGGGTCTGGTGGCGGGTAATAGGGTGGCACAGCTGTGTTATTGTATTGAGTCAAACGCGTCAACATCGATTTGACTATATCTGGGTATTTATCAGAAAGATCAACATGTTCATTTGGATCTGCTGTGATCTTGAAAAGCCATAGATTCTTTGTAGAATTATCTGGGTCATACTCGGTCTTGATGTTAAGATGTGGTGGTGGGATCCAGCTTCCATTACCTGAAACATCAAATGAAGTGAATATTTGGTCAGAAGTAGGTGGCATGACTTTAGACAATTTAGAAACACAAAGAGGGAGCAGTATTAAAATTTGACATCAATTTGTCAGAATTCAGGTTTCATTATTATTATTAATACTGGAATACTGGTAGATGATGCTAACACATATGTGTTAAATATTTATATTCTTTGTTATTATAACTTATATCATAGATAAATGTGGAAATAAAGCATTGAAACATCTGTAACCGTGTTGTTATCTGTCATCACAAGGTTTAGTTTTTAAGGGATGTGTAGCTTTTTAAGATTTTTTTGGAATAAATTGGCATGTGCCCTATAATTTATGCCGCTTCCCAATCTAAAAGCAATTACATTAACCTAATCACAATTACATTAACCTAATCACACAATTCACCTTTTCAGAGTATCCATCCATCATCAGACCTCGTATGACATCATAATCAGCTCAGCGCGTGTATGATAATGTCATAATCATTATGCCACAAAGGGTTCCATATAGACCGTCATCATATCTCAAATGGTCCAACACGTTGCATGAATTGCATGTCTTTGTAATTCTTTGCTATTTAATAAACATGCTGTTTAATATTTTGAAATTAATTTGACTGGGCGCTGTTGCTGCCTTAGCCAGCAACAGCACCCAGTCAAATTATTTTCACAATATTCAACAGCTTACCTGTATAGTTTTTTGGAAATTGATAGTCAGGGTATTCAGAGATCGATCGATCCCAACACGATCAAGGTGTGGGAGGAGTTTAGCTAGAGATGGGCGGGGCATAGCTAAAACCGGAAAGGTCCATTCCCCTGCAATGGCAGCAATTTTGGTGTGTGTACATAAAGCAACACATGTTTAGCAAGACATAGTCGCAAAAGTAGGCCATTGCTTCAGGTGTACACTGAACATCTTGATGGTGTAATGATGACCTCTCCACGACTTCATGTCTGGCATGACGAGAATGACCAGGAACTAAAATGTGAGGGTTCTAAACAGTGAATCCTACATGTAGAGCGAGAGTACCAACAGGTCCAGGCCACAGACAACCTGCGGGTAGAGTTGATATTACAACGTGGTGTCTTGTATTGTGTAGCTGTAGCAGTCCTGCTTCAGAATGCAGGGGTAGTCAAGCAGGTGGGTGAGCTAAACGACTTCAAACTTATAGTGGCTGGGACCAATGTTCTTGGTGGGCTACGTGATTGGGCTGATTGCTGTCTCTATCAACAGAAAACGAAGTCGTAAGCCCTACTACGACTAACCAGTGGCCACAAGGATCTGGAGTTGGCACTCACGGGTAAGTACCACCTCAGAGGTAGGAACATCCCACCTAATAATGGCAACCAGCTCAGTTTTCATGTTAGGAAATTGTTCGGGGACGAGCAGGCACTCGCACAGTGAGTGTGATGGTGCTGTACTTCAGCTATGCCAAGGTTTGTGTATCGCATACTGCTGGTATTCAGCTTGAGCACACGCAGAGCACGATTCCTGCCATCCCCGCCTGCTGCCACACCTTTGGCCTCTGCAGTCTTCTGAGCTGCCAGCGATCCATGCTGCGTGGTGGCCCTGGGCAGGATGTGGGCTTCTCTGGTCCTAATGTCAGTGGGTTAATTGGCTTCTGGAAGATTTGAGGCGGGAGGTGTGATGGATTAGGCCTAAGTTGGGAAAACCCCACACAGTAACATGCCCTTCCACATAACACGTACACATACATGCACTTAAATTAAAACACTGTTTTCTGTACTGCCGTCATAGTATTGATGAGATGGGAACAAAAACAAGACAGCCTGTTTTGAGGTTATAAACCCTGAGGATGGTCTGAAGTTTTGACCAATTATGTCACAATTGCCTTGATCTTTTCCCCAACATCATTGTATGATACCATCCAATTATAAGGAAGAATGTGTCCACGGTTGGGTCCAGTATACTTAACCAAAGATGAGATATGAACTGCTAAGTTGAGGCAAGTTTACACAAAATGTTAATGTTGATAAAAACCCAAAATTTTTATAAATGTCAAAATAAGTTTTTGAGACCTTTGCCCTTTTGACCCCCAACACTGTTGTATGATGCACTCCAATTATATGGAAGTGTGTGTGACATGTCTCCTTAGGTTGGGTCCAATATACTTATCCAAAGATGAGATATGATCTGTTAAGTTGAGCAAATGTAAAATGTTAATATTTAAAAAGGTTTTACCAATGACACAGTGACCTTGACCTTTCGGCCCCAAAGTCATTATGTGATGCTGTGTCATTATAAATAAGCATGTGTCCATGTTTGAGTCCAGTATCATTAACCAAACATGAGATATAAAAAGAAAAGTTCAGCTAAGAGCAAATTGAACGACAACGCCACCGCCGGACGATGAGCAGAGTATCACAATAGCTTGTTCTAAAAATTAAGCTATTCAACTGCAAGCTAAGAATGTGCATAATTGCTTCTAAAACGATCACCTATGTACTCATGTTGCTACAATCATTTGAAACGGGCTTACAACTTGACGAACCGCTTCAAATCACATCGTAGATGGTAAACATGTTCACCTCCTGTGACGGGTGATATTTTGATTGACAATTGATATGAAAGTAACTGCAGGTGTGCGCATGTCAACACTGTTGGAGACTAAATCAGTCATTCAAAGCTTAAGTGATGTCCTGAAATCCAATTGTCAACTAGTCGCATCATAAGAGTCACATAAGCTTGGCTTAACCCTCTAATGGTCATACCGGACAAAAACAGTCTCTGCTTTGGTCTTGTGTAATGTCCATTTACAGGCTACGAGAAAACAATTTTTGAAAATTTACCAGTGGAATGACTGGCTCGATAACTGAGCCAGTCATTTCAGTGATAAATCTTCAAAAAATTTTATTCTCTTCGCCTGTAAATGGGCATTCAATAAGAAAATATTAAATTTTTTAAAACAAGTTTAACCATTAAAGGGTTAATATGTTATTTATATTGTCAAATACTGGTAGCTTGTACTGACAGGCTGCTTGTTAATATGCATCATTCCCACTTACTCGGATACGCTTGTCCATATTGTGGCTCATTGCAAGCATTATTGAATAAACAACTGCTTTTCAGTCCCATAAATCTATGCAATAAATGGTTTTTAACCATTTAACACTCGCATCAGCCAAAAAAAACGACCAAGAGAAACATATTTTTGAAATTTTACCACTGGAATGACTGATTTGATAACCGAGCCAGTCATTCCTGTGGTAAATTGTCAAAAATAGGCTTCTTGGTCTGCAAATCAACATTTTCTATGAGAAAATTGAAATTTTTTTGAACAAATTCGAGGGATAAATGGTTAAGCAAGCATAACAATTACTGCTAAGTTTAATGATGAGGCAATAAACCTGTGATAATACCTGGATCTCCAGTTATCAGTTTCCAGTCACCGACACGAAGCGCTGCCCGAACAGACGTGTCAAATGTTCCATTATAAACTGGCACACCAGATGGAGGAAACAGGATATCAATATTATGAAGGATCTCTTTTCTAGGACTGGCTGCACCTTTACTGAAAATAAATATATCCCCACTATATATAATGATATATAAATATTATGGTGCAGGAAATCTTCAATGAAATAGCCAGAAGGAAATTTCCACTCAATCCTGCAGGTTTTCTATGTCTACAGATATTGACACATTGACTGTAGCGAATCAATAACACATATTTATAGGAGCTGACTCTAGAAAATCCAGAATTCTTGCTGGCTAGTGTTGAATTCACCTGATTATACATTGGCCATAGATGTACCAGCACTTGTCTACCCCCACCCCACCATCATAATCGGCATGGTCATCGGCAACAGCAAAGCTAACCGAGATTTGAATCCACAGTAATAACATTACATTCAATCAGATCAGACAATTACTATCACCTATTACAGCAATGTTGATAATCATTCAAGATGGCCAACAAGCAGATCGACAAATACAGTTCTTTTGAACAAACCTGATTTATCTCTTGGTTTCTTAAATTTCACATCAATCTATCAAGCCGTTTTGGAGATGAATCTTTAAAGGTGTTTCTAAAAATAGCACAAAATCCATCATTTGAGCTACATTATCAATCATTTTGATTTGGAAGCATCAAATCTATAATTAGCACATAACATTTTCCGCCTATTTGATGTCTAGGCTTCTATTAGGACAAGAGGTGTTCAATTTCCAAACCAACATCTCTGAGAAAGGGGGTGGGCTTATAGTTTTCCTAAAAAAAAATTTATAAAAATAATACCAAGAATATTGAACTCAATTTCCCAGTACAAATTCTCACCATACATCTATGTTTAATGTATACCTCAAAAACATCATAGCGGAAGTGAAATTATTAAATTGGACCGCCTAAATATTGAGTATCCTTTAATAAAGATTATTTGTTACATCAAAATTAATCCTGAATTTAAAATAAAAATGTCGTCGCAAAAAGATATATCATGTAATTCGACTCCAATCGCAAAAGAACTTTATTTAGAGCGAGTACCCGGATATAAATATTCTCGACTTGGAATTCAGAATTGCTATATATTACCATTGCGCGATAGGAACTGAGTATTGTTCTTTATGTCTGATCTGAATAATGAGTACCAGTTTAATAACAAACTCCTGTTAGCGTATTAGATCTAACGCGAACACCACACCTCCAATCACAAAAGAGCCAGCGGCTCGACAACATAAGAAGCGATCTATCTCATTTCAATTCACTGCAGGAATTTTTGTCATTCGGCTTGATTCCGTTTTGGATCATTTGATGTTCGTCGGCATTACAAAATCAATGTGCAATACGAGAGACTGCTTGGTTACGGCTTGGTTGGTACATAAATCTAGTCTTAAAATATTTTTATAAGGAAGGTTTTTATCATGCTAAGCCTATTTTACGTGTATTTTGACTAAAAAATTGTGGAATAAACTTTATTATATCTTGAACATATGTGGTCTACTACGATTAGTAGTAATTTAATAGGTGGCCGAGATCTACAAATCTGAGGCCTGTATTGATATCTAGGAGTCCAGGAATGTATCAGAGCAGAGATAGAGCGATTCCATGACACGATTGTTATTATTATACAAGCTATTCTTTCAAATTTTTTCCGATACAAATTGCTGAGTTTCTAATGGATTTTTGTCATTTTGAAACTGCTAAATCATTGGAGCTCATATGTCTAGGTTAGGGGGGGGGGTGGGCTTCTATTAGAGCATGGGCTTCAATTAGGCAAAATAAGGTACCAAACTTTAAAGTTTGCCATTTTCATTGTCAAAACCCATCAACTAACAAAAGCACAATTTTGATTGGACGATGACCACCATGTTTTTGTCACGTATCAAATTCCCTTGAAAAACTTGAACGTTTTTTTTCTGCAAACTAGGTTCTCAAAAATGGTCACCAGGCAAATCAAATCAATCAGGTTCACTCGAATAAAATTGGTTCAGCTCTTACTCTAGATGAACTTTCATGTCAATTGGCCAAGCGGTCTTGGAGACCTTGAAAGATGTTGTTGATAGCACAATATCAAAAATAGCCACTGAGCTAGCTAATTGACCAATCACATTCCTTTGACCAACCTGATCTATCAAACTGATTCAAAGGTGTGAAATTCAGCTTTAACACCCACAAAAAATTTATCACTAGAATGACTAGCTTGATAAACGAGCAAGTCATTCCAGTGATAAATTTTCAAAAATTGTATTCTCGTTGTCTGTAAATGGACATTCAATAGGCAGAGATTTATATTTTCCTGAACAAAATTTACCATTAACCATTACTACTCTGATGTCAATATTCGGTCTTTTTCGGTGTCAATAACAAAGAAACTGGTGTACAATTTTCAACAATTTTGGTGGACGATTTCTATGACAGCAACCACTGCCTACAAATTTGTTGAAAAATGAGCACCAGATCATCTCTTAATTTATTTTGAAGATTTTGACATCAAAGTGGTAAGATTTAAAGGGTTAAATGAGATGTTGACAGATAGGCAGTCACTGTGACATAACCTCACTCTGGCTTTCATGCCGGGTGAGCTAAAAAGTTATTACGGGAAGAGAGGGTCAAAGAAGCATTTCAGTCTATTTCCTATTTACCTTATCGTGTTCCATTGGTCATAGCCATCTAGAGGCTTTGTGCCATTCAGATTGCCACCAGCCAACTTGACAAGGGTCGGGTACCAGTCTGACACGTGCATTAGTTCCCTGTTCACTGTACCATTTGGCAATCCGTTTGCATGGACGAATCCAATCCCCTTCATACCACCATCCCAGAGAGAATGCTTCCAACCACGGAGTGGATAGTTGTTTCCGCCAGCAAGGATCTCACCACCATTATCTGAACAAAGAAAGGTTACATCATATCAGCCTAAATTCCAGTAAACCAAATCTCAACTACAATAAGAAATGAAGCCGGCGAAATGCTCTATCTAGAAAGGTGGGTGAAATGCAAACCTGAATCCCACCTAATTAACATAATTCTACTTTACCTTTTGACGTTTGCAAATTTTTATTGAATACAGGATGAATGCATGTAGACGTAGTACATTACATTGAACAGCTAGATTGCTCGATCGATGACACTCATCGCAAATCCACACGTTCACCGCTTTGAACTTTTGCACACACGCACGCAAACACACACACAAAACCCACCCCTAGTGTGGAGCCAAATGTAAATGTCCTTTTACACTCCACAATCATATTGGTAACTCACATACCAAATTTGGTTAAATTTCATCAAACAGTGTCAGAGGAGTTGGATTACAATCAATTTTATGGCCTTCTGAACCCATCCACAACACCCCTAGGGGGGGGGGGGAGGGGAGGCCAAATGTAAATGTACTCATCCACTCCACATTGATATGGATAACTCATACTAAATTTGGTTGAATTCTGTCGAATGGTTTCGGAAGAGTTGCATTACAATCAATTTTTTTAACATTTGACCCATTTCCCCACCCACCCCTGGGTGAAGGACCAAATATAAATGTGCTCATGCACTCCACATCGATATACGTAACTTACATACAAAATTTGGTTGAATTATGTCAAACACTTTCGGAGATGTGTTACAATCAATTTCTGCACATTATAGTTTGAGCTTTTGACCCCTCACCAGACCCCTGGGGTGGAACCAAATCTAAATGTGCTCTTGCACACCGCACTCATATGGGTAACATAAATGTCAAATTTGGTTGAATTCCGTCCAATGGTTTCGGAGATGCGTTACAATCGATTCGACACAGACACACACACACACACACACACACACACACACACACACACACACACACACACACACAAGGGTTGCACAACATAATCCCCACTTTTCTTCGAAAAATTTGGGGATAATGATGTACATGAAATGGTACGATGAAATACGATATATTTAAATTAAATGGCTAATTGAAGAGGAGTCAAATACATAACCTGAAATTTCCCTATGCTGAATTTACATTGCAGAACAATATAACTGCAATGTACATAGTATTGTCATAAGTGCAATTTCCAAAGGTTTACTAACTAGGTCAAGCTGGGCCGCCCCCCCCCCCCATATGGCAGTGAGTATCCCAGTATTAATGCACCCCTATCCAACATTCTTAATGCTTGTGGCTCCATGCAATGGAGTTGGTGTATCCATTACGACTCTCATCTTTCTCCAGGTCGTGGAGTTATCATCATTTGGGTCAAATGATAGAACTTGGATAATGCGGTATTGCATATCTGCTTGATCATGTCCTTGTAGTTTGAAGTGTCGGGATACAGGTGAATTGTAGGAGAAATGTCTGTAGAAGTATGAAATGCTCCCGAGGTGCTATTTAATGCGTACTCCAAAAAACTGTTTTGTTTCAACGACGTATTGTTTGCTGCAGATATGGCAGAGTTTACAGGTGATGCCGTAGTATACTGTCTGCGTTTAACTTGGATCTTAGCCTATCTCTCTTAATTTCCTGTCCCATTCCAGCATGAATGTGCGCTCATCTGTATGTGGTTTGTATGCCATTTGAGAAATGAACAGCGCCAATTTTGCCCTGTAGGTGGGGCTTAGAATACACCTTCCGTATCCTCTGCGTGTCGTAAGAGGCGACTAAAGGAGGTAAGGGTGAGGTACCCCTGACAGAAACCTCGAGTGCTGAAGATGGAGGTTCCAGGCCGCACGGCGCACTCTAATAAACCATGGATCCACACACTTAGCGCTTATGATCATGTCGATAGTCACTTACAGGAAAGGCGGTATGATCAGCGAACGAAAAGAAGAGAAAGAACAGCGCCAATTGTTCCTCGTCAGTGAAGCTTGGATCCAGTCTGTTCCTTTGCGCTCGTGTGCGCACGATTTTGCACACAGCATTTCTCCAAAGCCTGTAGGTGCCAACTGTTCCACTGGGATCCTTGGTGTTCCATAACGAACTGGTTTGGCGGTGTCTCTACACTCTGTTAGATCCTCCTCGCTGTTGAGGAGGCATCTCTTCTTGTTGGCAGGCCTCTGCACGAGCAAGGACGACCACCGAGCCTGGCCTACTGGATCCCTGTTCCAAAGTGGATGGTCTCGGCACCATGGCCACTTCATATTCATAGCTCCAATAGAACATATCTGCTAAATTTAGTTTTAATTCATTGATAAATGATGAAATGTGCCACAAACATATTTTCCCCATAAGTTTCAATACTTTGAAAATATAGCAAGGGCATAACTCTACTGTTTGGGGGCATGGCCACATTATCTTCATAGCCCAAATAGATATTCCCTAAAGGGACATATCTGCCAAATTTTGTTTAAATCCACCAACAAATGGCGAAATGTACCACAATTGTTGATAGACAAACATCAGGAAACAGACAGACAGACAGAAAGACAAATCATCATAGCATAAGCTCACCTAGGTGAGCTAAAAACTAAGAATCATGGAAAATCTTGTGTAAGAAAATCTCTGATGAACATTCAATACAGAACGAAACACCATAAAGTCAGATCTTGGTGGGGAGAATGTTATCTTCACCCCTATGCTCTATTCTATGTAAACTATGTAACTGCCAAACTCCTTCCACTTTCCATCAACCATCATCAAATTGGATGCATAACATACCAGAAAACAAAAAGAAAAAAAAAACATCTCCCAAACTGGACACAATATGTACGCCATTGTTACCCTCCATTACAGGAGCAATATGATCCTAACACAAATCTGAAACAACTTTTAGGATTCCACTAGCTAGTCAGGCAGACTACAAAATGTGCATGCACATATATAAAGATACCCAAATCTAAAAAACAGACTCAAAATTTGGTTCAGGTGTGCACGCACATGTATACACACTAGAGCTGGGCGGTTTCCCGATAAAACCGGGAAAATCGCGATATTATTGTTATTGTTATCGTCTCATTTCTAAAAAACACCAATATCGTCAAATACCGTCAGTGAAGGTATTGACAATTTATATATTGTAATAATTTGATAATAAAGCATTTCAGGCGAATTTGACGAGTCTGCTCTCTTCATTTCCGTATTCATGGTAGTCAAAAGCAATCATTTTCGGCACTATTATTGCCGTAAATATATGTCCATGTGTTATATACATAGCCCTACGTTCTTAGTATAGTTATCCTTCCATGCTCAATTAAATGTTGTTCCAATGAAGACAAGTTAAATTTGAAAATCGTAGTTGCTGACAACGTTGAATACGCAAAATAGCAGCCATTTGTAAAACACAAATAAACTTAACTCAGCCTCGTTTTGATTATGTTATTGAAATACCACCTTCTCTTTCCATAGCTGATGACGCGATTGACGTCATTACAAGGCAATAAATACAACAACGACCATCCAAATATCCTAGCGGGATAAATTCACTCACCAATAACTATTCTTCACTTGTTCAAGAATAATTCACCCCACACGTGTGTATAAATGTACACTTGGGTGAGTATTGATCAGTCTTTACCAGTAATACCATTGATATGCTGAATGCGCTAAAGGCAGCCGCAATATGAATGAAACAAGCCCGGCTGATTATATTGAAAATGAGTTGATTAAAACTTATTGCGCCATGACAATAATTTCCAATCAAATTGTCTCCAAAACATTTAGCTAAAATCGGACAAGTTATTAATAACTAATAACCTCTTAGATCATCTTTTCTAGAAGACAGCAGATCTTATAGGGTGAAATGTGTTGTATTCACTAATTTCACGCATTCTGGGTCATTGGCTCAGGCGACTATTGCGCCATCGATCTATAGGGCTATGATTTAACCACTTTCAAGACGAATGCAGAGGCTTTATGGAAATATAATTTAAAGGAAATAATAAATAAAGAGCTGATTAGTTTGAAAACTTTATGACCCAAAAGTTGTTACTGACATCGATAGCAACAACTTTGAGTCAAATTTCACACTCCGGTAAATCCAGTTTATAGGATGAAGTGTGTGATTGACTTTCATGCCACAGTCAATAGGTCGACAATGTTCTATCGTGGTGAAATGGGGGCTGGGCGGGCGGGTGGGGTTGATTAGTCAATTCCTTATAAAACTTGACCATTTTCAATAATCAACCATTCAGTACCAGAATTTTGCACGTCAAGTATAATAATTTAATGAGTGATCGACGATTCTTATCTACAATTCTACATTCTCTATTTTATTGCTAAAAAAATTCAGGTCATTTTGTTATCTTTATACACGCGCGCAGCTGATCGCGTCTTCAGACCTGGTTTGCCCATTAATTGATCATGTGCCTAATCGCGTGGTCTTTCTCGCGGAGGCATTCATTATAAGCGTTTAATAGTAATAATAAAAACTGTTGATCGTGAATGCTTCACTAAACACTGCACCCGATTATGACCTGGTTAAAACCAATGAAAGATACTTGATGTTTTAACCAATCAGATTGGACACTTGGGATTTCCCTTGGAGATTACTGCCCACACAGTGACGGAGTTAAGGACACTTATGCGCATTTTCCTCTTCATACTGACAAAGTAAAACGCAAAAAGGCGAGAAGAAAAAATATTTTATTTGGTGCTGAAACACAAATATAATACAAAGTGTAGGCTTTGTTTGTTTATACATCTAAAAAGGATGCCTATTCATAGATTGGCCATATTAACCCTATCATATCCAAAATTATTCCAAATACCGCGATATTAGTAGTTATCGCGGTATTTTTCACAGATACCGTTATCGTCATCCCAATGCCAATACCGCCCAGCTCTAATACACACCTGCCCATACCCGACATGCCTGAACCAAAACTTGGGTAGCATGGCTAGAAAAACAAAGATGATGGGCATGCATGCACAACAGTGGAGACCCGATTCGTACCAGCATGAGGGACTATAAATATCAGTGTCAAAGCATCCAACTTTCATTGTCCACTCGATAACAAGTGTCAGATTCAAAACAAGTGATTGTGGCTTTTCATGCTCTACCCATCCTTGGGAACACTGATGTAATAATGTGATTAGATCACTGCCTAGAGGTACAGACATCAGCGTGGGAGCATGCTATTGATTGATATTTGTTGATCGGGATATACTCTTAAGGTGATTACATCATCTGTCTTGCAGGATGATTCTGGCATGAGCAAAGGAAGAGTGACACTGTCTAGGAGAAATGAACCAAAACTAGAAAACACAGGAGATGGCTTGCAATGCCATCCTTAATATTGACACTACCCAAGTGGCTGGATGCTAATAGAATTAGACATAACAGATTTGGTTGAATTCCACCAAAAGGTTTCGGAGGATATAGTGACGGATGAAGACTAGTATTTAAAACCGCTCTCCCAGGCTTTTGGAACAGATAGCGTTACGGACAGACAGACAAAGGTGATTGCAATATTTCTGATATTTTTTATCAAAGTATATGCTGATAACTGTGGGGTTAACAGGCAGTGTGATCCCAGCTGGTTTGCATGGAATTGTTGGTCCATTGTGTCTCTGTCTTCATTCACTTTGTGTGTGCATGTGTGCCTATGCGCATGCATGCCTGAGTGCATGCATGCGTTTGAATCAACTTCTTCCTCATCCTGGATGAATAATGAATATAATAAGGTGTTCATTACAATATTAATATATCTCACCTGTAGAGAAGACAAGGACGGTATCATTCCAGAGACCATGTTGTTTAAATGCATCTGTAATGTTACCCACAGCTTCATCCATGCATGCCGTCATACCTACAATGTAAGTTTGATGAGGTGCCCATTTAACACATTTATTTCTGAGTTATTGACCTTCATTATTCAATTCACATTTCCAGAGTATCTATCCATCATCTGACCTTGCATGTCATAATCAGTGCAGCGTGTGTATGATGATGTCATAATCATTACATCACAAAGGGTTCCATATAGACCGTCATCAAATCTCAAACAGTCCGTCACGTTGTATGAATTGTATGTCTGTAATTCTTTGCTATTTAATAAACATGCTGTTGAATATTTTGAAAATAATTTGACTGGTAATTTATTAAATTAAATTAGTTTCAAAATATTCAACAGCTTACCTGTGTATTTTTTTTGGAAATTGATAGTTAGGGTGTTCAGAGATCGATCGATCCCAATACGAGCGAGGTGTCGGTGGAGCTTAGCTAGAAATGGGTGGGGCATAGCTAAAACCGGAAAGGTCCATTCCATAGCTGATAACAATTGGTGAACACTCTGACAATGGTGTTCAGGGCCAGTGCTTTTCATTGATAATGCAAAGTAGACAGAATTAACAAAGCTGGCAACTTCAAAAGGAAATAAACAGAAATTGACTCTTTCTGCAAAACATTTAAAAATTGAAGCAGTAAATGAAAGCCAAACAAAAATCAATGGAAAAATGCATTTTCCCCAGAAAACGTGACATTGTCATGTAAAATATTAAATTAGAACCCACCTGAATATCTTCCCCACACTTACTTCCATCTTCCTGATTATACTAAAAAGGTACTGGCAATTTTGCAAAATGGAAAACTTTGAAGTGGAAAACAAGTCTCTTCAACTGTGTTGCTGATAGCTGTTGATGATGGCATATATATTCAGTGGTTTTTCAAATTCTTAGTACATAAAATTTATAGATTAAGCTAGATTATAACAAATGAGAGGAAGTATGGCGGGATTATGTGAGAATTTCAAATCCGGATTAAAAACCACAATAGAGAGTTCAAAAGACACAGGGACAGCCCAGTAGCAAACCACCTTAACCTGCCAGGACATGATCCTTCCTGCATACAATATAGAACCATTGACGTTCTTAGATACGACTCTGAGAGCCACGAAGCCACCACTTCCCACAAGGACCGTGATTCTGATTTAATCCACCAACTGCATCAATCATGCAGATTTGCAAACCCAACAAACCATTCTAATCTAGTGGTCAAGAATTATACTAGCCTTTATGATTACCAAGCTCGCTAACTTGGGGGATAAACCATAACACACATGTCACATATGACCGATGTTATGCTACCATCACGTCACTACCAACCGATGAAAACAGTCAGTTCAAATTCTTCAATCGCGAAACATCAGCGTACACAATATGATAAAGTTGTTGCCTGTCGTCTAAGTCGCCATAAATGTCCAAAACACAACAAATATGACAAATCTTTCACCAGAAGAGATGATATGACTTGCCACGCGAAAATGCACAAGAGGCCCAAGAGTCTTAACACTCACTTGGACCATTAACATCTGAACTATTAGCATTTGAACAGACATAATACTTTAGATTCAGCAGTAACAAGACATAAAATACAAAATTGGAATTCAGTACGATGAAAACTTGGACTCCCATAGCAGGCAGGGATGCAGCCCTTGATGCTTACTAAAAACTGTCTCTCGCAACGTCAACCTGCACATCCCTTCCAAACCTAAGTTCCACAACCTCGGTTTTAAACCAGAAATGTGTTTGCAATGCAACCATGACGTTCGACTTTGCGACTTTGCAATGAAGTATGAACATTGACTTCAAACATAAAATAAATATAGAAGGCTTATCTATACCCTTATCAACAGGCCTCCTGTAACGCTAACCTAGACCTTTAGTATTTGAACCATTTGCATTTAAATACTCACAGACATGGATAATTTTCGAAAAATCCAAGATGGCCACCAAAGAAATTGACCAATCAACATCTTCATCTAACGCCATATGATCAGTCCACCCAAATTTCATTGAAATTGGCCCACTAATTAAAGGGTAACATTCTAAATGGTTCTGGAAAGTTAAAAAAAAATTCAAATGGCAACCAAAAAATCTACCAACCAAAATTCTGAAGAGAAGTTCTAGAGCCTACCACTATAGAGTCCTTCCAGCCAAATCTGAATAAAATCCACCAAGAGGTTATGTAGATGCATTTTGACAATTTCCGTTAAATTTATAAAATTTATGATTTTCACCAAGATGTTCTGGAGCCTACCGTGATAGGGTCTGGCTAGCCAACTATGGTTGAAACCTGTCATGCAGTTAATGATACGTAGCGCTTAGACAATTTTCGTTAAATTTTTCATAAAATCTAAGGTTTTCACCAAAATGCTTGACCAATCAAAATTCTGTATAAAAATTCTGACGCCTATACCCACCACCCCCCCCACCCCCTAGGATCCATACAGCCAAATTACGCTAAGGAGTAGCGTTTTTAAACAAGAGGCCCAAGGGCCTGTGGCGCTCACCTGGACCATTGGCATTTAAACCATTTGCATTTAAATAGACATGATGGATGATTTTCGGAAAATCCAAGATGCCCACCGAAAAAATTGACCAATCAAAATTCTCGTTTAATATGTTGAAGCCTACCGTCATAGGATCGTTCCACGCAAGTTTGGTTGAAATCGGGCCATTGACTGAGGGAGTACCATTTTTAAATGGTTCAGGAAAACTTTCAAAAAATCTAAGATGGTTACCAAAACATTGACCGCTTGACTAATTTATCAAAATTATGATAAGAATTTCTAAAGGCTATGATAATAGGATGCTTCCAGGCAAATTTGGTTGAAATTTCTTAAGTGATTAATGAGGAGTAGCATTTTATACAAATTTCCATGTTTCTGAAAATCCAAGATGGCCACCATCAAACTCAAGTCGTCAAAATTCTGTATACAAGATCCAAAGCATACCAGCCTACAGTTCTTCCAGCGGAGTTTGGTTGAAATCAGCCAAGCGGTTAATGAGTAGTCTTTTAACTGATTTCCCAAAATGTTCAGAAAATCCAAGAGGGCCGCCGAAAAAATGGACGAATCAAAATTCTGTATACATGTTCTGAAGCCTACCGCCCTAGGCTTGTTCCAGCCAGTCTGTTTGAAATCGCCCAAGCAGTTAATGAGTAGTGTTTTAAACAGCCACTTTTCTGAAAATTCAAGATGGCTACCGAACAAATTGACCAATCAAAATTCTGTATACAACCTCTGAAGCATACCATTTTAGGGTCCTTCCAGCCAGGTTTGCTTGAACCCATTCAAGCGGTTAATGAATAGCCGCCTTTTAACTGATTTTCAGAAAATCCAAGATGGCTGCAGGAAAACTGACCAATCAAAATGCTGTATACAAGTTCTGAAACCTACCAGCCTAGTATCCTTCCAGCATTCTGGTTGAAATTGCTCACGTATTTAATGAGTAGCATTTTAAACGATTTTACACTACTTTTCAGAAAATTCAAGATCACCACCGAAAAGATTGACCAATCAGAATTCTGTATACAAGTTCTAAAGCCTACCCCATAGGCTTATTCCAGCCAAATTAATTTGAAATCCGCCAAGTGGTTAATGAGGAGTAGCATTTTAAAACAAAAGTTGATGGACAGACGGATGGATGGTCACCATGGCATAAGCTCACATGCCCATTCTAGTCAGGTGAGCTAACAAAGGTTGACGGATGGATGATGGATGACAGAGTTACCATGCGTATCAGTGACCTTATCCTTTGACCAAAACATCATTGTGTGATGTGGTGTCATTATAAAGAGGCATGTGTCCAAGTTTGGGTTCAATATGATTAACCAAACCTGAGATACAAACAGGAAAGTCAAGTTAAATGGAAAATGTTAATGTTGGAAAAACACGTTTTTTTTACCAGTCACTGTGACCTTGATCTTTGACCTCAAGGTCATCGAGAGATGCCGTATCATTATAAGGAAGCATGTGCCCAAGTTTGGGTCCAGTATGATTAACCAAACCTGAGATATAAATAGAAAAGTCGAGGCAAACGCAAATTGCATGCCGCCCCCGTGGCTGGGCGACGTGCAGGGTATCGCAATAGCTTGTTTTACTTCGTAAAGTCGAGCTAAAAGTCATGTTTATCAATACTGATATTTGGCACAGGCTATTGAGCACTATTCCATCTTAGAAAGATACAAACGAATATTTATTTTAGATGACAGCATGAGTGTTTATTTATGAATCTGTACCTGCGTAAGTTCTGCGACGTGCATTTTTAATGAAGCTGTAGGGCTGTGTGTATTTCTCTGGTACTTCCATCGGATCATGAACTGCTTGGAATGATACGTATAGAAACAATGGCTGCAAAACAAGGAAATAATATGCTGTATTAGATAAAAGATCATTTTAGCAGACAAAAACATTACGTCATACAAATCAAATAACGAAATTCATTAAAGGGTTAAGAAATATTTGGTTGGGTGCTTTACGATTAATTTGAGATGATTAGTGTTGGCATTTAAGGCAGCAATAGGTTCAAATTATTTTCAAAATATTTAATAGCTTTCCTGTATGACTGCCATGAAATTGAGATACTGAGTGGAATGAAAATGGTTTTCCTCAGGTTTTAACTTGAGCAACTTTTTCCGTCCTCTGTCATATTGGCAGTGTATGGTAATATGAAACGGGGCCTGATTTTCTAGTTCTTCCTAATCTCTCCACACTTCCAATGCGACATGCTCATCTCTGTAGTAAAGCAAACAACCTTTGGAGAGAACGTAACCCGTTAATGGTCAAGTTGGCTAAAACCAGCCTCTGTAGTTGGCTTGAGAAATGTACATTTGCAGGCCAAGAGAAAACTATTTTTTTAAATCTTACAACTGGAATGAGTGGCTAAATAAACAAGCCAGTCATTCAAGTGGTAAATTTTCAAAAATAGTCTTCTCTTGGCCTACAAATGGACATTTATTAAGCACAATTTTTAATTTGTTGATAAATTGTGACAATTGACCCTTCAAAAAAATCAAAATATTTCTTTAGTGAATGTCCATTTGCAGACCAAGAGAAGACTATTTTTGAAAATTTAACTACTGGAATGTAACTTTAACTACAAACGAGGCAGTCATCCCATTGGTAAATTTTCAAAAAAATGTCTTCACTTGACCTGCAAATCGACATTCTAGAATTTAGATTTTCTTAACCAGTAAACAGTTAATGTATGTATGATTACTGTGTTCTGTGACTGTAGTAGTAACGTATTTCACCTATTTAAAGCCAGTGGTCTAATAGAAGCCCACCCCCTAACTTTGACATATGAGCTCCAGCGATTTCGTAGACCAGTTTTAAAACAACAAAATTCTGTACTAGAAGCCCACCCCCTAAAATAGTAGTTTGCAATGAAAAAAATCTTTAAGACAAAATAATCAACCAACACACACCAGTAATAACAAATCAGATACATAATACCCCGCCATGATGACAACCCAATGAATAAGAGCTATCAGAAAATCTAGACCAGTCATCCTATGAAGTTTCAAAGCGATCTGGTAAACGGTCATGGAGTTATCATCCAGAAACCAATATTCAAGATGGCCACCGGTGGATGGCAGCCATCTTGGATTTCGGATCATCGACAATTTCGCTAAGTTTCTCCCCCAGACGTAGTCAAACCACCCTATGAAGTTCCAAAGCAATCATATAAACGGTAACAGTTATCATCCGGAAACCAATTTTCAAGATGGCCACCAGCTGCTGGCAGTCATCTTGGATTTCGGATCATCGTCACTTTCGATAGGTTTCTTCCTCAGACCTCATCCACCCATCCTATGAAGTTTCAAAGCGATCCGATAATCGGTACCGGAGCTATCGCGCTGAAACCCATCTTGGATTTCGGAACATTACTTTTAGTCACATGAATTTCAAAATATTCAGTAGGTATCCTGTTACGACCCTGGAAATCAGCAGTGTATTTTGAAACCATTTTGCTTCCACCAGAAATATGACCTTCAAATATTATGTTTTCAAAATGATCAACAGTGAACTAACAGTAGCCTGATAATCGCTCTACATCGGTGTCCATAGAAGATGCTATTCATACATACCGCTTACCAAGCTATATTAAGGTTTTCTCTCGTTATATTCAGGTATGCGGTACCTGTAAACACAGTTGACACATGATGGAGCATCAGCAACGTCACTAATTGGTTACAAGCTAAGCACTACTACAGTTAGTAAATGCTTTTTTAAAATTATTCCGATTCATTTCCATTTTTTACTGATGGTAGTTTAGTTAATATTGTATGAAATTAACAATAAACATCATTTAAAGGTTCACATATTACGCGACTCACTTCTCCGAGTCAGACCCAATAACGTCATACACACGTGATGCCATAATTTCTTATTTCTACGGCCCAGTATCATTACAGCATATGACGTCACCCACTCAACACAAGTCAGACTTAGCAACCTCGATTCTTGCTAGCCTTTTCCCAACATAAGTCCCTAACTGTCTCATTTCCAATCATTCATTGAAATCGCTAGAACATCAATAACATATTTCTGTCTTAGTTTCTTTAGCTTAATAAAAAATTTAACAAATCAAATAAGTTTCATAAGACTTCTAAAAACACGCTAGGAAGCGATCAATGATGAAGAAAGACATCATCTTGATGCAAGTTCTGTCAAAAAGTAGTGAGAACGCACAATCACCATTTGAAGGAAAATATCACGAGCAAATAAACGGTAGTTGAGCTATCATACGGAAACCAATTTTCAAGATGGCCGCCAGTGGCTGGCGGCCATCTTGGATGTTGGATCATTGTCATTTCAATAGGTTTCTTCTAGGCCATCTTGGATTTCGGAACATCGATTTAGATTCACTTTCTTCCTCAAGCCTAGTCCAATCATACTATGAAGTTTCAAAGCGATCCGATAAATGATAGTGGCGTTATCGTGCGGAAACCAATTTTCAAGATGACCAGTGTTTTCAATAGGTTTCTTCCTCAGATGTAGTCCAATCAGCCAATGAAGTTTCAAAGCGATCCGATAATCAGTATCGGAGTTATCATGTGGAAACCCATTTTCAAGATGGCCAATGGGGTCTGGTGGCCATCTTGGATTTCGGAACATCGTCGATTTCGATAGGTTTCTTCCTCAGACCTAGTCCAATAAACCTATGAAGTTTCAAACCAATCTGACAAATATGGGTCGAGTTATTGTCCGGAAACCACTCTGCCACCCGCCACACATGCCGGATGGCGACACGCAAAATTAATTTTGGCAGTGTATAAAAAGGGGACATCGCAAACATAACCAGTGCAGGGACACCATTTTAAGGGACACTGGGAACCTGACCAGTCTCCGGGCCATAGGGTACAAAAGGCAGAGAAAATAAACGAAATCACGGATTTCTTTTTTCACGCGAGAGTTGTTATACTTACCTCCCTAACACTCTATGATATTTCCTAAATATCGGCCTTGACTCAATAACCCCAGATTAAAAAAGATAGGTGCCCTTAATGGGCAGGTAGACAGGTGACAGTCAGCCGGATGCCGGCTCCAACCTCGCGCATGCGCAGACCGTCACTGCCTCAGCTTGACTATTGGTCGACACATGCAACTTAAAAGCCTGAAGACTGAGCCTCCGTGGGGCGGAGAGGCCGGGTCCGTGTTAGGGAGGTAAGTATAACAACTCTCTCGTGAAAAAAGAAATCCTTGATTTCGTTTATTTCACTTCAAAAGATATACTTACGTCCCTAACACTCTATGATATTGCCAGAATTCATAAGAGAATTTGGCGGGAGGGTGGCGAGGTCAAAAGACCAGCTCATCCCTTGCGTGTTTTGCGCATAAGCACTAACATCTGAAAATTGTGTGACACACACACACAATCAGGCAATGATTTGAACATCGGATAACACAACCGATGGTGAGAGTAATGACCGTATGTCAAATGCGCTCCACCCCCACACACCCTGCTTTTGGGAAAGGAGAAGCTATGACCTCCATGTCCCATACGCTCTCTAAGTACTGGTGCTAAGTACTACAGGACAATAGACGAAAAGCTTCATTTTGTATACTCCCAATAAATGAACCACATAATACACAGGTACCATTACCTTATTAATAAATAAGGGTAATACATCGTGACAAAAAACTATGTAACAACAAAAGGCAGTACTGACCTTATGCATGAAAGCTGTATCCATCCAGTCCACATCAGTGAAGGAAAAATGATACATGAATATGCGGTTATTTCCACAATTAAAATGTGATGTCTGAAGAGAGCAAGTGCAACTTATCTACAATTTATAAACACCTGATCATCTTTTGAATATCGATAAGGCAAGAGGATTAGTGGTGTCACGGAGGTAATCGTCAGTAAAACCTGACTCACAGTGACACTGAGCTACCGACATAATTTCATCCACCGGCACCCCATTAAACAGGGCGGTGGACGCCACTACACCACGAACATTGAGCCTTGGCTAAGTCAACTTGTCTGCCAGTGGCGGATTTGTGGCAAAATTGAATACATTCCACAATCCACATAGATATAGTGTCTTTTGACGCCCTGCCATGGGGTTCAATATAAGACAACCATAACGAAGATGGGTCCGTCCGCCATTCCTGTGTACATTGTTTGTACCTGTTTAATGCGCGGACTGAACACAATGCTTTTGAATTAGGATCAAACCTAGTCAAAGCTGGTAAAACAATTGGTTGACCTGGATATATCAAAGACTGGTTCTTAGCCATGAAATTTATCCTAGGGAGAAGCCTAAGGCCTTCCCCTGTAACCACATAGCGGTCTGCCTTGGCAGATAAAGCATGAATCTCGCTTCTCCGTCTTGCAGAGTCTGCAGCAACTAGAAATACAGTCTTATGTGTCAACATTTTCATAGAAATGGCACTTAGTGGTTCAAAGGGGTTGTCTCCTAGCACGTGAAGTACTAGGGATAAACTCCAAGACGGAATCGCTGGAGGATTTCTCGGTCTTAGATTACCCATGCCTTTTATTAGTGTTCAATGAACAGACTTTGTAACTGACATCAAAGCTGACTTGTAGCCAGCAATAGAGTTAGGCTTGAGGCTATAGGCATCATACAGGTGAAAGAGGAAATCGGCTACTACCTGAATAGATGCATCCATTGGATTAACATCTCTGTTTGAGCACCATTCTGCAAATCTATTGATTTTATAGTTATATGCTCTGGAGGTTGACCCCCTTCTGGCCTTTGCCATAAACATAGCTGCTTCCTCAGAAAAGCCCTCCCTAACTTTCGATTCCTTGACAACATCCACACAGTCAATTGGAACATTGACGGGTTGTTGTGGAGGGACTTGCCCTGGAAAACAATATTGTCCATCAGAGGCAGAGGAACCAGATTGCAGATCAGAAGGTCCAGCAGATCTGTATACCATGATCGGCTTGGCCAATTTGGGGAGATCAGAAGCACCTGGCACTCCTTCTGCCTGATTTTATCCTTTGGCTCAATGTGTCTGCTAACAGATTTAGCCTTCCCGGAATGTGAACTGCCTTCAAGGTGATCATGTGATCTAGACACCAGCAAAGCAGTTTCCAAGTCATCATACAGAGACTGGGCGACTTCGTTCCGCCTTGGCGGTTTATGTAAGTCACTACTGTTGAGTTGTCTGATCAAACTAGATCAATCTTGCCCTGAACTTTCTTTAAGAAATGTTCCAGGCCCAGAACTACTGCTGGTAATTCCAGTAGATTTATGTTCCTGTGACTGATCCAGATTCCAAAGCCCTGGTACTGTGGCTTCTTCCAGGCAAGACCCCCACCCCAATCCCTCCATTGATGCATATGTGTACATCATTATTTGAGGGTGGGGTGAGGTGAGCATCACACCCGCCAGGAGATTCTCTCTCTTCATCCACCATTGAAGGTGGTGAATAAGCGCGTCCAACACTGACACCTCTGAGTCCAGCAAACCTGTCCTCTGGGCCCACTGTGTCATGAGAAATAACTGGATAGGCCGCCTGCGCAAGGCCACCTGTGGAATGATTGGTTCCAGAGAAACCATCAACCCCAGCATTCTCAGGTAAACTAGTGCCAGTACATGACGTCTGTTGCACACTGACTGTATTACTGAGATGCATATTTCTACTCTCTCCTGAGTAGGATAAACATACCCTATCTCTAGATCGAAGAACATTCCCAGGTAAACAAACTTCTGGGATGGAGTCAGCTCTGATTTCTGAAAGTTTATTATCCAGCCTAAGTATGTGAGAGTTTTCAAAACTATCTCCAGATTTGCTGCAAAACTTTCCCGATTGTGTGCTTTTAACAGCCAATCGTCTATGTAAGTGTGGACTGCTATGCTTCTCCTACGGAGGGATGCTGTTATTGCAAGAACCACCCTGGTGAAGACCTGTGAAAATTCTGAATGGTAAAACTTTGAATTCCCACTGTCGACCCTGGAATGCGAATCTAAGGTACCGATGAAATCTCTTCGCAATTGGAACATGGAAATAAGCATCCTTCAGATCTATGGATGCCGTCCACATTCCCATCTCAAACCCTGCCAACACTGTTTTGACTGTTTCCATTTTGAAACTTGGTGTGTCTATGAACTTGTTCAATGGTTTGAGGTTGAGAATTAGTCTTCACCTTACAGTGCTCTTTGTCACTAGAAACACAGTTGAATAGAAGCCCGGGCAATTTTGCACCGGTTGAATTGCTCCTTTTTGTATGAGAGAATTTATCTCTTCCTCTATACACAACCATTGATCTGGATCTCTTGGAATTTGAGTCCAGATCGGAACCAGAGAGAGGTGCGATGGTGGGCCTATCGCCAAGTCGGGCTGGTACCCGGCTGAAAGCCATCACAAGACTAGGCGGTCCTAGGTTAACCGCTCCCACTCCTGCTTGTGGAAGATCAATCGACCACCCACGGGTCCACCTAGGGAGAGAGGTGGACATAAAAAGTGCAAGAGTGGGACTGTATCTGGTTTTAACATTGGTGTGGTTCTTGTGGAAATTGCCCCATCAGGCACGATTACCGTGACCAGATCCTCGCGCGCCATGGCCCGCTGCTCACGCACCTCGGTGCGTGGATAGCTGCCTGCGCTTGAGCAGCATGTGGGCCCCCCCCCCACTGCAGGCCAGTGCTGGCGTGGCCATGGCCTATGCTGCGCCGGTGGCTGTCCTCTGACTTGACCAGTGCCACCTCGGGCCTGCTGTGGATGGTATGCATGGGGCACTGTGCGAACGTGCTCCCTACGAAGCACCTCAAATTGTTCGTGTAGCGCCCTCTGATTATTGACTAGAGTGACTGTCTCCTGGAGGTGTCTAAATCTCTCACCCCTAAGAGACCAGGACCTGACATAGGCGTCCACAGCAGCTCAGTTAATACCATCCTGGATGGCTCTCTGTACTGAGACAGGGCTTGCTTGGCGCGATGCAGACGCTGTTACTACACCCTGTAACAGCTGTGAGACATGCGACAGTGCCGCTATGGACACTCGAGCTCTCCTCTGCATTGCGCAACACGGTATTTGCTGAGCACAGGGCACTGGAGCAGTGCTCCTGTGTCAGAACAGGAGCCTGGCCGCGTGTCCTTGCCAAGCGCTGCGCGATCATCAGCGCTCGGCTTTGGCACTGTACCATATTTCTAGTATTGGCCAGCAACAATACGGCACCGCCTTGCCACCTAGTGGGGGGGCCTTCGCAAGCTGTCCATTAGGCTTAATGGACGTCTTTGCCGCCGTGAACATATCCACTATATGATCTGCTAATGGTCCTGCTGGCTTGCCAAACGTTCTACACAGAGCTCTGGCCTAACACTTACCAGACATTGGCATACGTCCGACCAGTCCTCTGCTGTGGCCACCTGTGAGTGCTCGACAAGGCGTGGACCTTCGCCATCCTCTAATGCACTCGCAGGTGTAAACATGGCTGGAGCCATGGATACTGCTGCCTGGCCGTGGAAAACATGCAGGCCTGAGAGCGCAGGCATGTCTTGCGCCACAGCTGAAAAGCCAGGAGCCGGTGCCATGGAAATGTGCGGGGTGTAATCAACCACACTATGGCCCGGTATATGGAAACAGTGGTCATCCTCTCCAACCTGTGCCACCCTTTTGAGCCATGGAAGCTACCCCTGCGGGAGTAGTTCCATGGAAAAAATTGGCCGTGCTCCCCGTGAGGGGTGCACGATTGTCCATTTCCATGTTCACGGCTTCAACGGGTGAACCCAGCAGAAATCCTCTTCCTCCTGGCCATCATAAACTGCCTAGACAAGAGCGCTAACCCGGGCTGGCCAGAGAAGGTACCGTAAGAGGAGGCGGTACCTTTCGGTCGCGAACACTCTAGGCGCGAGCCTGTGTCCAGCGGCCCCAGTCCAAGATCAACCGACGAGGCTTCAGGATCCATTGGCAAGGCGGCGGGCCTTCCAAGATCTACTGAAGCCACCACTGATTCTAAAACATTTTCGGACCATGACGAACACCAGAATCAGCGGTGGGGATTTTTTATTGTCCTTTTTATCTCCCCCATCACTTCCAACCTGAAAGTCTCCATTTCCGAAGAAACAGAGGCCTTTCTCTTACCCGTGCCACTTACACTCTTCTTCGCACCCTTCTCCTCCTCCGATGCCTTATCCTTCGTCTGTAAAGATAAGAATTCAGAGAATAAGTCCCCCCCCTACTGTTTACAAACATCACATTTTAATAATGGACCACAACGTGAACATTTGACACATAGGTGAGGAGCAAACTTTGTCTTGATGGTACGATTACAACCGACACAAGGGTTCTGAAAAAAGGGACAAGACGTCGACAATGAGTTAAAGATTCTTTAATAATTTTAAATAAATTAAATAACTCATAAAGGAGAAAGAAATCACCTATACGCCTATAAATGCCTCATAGAGGATATTAAAAAAATAATAATAAGGTTGATTATGATGTCATAATTTTCAAAAAAGAAAACAGACGAACAACATCCAGGTGTAAGACAAATACAAGAGCACACTAAACAGTAATATGAACACAGTAATAGCTCATGCTTTTATAATGATATATAAACAGTATGACTGAAAAGATATTGGCAGCAAATAATTACAAATATTTTCAAATATTTTAATGTGCCATAAAGCATAACTAGAGTATGCGAGTCTTTAGCAAAGGCACACAACCACGTCCAGCTCTTGAAATCTGCACCAGACAACCACTCTTCATCACCACTCACTTATTTATTAAAGGGAAGGGTGGGACCAGAGGGCAGAACGACAAGCTCTCTCTTATGGGAGCCTATATCATTCTGGGCAATTTTTCTTTTTCCTAACATTGATAGGGAAATAGTCGAGACAAACCTCTTTAGATGTGTACAAACCTCCTTACAGAAATCTGTGGACACAATCATAAAGAGATATTAGCATTTTATGGCGCCAGATAATAAAGTTACCAGTTTTCTGAGCGCCTATAATGTCTCTACAACGTCACGGAAATAGGTGACACCGCGTAATTAAGACGTAATTAAAACAGAATTATACTAGAGATCACCTGATAACTTGGTCCTGGTGTGGCCTCAGGTGAATTATACTTATCAGACATGATTATAAGAACTCTAGAATAACTTCAGAAAGAATATTGAGCAAAACTCAGCAAGTGGATATAAAAACACAAGCATGTGGTATAGGCCACTAGTCAATAAAGAGGCAGTGACAGTCTGTGCATGCCTGAGGTTGGGGCCGGCATCCGGCTGACTGTCACCTGTCTACCTGCCCAATAAGGGCACCTATCTTTTTTAATCTGGGGTTATTGTGTCAAGGCTGATATTTAGGAAATGTCATAGAGTGTTAGAGAGGTAAGTATATCTCTTGAAGTGAAAATCAGTCTCGGGCCATTTCAGACTTTTGAGTCACATCAAGCACTCAGCATAAGGTCGGTACAGATTCAATTGAAGAAGTTGCCCAGTAGCTGAAGACGTAGTTATCAACCATCATTTAATAGTTCCCTTTTCCATTCATTCCTTTTCACAGTTATGACAGTGTTGTCTATTGTATATCTGTTACCTGATTAGGATCATGCCTGGATACAAGATCAACAGCCCTTTGCGCTAACAAAAGTGTTGAGTAATGCCCTTTGGCACTCCAGTCGACTGTTGTGTTATCACGGAAATCATAGCCACAGTAGTTACGAGCTGGACCAAGAGAGCCACACACATTATGTGTATAGTAATCCTCACCACCACTGTAAAAACCTGTAATACAATAATGGTACATATGTTAGAGCCACTGTACACTCCTCTAATGTATCAATGGAATAATCCTCGCCACCACTGTTACAACCGTAATAGAACAAAATTAATAATGGCACATACGCTAGGGTAACACCACTCTAATGTAATAATGGAACAATCCTCTTCACCACTTTAACAATGTTAATGTAATTTAACCATGTTCACCAACTCAATATACGCCCGCACTAAAGCTAGTTGTTGAAGTACTGTATTACTTGAACAAAATGTATTCCAAGATATGGCTCGGACACAAAAACTTTGACAAATTTTAGTCTCTCAAACAAGTGAAATCTGGGGAATATTGACAGATTTTGCAGAAACAAATTCATGACACTTCAGCTATGTATAATCTATTCACTGAAAAAGAATTGAGAGCATAACTTAAAAACTTTCCGAAATATGGCATGGACACAAAAATTTGGATGAATTTTGGTATTTCAAGGAAGACAAGTATGCTGAATATAAACTGATATTGCCAAAATCTAGTTCGCTGGAACAAAAACTGCGAGGGTATGTAAAAAATTTCCGAGATATGGCCCCGACATGATACGGACAAGCGGGTGGCTTTCAAGGGAGATAACACTGGTGAATAAGGATGGATTTTGCCGAAACTAAATCATGACACATCGTCTATCCCTACTTTATTCGTTGGATAAAAATGCGAGCATAGACAAAAGGCTTTCCAAGATATGGCCCAGAAACAAAACAGACAGACAGACAGAAAGACGGACATCACCACAGCATATAAAAACCTGTAATAGAGTAATGGTACACCCATTAGAGAAACTATAAGCCCTTGTAATGTAATAATGGAGCAATCTTCACTGCCACTGCAAATTCATGTGATGTGATGAGGCACCTAGACCATGGACATTAAAACAAAGAATAGATTGCTAAAATGTATGCTAATATGTTTCTGGGAGTGGATCAACATCTGAAGAGATGGGTAGAACTACTTGAAAGACCAGTATCACACAACCCACCAAATATCCAGTCAGCAGAGACAGCCCTCCCAATAGAATGCAGCAAAACAAACAAAGAGAAAATCAGGAAAGTCATTGCACAGACGAGGAGTACAAAGGCACCAGGCCCTGGTGAGATTCTAGCACAATCACGTAAAGCAGATACTTCAGTTTAACGCTCTAGTTATTTGTCTGAAAGCATCATTAAAGAGACGACATAGTCGCATGATGTAACACCACTTAATACATCACAATTAACACATAACACCATTCACCGTAATTTGTAATCACTCCTTGTATAGTCGCCTGTCCATTTTAATGGAATTCCACCAATGCATTGAGTCAGTTGAGTGTGCATCGTACTTTGCACTCACAATCACGCTAAATAAACGAAATCAAGGATTTCTTTTTTCACGAGAGAGTTGATACTTACCTCCCTAATACTTTTGATATTGCTAAATATTGGCTTTCACTCAATAAACACTCAGATTAAAACAGTTAGGTGCCCCTACTGGGCAGGGAGTCAGAGCGTAGTCTGGCGGATGCCAGCCCCACCACCGCGCATGCGCAGACTAGCACTTCCTCTGACTAATTTATTGGCTGATACACATGCAACTATAAAGAGCCTGAAGACCGAGCCTCTGTGGGGTGGAGAGGCCGGGTCCGTATCTAGGGGGGTAAGTATCAACTCTCTCGTGAAAAAAGAAATCCTTGATTTCGTTTATTTCACATCAAGAGTATACTTACCTCCCTAATACTTTTGATATTGCCAGAATTCGACAGTGAATTCGGCGGGAGGGAGGCGAGGTCAAAAGACCAGCTCATCCCTATACGCTTTTCTGCGTTTAAGGCACTTAAACTTCTGAAACTGTATGAAAAAACAGTCAGGATTTGACTAACCATCGGATAACACCCCCGATGTATGAGAGATGACCGAATGTCATATGCGCTCCCCCCCCCCCCCTCCTTCCTGGGAGGAAGAGTCGAATGACCTCAATGTCCTATACGCTCTCTACGTACAAGTGCCATGTACTACAGGACAGAGACGAAAAAACTCCATTTTCGTATACTCTCAACAATGAACCACATAAATACACAAAACCATCATCATATTAATAACGGGTAACGTGACAAGACAATCAACAATGGACAACACATACACAAGACTGACCTTGTTGAAATGGCTGCTGACATCCTCTTCCCATTGGTGAAGCACGATGCAGTCCCAAATTAGTGGTTGTTTCCATAAATTAATTGTGAAATATATAAGCAATGAGGAAACCCCATCAAAAATATATGCCAAGTTATTTTTTCAAAATCGACAAGGCGAGAGGATTAGAGGTGTCATGGAGATAATGGTCTGTAAAACTTGACTCACAGTGCCACTGAGCCACCGACATAATATCATCCACCGGGACCCCATTAAATAGGGCCGTGGATGTCACTACGCCGCGGACACTGTGAGCCTTGGCCACGTCAACCTGCTTCCCGGTGGCGGATTTATGGCAAAACTGAATGCATTCTACAATCCACCTGGAAATGGTGTCCTTAGAAGCCCTGCCATGGGGTTCAATATAAGACAACCATAACGCCGACTGGTCAGTGCGCCACTCCGCCGTACGTTGTTTGTACCGGCAAAGCGCCCGGACGGGACACCATGCTTTAGAATTAGGATCATATCTAGTCAAAGCAGGCAAAACAATAGGTTGACCTGGATATTTCAACGACTGATTTTTAGCCAAGAAATTAATCCTAGGTAGCAGCTTAAGGCCTTCCCCTGAAACCACAAAACGGTCATCCTCGGCTGATAAGGCATGAATTTCACTCCTACGCCTAGCCGAGGCCGCAGCAATTAAAAACACAGTCTTCAGTGTTAATAGTTTCATAGAAATGGAACTAAGTGGTTCAAACGGCTTATCACCTAGTACTTGAAGCACTAGCGATAAACTCCAAGACGGAATCACAGGTGGATTCCTTGGTCTTAGATTGCCCATGCCTTTAATTAATACATTTAATGTATTTACTTCATCACTTCCCCTCTTAGCCAAGCAAGGAATAACAGACATTAAAGCTGACTTATAACCAGCAATAGAGTTAGGCTTGAGGCTATAGGCATCATAGAGGTGACAGAGGAAATCAGCTACTACCTGAATAGATGAATCCATTGGATCAATACATCTTTTTGAGCACCATTCTGCAAATCTGTTGATTTTATAATTATATGCTCTGGAGGTTGACCCCCTCCTGGCTTTGGCCATAAACATGGCTGCTTGCTCAGAAAAGCCCTCCTTAATTCTAGATTCCTTGACAACATCCACGCAGTCAATCTGAACATTGACGGATTGTTGTGAAGGGCCTTGCCCTGGAAGATAATATCGTCCATCAGAGGCAGAGGAACCGGATTGCAGACCAGAAGGTCCAGCAGATCCGTATACCATGATCGGCTTGGCCAATCCGGGGCGATCAGAAGCACTTGGCATTCCTCTTGTCTGATTTTCTGAAGAATTTTTGGAATCAGGATTGCTGGAGGGAATGCGTATGCATACATTCTCCCCCAGCTGATAGCTAACGCATCTGTTGCGAAAGCGCTTGGATCCGGAATCGGAGAGATGTACGTCGTCATCTTCGCATTCTTCTTCGTTGCGAACAAATCGATGTTGGGTTTCCCCCAATGGTCGAACAGACGATCCGCCACACATTGATTTAGTTGCCATTCCGTGGGTAAAACACTCATCCTTCGGCTCAATGAGTCTGCTAGCAGATTTAACCTTCCCGGAATATGAACTGCTTTCAAGGTAATCTGGTGATCCAGACACCAACAAAGCAGTCTCCATGTCATCATACAGAGACTGGGCGACTTCGTTCCGCCCTGGCGGTTTATGTAAGTCACAACTGTTGAGTTGTCTGAACGAATAAGAACAATCTTGCCCTGAACTTTCTGTAAGAAATGTTCCAGGCCCAGGACTACTGCTCTTAGCTCCAGTAGATTTATATGTTCCTTTGACTGTTCCAGATTCCAAAGCCCTGATATCGTGGACTCTTCCAGGCAAGCTCCCCAGCCCTCCATCGATGCATCTGTATACACAGTCACCTGAGGGTGGGGAGGGGTTAGCATAACCCCCACCAAGAGATTCTCTGTGTCCAACCACCATTGCAGGTGATGAATCAGAGGCGCCAACACTGGCACATTCGAGTCCAGCGAACCTGTACTCTGGGTCCATTGTGTCATGAGAAATAACTGGATCGGCCGCCTGCGTAAGGCGGCCTGAGGAATGACTGGTTCCAATGAAACCATCAACCCCAGCATTCTCAAGTAAACCCGTGCCAGGACATGACGACTGTCGCACACTGACTGAATTAATGAGATGAGTTTCTGAACTCTCTCCCGAGTAGGATAAACATATCCGGTCTCTAGATCGAAGAACATCCCCAGGTAAACAAACTTCTGGGATGGAATCAGCTCTGATTTTGGGAAATTGATCATCCAGCCTAAGTCTGTGAGAGTTTTCAAAACAATCTCCAGACTGGCCGATAAACTTTCCCGGGTGTGCGCTTTCAACAGCCAGTCGTCTATGTACGTGTGGACTGCTATGCTTCTCCTGCGGAGGTATGCGGTGATCGCAAGAACCACACGGGTGAAAACCCGAGGAGCCGTGGAAATTCCGAAGGGTAGCACCCTGAATTCCCACTGTCTGCCCTGGAATGCAAATCTCAGGAAGCGACGGAAACTCCTGTGTATGGGGATGTGGAAATAAGCGTCCTTCAAATCTATCGACGCTGTCCACATTCCCCTCTCTAACCCCGCCAACACCGAGCGCACAGTCTCCATCTTGAAACTGGGCGTCTCTATGAACTTGTTCAATGGCTTGAGGTTGAGAATTGGTCTCCACCCTCCGGTGTTCTTTGTTACTAAGAACAGGGTTGAATAGAAGCCCGGACACCTCTGTGCCGGCTGAATAGCTCCTTTTTGTATGAGGGAATTTATTTCCTCCTCGATACACAACCTTTGATCTGGATCTCTCGGATTTGGAGTCCAGATCGGCACTAGAGACAGTCGCGATGGCGGGCCTGTCATCCAATCGGGATGATACCCGACTGAAAGCCATCGCAAGACTAAACGGTCCTGAGTTAACCGTTCCCACTCTTGCATGTGGTCGGCTAGCCGGCCTCCCACCGGTCCACCTAGGGATAGAGGTGGACATAAGGAGTGCAAGAGCGGCACTGTCTCCTCTGCCAGAAACACCGGCGCGGTTCTCACCGCAGTAACCGTCCCATCAGGAATGATTACCCCGCCCAGATCCTCGCGCGCCACGACCAGCACCGCGCGCACCTCGGTGCGCAGGCGGCTGCCTGGCTGACTGCGCCTGAGGAGCCTGCGCCCCCCTCGCTGCTGGCCGAATCGCACGCGGCCGAGGCCGGCGCTGCGATGGTGGTTGGCCTCTGACCTGGCCACTACCACCTCGAGCCTGCAGGGGACGATACGCAGGGGGTGCGGCGCGAACGTTGGCACGACGAAGCACCTCAAACTGCTCGCGCAGCGCCCTCTGGTTATTGACCAGAGTAACCGTCTCCTGGAGGTGCCTACACCCCTCACCTCCAAAGAGACCAGGACCTGTCATAGGCGTACGTAGTAGCCTATTGTAGAGGTCCTGGGACGGGCACAGATTATCCAAGGCAAAAGTGCGCCTTGCCCGGACACTCCTGGTCACCGCCCGCGTCATACAGTCCAGAGCCAGGTTGATACCATCCTGGATGGCTCGCTGGACTGTGACCGGACTTGGCTGGCGCGATGCGGATGCTGTTACTACCCCTTGTAACAGCTGGGAGACGTGGGACAGAGCGGCAATCGAAGCCCTCCCACTCTCCTCCGCATCACGCAACGCGGCATTTGCTGAACGCAACGCGTTCGAACACAAGACTCCCGTGTCAGAACGGGAGCCTGGCCGTGCATCCTCACCCAAAGCCGCGCGGTCATCCACGCTCGGCTTCGGTACCACACCGTACCGCTGGTAGTCCAGGGGCACGATGCGGCAACGCCTGGCCACCTCGCGCGGGGCGGGGCCTTAGCGAGACGTCCACTCGACTTAATGGACGTCTCCGCCGCCTCGAACATGTCTACGACATGCTCTGCCAGCGGCAGAGAAGGCATAGCGTTAGCAGTAGGCTTACCAGCTAACCACGGCCTGTGCTCACGCTGGCTAGCCGACTGCTCCACGGGCACATCTGGTCTAACACTCACCAACCACTGGCAAGCGTCAGACCAATCCTCCTCCGTGGCTAGCTGCGAGCGCTCTACAAGACGGGGGCCTTCGTCTTCCTCCTGAGCGCAAGCAACAGAGCTTGACGGCGGGTACGCTGATATCCCTGGCAAGCCAGGGAGAACATGCGGGCCTGACAATACCGGCATGCTAATATCACTGGTTTGACCAGGAGCAGGCGCCGTGGTAGAGCGCGGGGCATATACCGCCCCACCACGGCCCCGGCCAGCACCAGCGACACTCTCGGCAAGCCGAGGTATGCGGTACCGCTGGCCTTCAGCGCCCAGGGCCACAGTCTGAACCGTGGATTCTACCCCTGGGAGAGTAGAACCGTGGAAAAAGGCGCCTGTATTCCCCGCGAGGGGTGCACAGACGTCATAATCCATGTCCACGTCTTCAGACGGCGACCCCAACAGGTAATCCTCATCCTCCTGGCCAGACAGATTAGACTCCGGGTCAGCAAAGAGAGCTAACCCGGACTGGCCAGGGAAGGTGCCATACGAGGTACTGGCACCCGCGGTGTGCGGATACCCCTGGACTGATTAGCAGCCCGCGGGTTCCAGCGACGACCGTCCACGGTCCCTATTGGGCGCGGCAATAAGCCTGCTGCCAGGGCCGTGGAACACCCCCTCTAATGGGGCCACCTCTGAATCTTCAAACAACGGAAGCGTACTAAGGAACGTTGATTCAGAGGTGGGGATTACCTGCTCCGAAGCAGATGATGAGGTCAATAAAGGATTTGGTCCAGGAAGCATGCCACGAAGCAACTCTGGAACCAAATCCTTTATTGTCCTCCTCATCTCTCCCAACATCTCGGTCCGGAAGGCCTCCATGTCCACCGCGGACGAGGCCTTCCTCTTACCCTTCTTACTTACACCCTCTTTTTTCAGCTTCTTCTTCTCCTCCTCCACCTTGTCCTTCGCCTGCAAGCACAAGAATTCGGACATTAGCTCGCCCCCCCCAGTGCTTACATATCTCGCAATTAAGCAAAGGACCACAGGGGCTACACTGAAAACAGAGATGAGGGCCAAACTTGTCCCTCAAAAATCGTCCACAGGACGCACAACCAGGTCTCTGAAAAAGGCCAAAGGACGAGGAGTATGAGCAATCTAGTTAAGCTTAGAAACTCACCAACTCAAGAGAAGGAAAATGATCATAAAGATCATAATTTATCAGAAAACCAGCTTCGGACAACTTTAATTGTTAATAAAGAGCAAGGCTGATTATGACGTCATTAATCCTATGACAGGAAAAAATCGATCCCCAACAAACATCCCAGTGCAAGGACGAATTGTATCTCTAACCAGAACATGTGCAGAATGGACATTTCGACTACACAAGCATCAGATATATACTGATAACAATGGCAAATAAAGTTAATTATCTCCCTTTCCTCTAAATAATTAACATCACCTCATATCAATAATTAGATACCTGACACCTTGTCTAGACAAACCATCCAACCTGATGAACTGGAGCACTCCACCACTGAACGCCTCTTAACTCTCTCCACCTCTAGGGGAAGGAATTGGATCAAGAGGGCAAAGTGAGAAGACCTTTATAATAGGCCTCCAACTCACTGGACATAGAATTTTTGGTTAGATAACCTAACAGTATTAGTAGGAAATGGAACCATGGTGGAGAGACACAAACCCTCTGCTGATGTCATGTCCATAATATTTCTTCACACAGACCTGTGGACATAAACACAAAGAGAGATTAGTCTTATATAGCACCTAGTTGAAATAAACCAACTAATCAAGGCGCTTATCACGTTTAGCGCGAGTCCCGGAAACACATTACAACGGGACAAAACTTGCTAATTTTACTAGAAGCCACCTGATTTAAAGGTCCAAGGCCCTCCTGTGGCGAAGTTACTCTCTCTGCCATCTTTCTCAGGTATCAACAGTTCTGAATTTTGCCAAAAACGCTTATAATTGAGCTACAAAAAGCACTATCACAAAAGCATGTGTTGTCTCTCAGCCAATAAATTAGCAAAGAGGAAGTGCTAGTCTGCGCATGCGCGGTGGTGGGGCTGGCATCCGCCAGACTACGCTCTGACTCCCTGCCCAGTAGGGGCACCTAACTGTTTTAATCTGAGTGTTTATTGAGTGAAAGCCAATATTTAGCAATATCAAAAGTATTAGGGAGGTAAGTATACTCTTGATGTGAAATGACTGGCTCGGTTATCGTGCCAGTCATTCCAGTGGTGTTAAGGGTTAAATTTATATCTGTGATCAGCACCAACACATTAATTTTGATCTAAAACTTAAAACTGGCTTGTGTTTTCGGACGTTACAAATATACTTTTGAATAGTTTGAAAATAATTTGAGTGAGATTGTTGAAAGTTATTGTTGGATTATTTACATCGTAAAACTATTTTCAGTCAAATTATTTCCAATATATTCACAAGACTAGTCTGCAAGATTAATTAAACTTCTAGAATTAGATGACTAAATAATGACTTTATGTACTTGCATCTGACTAAATCTAATTCTAATTGTTATCAAACATCCTTTCAAATCTTTTAAAACAATGGGTATAACAAATATAACTGTGAAAAGCAACAAATTAACAGTTACAAATTACATTTGCTTCAATTACAATTGGTTGTAAAAATAAGCTACAATTACATTGCTCTTGTAGGAAAAAATGTAATTAGTTACAGTCAATTGTAAACAGTTTTAATTGTCAAATCTGGAATCATGGCATGTATAGAGGCATAAAGTTACACTCTGGAAAACAGATTTCTATGGCTTTACAGATGATTCTGGAAAATATTAACCATTTAGAACTCATATCAACCAAAAAAATGGCTTCTGAAATGGTCTTGAGAAATGTCTGTATGCAGACCAAGAGAAGACTATTTTTGAAAATTTACAACTGGAATGACTGGCTCGATAACCGAGCCAGTCATTCCAGTGGTAAATTTGCAAAATAAAAATAATATTCTCTTGGTTTGCAAATGGAAATTTTCTCAAAGTGAAATTTTTTTAAACAAATTTTAGGGACCATGTTTTGACACTTGAGAGAATGTATTAACCACGTTAACTGGATCCAGACTTGAAAGAGAGAGAAGAAAGGCATATATACATCAATAGGTAATTCACCTTTCCAGAGTATCCATCAATGATCTGATTTCATAATCTGCTAAGCGCCGTATAGGATGACGTCATAATCATTACATCATAAATGATTCTATTAGGCCCATCTTTAACTCTTAATAGTCTGACACGTTGTACGAATTGTATGTCTCTACTATTTAATAAACATGCCATAGGCAGCAACAGCACCCAGTAAAATTAGTTTCAAAATATTCAACAGCTTACCTGTAGTTTTCTGGAAATTGATAGCAAGGTAGTTCAGAGATCGAGCGAGCGAGCGAGGTGTGGGTGGAGCTGAGCTAGAGATGGGCTGGCGTAACTAAAGATGGAAAGATCCAATGCATACTTTCTCACCATAAAAACTATCAAAACCTCTCTCTGTAGGCACGTACTCCTCTTTATAAAAGCCAGCATGCCATTTTCCCACCATGTGTGTTTTGTATCCAGCATCACGGATCTTCTCGGGCAATAAGGGACTGTCATTAGGCACTGCATTCGCTTGTGACCACCAAATTATGTCATGTTGTAGCCCTGTGTGTATCTGGTGAAATAATAACAATAATAATAATAATAATAATAATAATGCTTTGCAATACATGTCCCCTACCTGGTGACATAAATCTTTAGAGATTTACAGTCAAAAACTCACTTAAAAATTGACAGAAGCAGCTGAAACTTGAACTTGATCTGTAACTCCTTATACTAAAGCGATGTACCGATTTCCGCTTAAATATCTTGAAGGAGTGCGAAAAAAGTGTGGAAAGCTGATATTTTTCGTATTTCTTAAGTGCAAAGGGGGCACAACTCCATCAAAAATTAAATTCTCATAACGAAGCAATGTACTAATTCTCAGTTGAATACCTTGAACGACTGCGGAAAGTGCGCAAAACCAACTGCGACAGATGGACGGACAGACTGCAAACCTATAGTCCCCCCCCCCATCCCTGGTTTTACCGGTAGGGGACTAATAACTAGATTGATCGGTCGATGACACATCATCGCAAATCCCCACATTCACCACTTTGAACTTTTGACCCCACCCCACAATGCACCCCCGGGGGTGAAGTCAAATGTAAATGTCCTTTTGCACTCAACAATCATATGGGTAACTCACATACCAAATTAGGTTGAATTTCATCCAACAGCTTCAGAGGAGTTGCATTACAATCAGTTCATGACCTTTTGACCCCCATCCCCCACCCCATGGGTAATTCACATACCAAATTTGCTTTGGAAATTTCCTGGGGCAGTGGGAAATACTGGGATATACTGAGAAATACTCAGATATCAGGTGGAAACTGGCAATTTTATATATTTAATCTCATGGTTGTTCATCACGCTTAAGAAAACACTGACAAGCATTAGTAAATATCATACTAGTGACATACATGTATGCATAAGTTGCAAACCTATGCATAAGGAACATAGTCTTCTAACTGCCAAAGCAACACTACATCTGACAAAACTGAACATCCAATGAAATATCATTATAATTTTATGAGGTATGACTGGATATTTGACAGTAAATCACTGTCTCTACTCCATAGATCTGGTTGGATTTTAGATCTATACAATTACTTCAATCCCACCCAATAGTAAGAGGCTTTGACTGCTGTCAGACATGCAATGTAAACTTACTTCTGACCTCTTTACGGCTGCGTACTTGCTTTAACCACTTAGTACTCAAGTCGGCGAAAAATGGCTTCTGCAGTGTCTTGATAAATGCCCATTTGCAGACCAGAAGAGTATTTTTGAAAATTTATTACCGGAATGACTGGCTTGATAACTGAATCAGTCATTCCACTAATAAATTTTCAAAAGCATCCTTGACCTGCAATTAGATATATTCTATAGATAGTTCAAATTTGCTTGAAAAAATTTGAGTGTTAAAGGGTTAAATAACTAATTCAGTCCCTGGGATGTCATTATATCTATGTTGAAGTTGCAGAAATTTTAAAATTGTAATTGTTATTTAAACTTGAAATCAACAGACTATGTTGAAAATAATGTGAAAGTCTGTTTTCAATCAGTCATATTGTAGCTTGTAATAGTATAAATACTAAATAGTACATAATATTAGTATATAATCGAATATAATAGAATGAAATGTGTTGCCATCTCAATCAGTTAATCCCCAATTACAGACCTTGCTGTTGTTCCATTGTGAGAGCAATTCACACCTGTATATGAGTGGAGTGAGGGAGACAACCTAGCTTAGAGAATTGATTTACATAGAAACTTAAGGCTAAATGAAATAAACAATACTTGTAGATACATATACATGTACCAGCATAGTTTAGTAATCTTAGATCTCTATTTTAAATCAAGATTCTGACAGGCTGAGAATTCAAGGCAGTATAATAGATTTGTATTGTATGTCACAATATGTACAGCACGCTAATGCACTGTATATCAGTTTTAGTTAACCATTCATGACATGAAAGTTTCTTAATATTTTGAAACTATTTTTACTAGAAGTTGTTGCAGCCTCTACTGAAAATGGTTTCTAAAAATCCCACCAACAATGTTTGTGCAAGAAATAGCAGGTGTTGTATCTGCTATGCAGAGTTGAAAAGGTTATAGATAGGCTATGATGTGCCTATATTGCCTATTTGATCTGATATGCCAACCTGTATTAGATACAACATTCTATATTAACCCCTCTTATTAATATATCTAAGCTATTTAGTTTAAAATTTACCACTTCTGAGTATTTCCCAGTATTTCCCGCTTTTTGGAGTATTACCCGGGGCGGTATTTTCCGCCCAGTATTTCCTGCTGCTGCCAACACCGCTTTTAACCTTTTGACCCCGCATTCCCCACACCTCCTTGGGGCAGGGCCAAATGTAAATGTGCTCATGTACTCCACATTGATATGGGTAACTCACATACTAAATTTCGTTGAATTCCATCCAACGGTTTCGGAGGATCAAAAAATCAATTAAAATTGTTAAAATCAATTTCCGCGGGTTAAAATTGGACCTTTTGACCTCTCCCCACCGCTTGGGGGTGGAGCTGAATGCAAATGGCCTCTTGCACTAGGCAATGATATGGGTAACTCACATCAAATTTGGTTGAGTTCTGTCTAACGGTTTCAGAGGAGTTGCATTACAAGTGGTCTGACATTTTTACCCCTGTCCCCTACCCCCCACCCCTGGGGGCGGAGACAAATGTAAATGTCGTCTTGCAAAGCGGAATCATATGGCTAACCCACATACCAAATTTGGTTGAATTCCACCCAATGCTTTGGACGGACAGACGGACGAAGGCGATTACAATATCCCAGACATTTTTTTAAAATGTGGGGATAGTAATAATACTAATGCGCCGTCACAAATCTCCATGCTTTTGACAATCTAAACATTCTGCTTGCAGATCTACACACCCTTATCCACATACCATCATCCCAGGAGGGGGGGGGGGAATAGAGCCTAATGTAAATGTTGTTGTGTAATGCACAATCATATATGTGACTCGCATAACAAATTTGGCCGGAGAGCGGAGCCTAATGTAAGCATCGCTTCGCAATCTGCAATACAGGGTTCATACACCATGGCCAAAACAAAATTCCACATTTTTTGCCAGACTCTTTCCACACTTATATTAAAAAATTCAGACCCAATGTTACTAATAATTAGCGACTACTGACACAATATTTATAAATATCCTAACACATACCACACCCAATGAAGACAAAAAAATATTGAATATCTTACATTGTTGTGTCTTAACTAGCTGAGCAAATCCACCCCCAACCAACCCCCCCCCCCCCCCCCACACACACACCCCTTTAACCCTAACATGTATTCAATTTTAATGGTCTCATAGAAAATGTTAATTTGCAGACCTAAGGAAGACTATTTTTGAAAATTTACAACTGCAATGATTGGGTTGGTTAACAGTGAACATCTTGTCATTGAAACAACTTCCAGTCAAATTAGTTTCAAAATATTAAACAGCTTACCTGTATTGACGCTTTTATATCACATGGCCAAACTATAGATGGCACCTATATGACCGAGAGCATATATACCGAGGAAGGTTGTAGAAATATATCAACATTTAGGTACCAAAGCCTGAATATCTGTCATTGTGGACATGAAAACGGACAAAATGTCAAGGCTAGATTATGGATGACATTGTTTCACCTGAATGGTTAGTGTAAAATAAGGTGCGTTTCCCTTTAATGCATTATTACGCTTTAATCCATAACATGGGAGATAAGTCGGAATCAAATTCTAATTAAAGATTTTTGAATAAGTTATCTCCCTTGATACAGAGTATTATTGTTCAACGTTCACATACATACGACATACGCCTATATTATTCATTGCGCTATTTTGTCAACGGAACAAACATATGCCTGTTAGCGACAACTTATGCAATGGCACTATGTTCATATTACCTGATATCTGCCGGATAATAGCTGACTGCGTGTCGGAGTACAAATCGGTTGTACGTAATAATTTTCAAGTTTGACCCCTTCATCGGCCAGCTCGTCCAAGATGGGTGTTTTAATTTCCGCCCCGTGATATCCAATGTCGTGAAAGCCATAGTCATCAGCGAGAATGAACAAAATATGCGGTTGCTTTGCATCACAAGTCATACGTTTTGTTGCTAGCAGAATGATAACTGCTGTAATAAACCTCGTAAATGAATTTACAGAAATAAACATTGTTAGGCGTTTCAGTTGAAATATACCGATAGGTTAAGAGTTACAATATTACAGGGGCAGTGACTGATTGATTTATTGATTGATTGATCAGAAATCCCTCCTTTCATAGGAGAACCTCCAGCGAACTGGAGTTAACCCTTCATTCAAGAAACGGCTTCAACAATTGTCTTGAGAAATGTCTATTTGCAAACCAAGAGGCTATTTTTGAAAATTTATCAGTGGAATGACTGGCTCGATTACCGAGCCAGTCATTCCAGTGGTGAATTTTCAAAATAGTATTCTCTTGTCTGTAAATAGGCATCAAATTTTCTTGAATAAATTCGAGGGTTAAAGGGTTAAAACAACTTACAACTTAAAAAAAAAACCTGTTTAAAACATTTATAACACGCACATTTAAAGAAAATAAAACATTTACAATAATCTTTCTCTAGCTGCTTAGTCTCAACATTTACTTTTATTTACCCCATAAGGTCAATCACCCCATCTCCTCCCAAACCATTAGGTGGAATTAAACCAAATTTGGTATGTGAGTTACCCATATGATTTCCCTTTGCAAGACAATATTTAGATTTGGCTCCGCCCATTCGGGGTCAGGTGACAGGGTCAGAAGGTCAAATATCATAAAACTGTCCATCACACTATCTCATTTGAAACCGTTGTTTGGTATGTGGATTATCCATATAATTTTCGATTGCGTGACAGCATTTCTGGTAGGCTCCGCCGCAAAGGGTTGGGGAAGGGGTCAAAAGGTCAAGAAATTGATTGTAATGCACCTCTTCGGTCGGAATTCAACCAAATCCGGTAGGTGAGCTACGTATATGATTGTGGAGTGTAAGAGCACATTTACATTTGGCTCCGGCCCCATGGATGGGGTGAAGTGGGGTCAAGGCAAATTGGTGAACGTGGGGATATGTAATGGCGCGTCATCGACCAAACAATCTAGTTGATAAAGTTAAAAACACCTCACTTGACACACCGATCCTAGTGTCATCCTTGCTATCCCGTCTATCATTGAAAGATACACACACGAAAACGACCAAGGCAATGCTTTATTCCTTTGCACCCCACTTAAATAGGATGCGCATCGAGAACACACACTGGTTCACAAGAGAAACACAAGGTGTATCGAGATAACATCCATCCCAACTATCATGGACTCTGTTTGCTTTCAAATAACTTCACAAGTTACCTCTATTCTACATCGCACCAGGTAAGGATTTGTGGCAAGGCCTGGTACCGGGGATGAGGAGTATAACATATAATAACTTATCAGATATACAGAAAGGACCTCATCGAGGCAACAGCAGTATGTCGAAATGCAAAAAGAAAATTTGAAAGGAAACTCAGACAAGATCAAACAAGACAGCAAGAGCTTTTATGCTTATGTAAGGAAAAAGCAAAAAAACAAAACATAGGGCAGGACCACTGAAAAATAATGAAGGAACCATCCTTCTAGATACTTTTGAAACTGCTGAGCTATTAAATGAATATTTCTCATCAGTATTTACCACTGAAGACTTAAGCAGCATCCCACCTCTAAAGCAAACTAATATACAAACCAGACTGTGTAACATAGAAATATCAGTCAGTATTGTCGAGAATCCCTTAAACTTAAAGCCTGATAAGGGAGCATGATCAGACAATAAACACCATAGGGAACTGAGAGAAGCCTCAAGAGAAATTGCTGACGCTATATCCAAGATCATGATTAGATCGATTAGATCTGGAAGTGCCTATGGATTGGACACTAGCCAACATCACGCCAATAATTAAAAAGGAAGGAGTAAGGGGGAAAGGACCAAAAAGTAACTAAAGGCCGATCATAAATGTTCTGAAATCACTGCAACATTGGAGGTTCGTCTGAAGGTTTGATCCGAGGAGAGGCGGTAAATACAGTACAATACTTGAACTCTATCCTAAATTATCAGTTTAGTAGGTTAGTAAACAGCTGTAATAGTAGACTTCCTCTCGTTCAACGTGTGGCTTTGATCATGATGGTGTAGCCTCACGTTATGGAGCACACAAGGACACGACGTCGTCAGAAGACGTCAGTAGACTGCCTAATAGCATCACTGCCTGTCCTCTTTGGATGTCCACTCATTCACAGAATAGATTGCCACACCAAATCATGCAATCACGCTGCATACAAGAGGTGGGCCTTTCTTTTCTAAGCGGACCCTGTGAATAAAGAATATTTACTAAATATACAGAGCGGGACTTAGGGCATAAGGTGGATGCATTACAGGTCTTAAGTCTTATTTTATGCACCGTTATTGGCTTATCTCTACATTAGGTCAGTATCCAAAATCTAGCGGATTTATGCGTTTCTCCCTCGAAAACTGGAAATGATATACAATTATATTTCCTAAGCGAAATGGGAGAGAGCTCACGGGAGGTGGGATGCTCTAAGGCGGAGGCTAAGTTAACGTTTTGGCTGACTTATACCTAGCTTGTTAGAGGTGCACCAAGATTCTGTGAAGGAAGAGAAGAAAAAGAAAGAAAAAAAAAGAAGAGATCTATTCTGGATAGCGATCCTGTGATAAGAGATTTAAGAGCACTTCTCTAGATGTGCTGAATTTGTGAGAGGTCATTCATTGCCTGCCCAAGGTTTCTGAGAGGGTATAAAACGAAAGAGACGTGAAGATAATCATGTCTTGATTTCTTGCTCAGAATTTAGACTTGAGGTTCGAAATTAGAGGCTGAAATGTTTTTTTCCTATGAATCAGGTTTGCGTTATAAGTGAGTGAAAAAACTAAATTGGTTAGTCAATAACGTCTTGTGGTGGTCCTTCTGGGCTACAGTTCGCTGACTGTAGGCTTTTGTGTGCCTAAACTAACAGTTTTGAAGCTTTTAGCCTGGGTGCATGTTTTATGCCTCGCGGCCTAGTGCTATCCTACTGCTTAGGTTAATTCTAATGGACCTGACTGCAAGTAGCAACGACAATCCAATTATGTGAAGTCAAACCTACTTAGTCGCAACAAAGACGCTGTTCTCTTCACAGTGGTTGACACCGTAAAGCAAAGCCAGCCGTTGCCAGAGGAACTGATACAGACACAACAGTCGTAGCTAAAACGGCGGTACATACAAAATGAATAGTACAGTTACTTGCAGCCGTTTTAATCCTGATTCTCCCTCGGGATGGCAGAGTGGCACACGTCCTCTCTCATCAAATCAAGGTGCCGCTATGTGAACCTGTAGAGAAATCAAGCTATTTCTACCTATCTAACCCGTTATCAAGCGTCTGTTTTGTGGCTAGCCAAAAAGGGGAGAAAAAGGACATAACTGTGTGATTGCGGTAGCTGTGCAGTTGGCCCTACGAGAGTTGCGTAAATGAGAGGTTTAAGTTTGCTGCTTTACAATCCTTCTATTAGGCAATACATATTGAGTGTGTTTAAAGTATAATACAATAAGGTACGAGGGCAGCGTGTGTGTCTAATGCCGGCGATGATGCAACATCTTATCTGGTGCACCGAAAAACTAGGACATGAATGGTGTTGACTAGAGGTAAGTACAACGTTTCCAAGTGAGGGGTCTGAGAGTGGCCTAGCGAAGGGAGCCACGAGAACGGATTCGCAAGAGCTTGATTGACCCTAAGTTTAAGATTGGTATAAGAGGACAGTAAAGTCAAAGTTCCAGGAGATACCACTTCGTTTGAGCAGAGTGGTACTGAAAGGAGAATGGCGATACTTATTCTATCTAACTGTGCCGATATGTGTAGAGAGGTTAATCCAATTGCGTTGCATCTAGTGAGTCTCTTTCCATGTAGCAGATGCTGCGCGAAAAAGCTGCCTAACTGGCTGGAAATAGATAAGAGTTTCTTAATTAATTTAGGTTACAATGTGCACTTTATATATATATATATATATATATATATATATATATATATATATATATATATATATATATATATATATATATATATATATATATATATATATATATATATATATACATATATATATCGCGAAAAAGTCACAGTTAGTTAACGGATTACGCGTGCAATAGATTTTTTTTACGGATCCGGGACACATTTCACACACTTTTAGCAGAACACAAATAACATATAGCATTTAATATTTAAAGTTTTCAGTTCATGCGAACCAGCTTGTCAGTGAGGTCCAGATGAATCAGCAAAAGTTACTGATGTGAATAATGGTGATGAAAAATCAATATAGGCAGATTCCGCAGTAATCATTGAGAGCTCTCATAATGTTATGATTAATAATACAAATCGAATATAACACACGAGCAACACAGTCAAGTTGATGATGATGAAGAGAAAAGATACAGTCAATTCATGAAGATGAAGAAATTACAAATTGCGGGATGGTGTGTGTGTGTGCTTGGTGATGCTGTTTCCACAGTCTGAAGGTGTCGATGGTAGATCTCGCTCACGTTCTGGCAGCAGGATGTCGTTCTTAGCTGTGTAGTGTGGACGCGGACTCCCAACTTAGTTTGTTTCGTTGGCACGGCCAGTCTCGTGCACTGGCATTCACTTTCTTAGCTCAGATACGGCGGATCCCATTTGTTGTAGTCAGGGGTAAAATTATGTCTTTGAATTTTAGTAATTTTCCTGCTAGTCAGTCAACGGGATTCAAAACTTGGGCACGATCAGGTGAGTCTTGGGTTTGTAGATGGCACTCCTGTTCAGCTGAAGCACTGAGAACTTTGCACGATGCAAAAAGCAGGCTGATGATGCAGCTGACAGTGTTGGCGACCTGAGGTTCCCTGTCTCGCACCAATGGCGTGGTACTCTGCTCTTCCAATAGATGCCACTCTTAAAGTGGATTATATACTACAAGATAGCAGGGGTCACGTGACTCCTCCCTTATCCAGGAGCGAATCAGAGCATTTGTTTACTCGGCTGACACACCAATTTTGGCTGCGCCGGTCTGTGACTCTAGGTCAGCACTGTCCAGGATCAATTTTAAGTGATAGAGATCTTTTAATTAAAAAATATCTCCATGACATGATATCAAAAATCTGAAAATAACTTCAGAATCGTGATGGAAAGGGACTTTTAGCGATATTAAATTCTTTCCAGTCCATTATTAAATAAACTAGCGATTGCGCATTATCCAGCAAACCTTCTTAGAGAATTTTACAGGACTAAAATACATCATGACACTAAAGTACGTGCAAACATGTGCAGTGCAAGCAACTACTCTCGCTCCTTGTTGGCCAGTTCAAATACAAAAAATATGGATGGAGTGCACATATACGACGACGGCAGTCGTCTTTGACAGACATCAACCCACACGCTTCCACTGTTCAGTGAGGGCAGTCGACTGGCTCGTTAGTGTGAACGCCTACATAATCCGACTACACTTATATAGACGCCCTTCCTGGTAAGGGAGCTGTGTTCACAAGAGAAATATATAATCTTTATAAGGAAAAGCATGATTTTAATTTGCTTTTGACACATGTTTTTTTGCCTGAGTTCTTGGGGTTTTTTTTTTCTTTGATAGAGGCATTGGTTTTCTTTATTTATGTGCCCTTTTTTAACATATATAGTTTACAGATTAGGTTTCATCTAAGAGTTAACATAGAAAATGGCAGCGGCGTAACCATTGGTCGCACGGTATTTGATTTCCTGTGTGTCCCAACCATACCACTGCATCTCGAAGATAGATATACAATTTCTCTACTAATATATCTATTTGGCGATGTCGACACTATCAGTAATGAATGGTCAGACAAGCACAGTTTCTCTGGACCAATTACTCCATCTGAGTAGCATGAAGATGATATGGAGATGTCCGATGTTTCCCTTCTCTGGGGACGCATGATTGTCCATTCTGTCTCTGGGGATGGGTTGGGATGCGATATTTGATGGACCTCAGTGGTCAACAAATTGTCAGCAAAAACGGAATTTGAATTTGTACAGGCCCATTAGGGGCATGGTTCCCTTCTTCAACGTTCAAGGTTCTGATCAGGAGGGCTCACTTTTTGCTGATGTTTTATCCTTTTGGACCAATAGGCAGGAGCCTTTTGTAATGTGAAGTCCATGGCTGCCGAGTGAGCAGGCATGGGGAAGTGCCCTCACCATAGGCCGAACAGATTCAAAGATAATAGAAGCAGAAGTGATCATACATATCTCAGTGTCGACCGAAAACTGCGCTGCATCCAGGACCTGCTTGTGAATGGCATGGTGGCACCACTTCAGGTATGGTTTCCATCCATTGATCTGTCAAGGTGATTGCCTCCTCATGGTTATCCCTTTCTGTAACCATCTCTTTCCTTTTTCTTTGTGTCTTATCGATTAGCAAAACTTTTATGGTTCTGACTAGTGTGAAACCGGAAATGGATGGAGATGCACGGCTGGGCCCTTATACAGATGTGGTAATGTCAGAGCATGGATGGATATCTACAGTCTGGAACTATTTTGGTCATGCCATTGTCATTCAAACGTTTACCACACTATTATTCAATACTAGTCCTATAATATTTTCCACTGGATAGATGTCAAGAAGATATTTCATCACAAAATTAATTCCATCGTGGTCTATAAGGAACTATTCTTCTCTTCCATAATGCATGTCACGGCAGTGAGGTGGTCTGGATGTACACGCCCGTACATCCTCAATAGCACAAAGTCTGCCACATCTTCAGCCATAGCCACTATAGATAGGAGCAGTGACCACCCAGTGACCGGCACAGGGCATGGGCAGCCCACACGCACGCGAAACTGGTCTATATGAACGTATTCAAACCTTACCCAAAGGCAAATGTGACTCCTGTAAACTGACGGACCAAAGCAAATGGTTCATAAGCAACCACACAACACTCACATACAGAGCCAAGATTGCAGGAAATTGCCAGACTAGAAATATAGTCTATCTCATCACTTGCAAAAGGTGCAAATACAATGCGGGAGAAACAAAAAGCATCTTCAAGATTAGAATACAGACCATCTATGTTCCATCGTCAATTTCTCTCTCTCTCTCTCTCTCTCTCTCTCTCTCTCTCTCTCTCTCTCTCTCTCTCTCTATATATATATATATATATATATATATATATATATATATATATATATATATATATATAGACATCTGAATGGCAGTAGAACTGTGTTCCCGGCCGCGGCTACCATAGTGGATACTCCATCAGATCCACCACCAGCAGCAGAAGTGGACGAGAGTAATGATGTTGGTATATAACATATATATATATATATATATATATATATATATATATATATATATATATATATATATATATATATATATATCAGATACGACACCAGTATCTAGACATTTCACTTCAGAAAACCACACTAGAAGTGACATTCAATACCGATTCAAGTACTCTCATCAGAACCTGCTGATGATACATCCACAACATGGAGAAAAGCTCAAGAAAGCCATTGGATGCACCAACTCCACTGTATGGCCCTCATATCAATTAAGCGGGGTAAGATTGTCAAAAAATTGGTCTCCCACCCACGTAGTAATGCATTCATGATTCATCTAGACAATCCATCTTCACTATAACGACGGTTATGACGTCACCCATCTAGACTGTACCAACAAGACCTTTCAGGGAAACATTCTAATCCATACAGAGATATCAAACTACCAAAATAAACCTAAACCGGCAGTCTAACATTTAACATCTAGATGTATAGATGTGTAAAATATAATAATCAGTATAACACATCAGCTAGCCTCAACCGGCATAAGAAGAGTAAACATGAAGAAATCCGCCCATGGAGGTGCACTGCAGTAGAGGTTTCGCCAGGATGCCATACATACGCCATCACCTCAAACCAATCCCCCAGGGTGGAGAAGAAGGGACAGAACAAGATGCAGGACAACGCCAGACATCTTAATGGCAGTAGAACTGTGTTCCCGGCCGCGGCTACCATAGTGGATACTCCATCAGATCCACCACCAGCAGCAGAAGTGGACGAGAGTAATGATGTTGGTGATCACACATGGAGGGATCCGGCAGGGTGTACAAAAGTTGAGAATAAAGAAATTAAGAAAAATAAAGTAATTCCCCCTCTCACCCACATTTACACGGGATACAGCAACAGACAACACACCCATAGCAGCATCTTAATTTCGGATTTTTTAGTTTTGACTTTTATTTATAGCAACCCTTCCGGGAAGCACCTATCAGAGTGAATCATAGCTCAAATACCCCTAGGTTTGATCAGCCATTAAACCAAACCACTAACTAACTAACTAACTAACATGGCCAAACTTTTCATAAACAATCTTCTAGAGCAGACACCTTCATCCCAACTTGGTGCAAATCTAGGAGCGATACAGTGCTCTTCACCAATATGTGCCGACGATGTAGCGCTAATAGCAGACAACAAACAAAACCTCCAAGGACTACTGTACATTGCAGAGCATTTTGGCAACTCCAACCTTTACTAACTACAGCCCACAAAAAGTGCTATCCTTACTACTAATGTAAAGGATAGTCTCTCAACGCTTCTCAGTATGAACAACAGACTGATTCCACTAGTTGATTCTCAGCATACATAAAGATAATACCATCACTGATCCAAATCTGACTACCATAGCATATATTTCAGAAGAACTATGTATTCAGTCCTGGGGGGGGTAGGATTACATGGGGTAAATGACCTGGATCCTGTAACATCCTCTCACCTACCGGACATATATGTCATACCCATACTTCTTCATGGTATAGAAACCGTAACACCAATGCATAACAACATTGATCAACTACAGATCTTCTATGGAAAGTCACTAAACCAGATCTGATCACTTCCAGACAGGGTAGCATTTCCAGCACCTTACATTCTGTTGGGAACTCTTCCCGTTAAAGCAAGATTACACGAGCTCTGTCTCTCCTAGGAAATATCTGTCATAAGGAAGAATCCATTCTGTTTGACATAGGTGTACGACAAATATTCATGAAGGACCAAGTTGACAAAAGCTGGTTCAGCAATGAGAGGAAGATTCTAGCTCAATACAGGGCCCCATCAATTCATTATCTTATGGGCAATGCCCCAAGCAAATACGGATGGAAGAAGATGGTAAAGAGTGCTATTGAATCCTCCTGGACTGAAGAACTTTCTATCAGAGCGAGACAGTACTCCTTGTTGAAATTCCTAAAGCTGGAGGGGTTCGCAATAGGGAAGACGCATCATGCACTCGCATCAATTTCAACCAGCACTGCGGAGGTAAGGACCTCCTCTGTACAGTTAAGACTCTAATAACAGGCACCTACATCCTGCAGGCGAACAAAGCGATCTTCAATCAATACATGGTTAATCCACAGTGTCAACTCCGTAACACTGAATCAGAAACCAGGGCACATTTCGTAGCATCCTGTTGCAAACTACAACACAGTTGAAGAATTCATAACTCTACTCACCTAAAAAATATGTCCAGATTGCGCACTACATCTACACTAGAAAACATACCGATCTAGGAGCATTCATTCTTTCTTGAACTCACTCGTTAAGAGCTGCTCATGCGTGGGAGATGAAACCTGGTAGGGACTGCCCTATTGTGTGTGACTCATGGACATACACCAACTGTTTGATGATGGTGACTAACCCCATGAAACAAATGTACATAAACAATGTACCATCAATTTGTAGATCTAAATTGCCATATACTGTATATATGTATTGTATACAACTATCTTCTCATTCCCAAAAACCGGAAGGGCGATATATATTTATACTTAAATCATTTACTTTAGATGGACAAAAGGCCCACACAGGCCGCCAAAGTCGAAAATGATGATTATCATGATGATGATGATGATGATGATGATGATGATGATGATGGTGACGATGATGATGACGAGGATGAGGAGGAGGAGGAGGAGGAGGAGGAGGAGGAGGAGGAGGAGGAATCTACAATTACGATTACATGGCACTGTGACTTCAAAATAATATTGTAGCGCAACCATTAATGCCTTCAGAGTAGGAAGCGCATGTGCAAAAAGGTGATTTTCCACATTATCAAGCATGATAAACAGATCACCCGTTCACACTTTTGCGAAGCTATTTTAAGAAACAGTTGGTGTGAAGTATTAAATTGTATTAAGCGAATTGAGGTGACGCCTTCACTTCCTAATGTCACTAAGCAAGCAAATGAAGGCTTAATAAATGAACCTTGTTCCCAAATGTACATCATCCACATGACTCTCCTCATATTCCTATAAACGATGTAGCTCCATGTGTGGCCTGTGTTATAAATGGAAATCTCAAATTCATTTCCAATCTATACCAAATTATTGGCTTGACTGATTGCCTCACGCAATTGTATATGCTTGTCAGTACAAACCGACTCTGCCCCGACCATGAAGGCTGTCCTGAGAGAGATATCTGTATACTACCTGTGACAGTGCAGTATTCAGTGCCGGGGTGGACTCGAGCTGTACACCACCATAGATATGCTAGTTGTTAGTGCCCATAATGTACATATAAGGTATATTTGTATTGTTACAGAATCAGAATCTTTATTGGCACGAAATCCATGTACATATAGATGTATCCGTAGATATAAAATACAAATAAACAGTAATGACGATGAACAGTATATAGAAGACATTTACTTATATATATTATATACATATATTACATACACGAAACATACATACATACCTCAATACATACATACATACGTCAGTGTGTCAGTATATCAGACATGTGAAAACTGGTCGGCCAAACCCTGACTTTTAGTCTTGGTGCGGTGGTCCAGTGGAAAGATGTCTGGTTGCTGATGTTATGCGGAGTTGCAGAATGGCGGTTCGATCCCCCGACTGGGAGATGGTGATCAACAAATTAAACTAATGGGTGCATGACTGTCGGATAAGTTAGCACATGGAAATTGAAGCCGCACGTTGCCAGTGCGTCAATAAAATAAAAATACATATACTGCCAGAGCCGTGCTGGAGTCAGAGTACAATAGGCGTAAAAAGCCTAGGATTGAGTCGTGGCAGATGCATCCACAGATAGTCCCATATGAATCGTCAGTGTGTCAGTATATCAGACATGTGAAAACTGGTCGGCCAAACCTTGACTTTTAGTCTTGTTGTGGTGGTCCAGTGGAAAGATGCTATGCTGAGTTGCAGAATGGCAGTTCGATCCCCCGACCGGGAGATGGTGATCAACAAATTAAACTAATGGGTGCATGACTGTCGGATAAGTTAGCAAATGGAAATTGAAGCCGCACGTTGCCAGTGCGTCAATAAAAATACATACATACATACGCTTTATGTGTGTACGTACGTATATATATATATATATAATATATATATATATATATATATATATATATATATATATATATATATATATATATATATATATATATATATATATATATATATATATATATATATATATATATACATATATATATATATATATATATATATATATATATATATATATATATATATATATATATATATATATATATATACACGACGCACGCATGCAGTACTTACGCAGGCAGGCACGTGCATGCATACACATACAGGTATTGGTGCATATGAGCAAATTTAGTAGAAGTCACTTAATTATATACAATATCTGGACATTCTGGCTTGAGTGACTGGAGACAAAACAAATGCTACAAGTGACATCAGGAGAGAGATTCCATTAACCCTTTCACGATGAAGGCGGACAAAACCGGCCTCTGTAGTGGCCTTGGGGAATGTCCATTTGCAGGTCAAGAGAAGACTACCCTTGAAAACTTAACACTGGAATGACTGGCTCGATAACCGAACCAAGCCAGTCATTTCAGTGCTAAATTCCCAAAATCAGCCCTCTCATGGCCTGCAAATGGACATGCATAAGTAAAGATTTTTAATTCTAGAAACAAATTTAGTCATTAAAGGGTTAAAGGTGCACCCACACCAGAATAGACTGGTCGGAGATTGGAAAAATCTAACTTCTAGAGGCATCTTTGGGGAAAAGTTGACAAACAATTTTTTCTTAATGAATTGGGGGGGGGGGGGGTGTGTGTGCTGAATTCATTTCTACCGTTTGCCAAACTATCCTGAGACTCTAACTCTGTCAAAATGGCCGAAAATCAAAATGGCTGCCATTGAAAATATTTCAATATACATATTAAGTTTCCACTTGATGTAAGACCAAAGGTGACAGTTAAATTTATGATAAAAGTCTTAACTCATTTGGTATTCATATATGATGATCAATAAATATTGTTCCTTAAAATCTTTAACATAATTACGATATTGAATTTCAAGATGGTCGCTATGGTTACACGACACGTGATAAATTCCAACATACATGACAGATGGGTTTTAATGGATAGACCCAAATATTAATAAATATTAAATTTCGATTGCATATCATTCTAATGATGACAGTGTAATACGCTATATGGCTGATAGATATATAAAACCAATGAAGTACACATTTTTGTCTCGCCGGTGAAGCAGGAAGCAAGACATAGGTTTCACCTTTCCGAGGACGGCGGCGTCAACGTTAAGTTTTTGCGTTTAGCAAATCATTTATGTCCATATTTCAGAATTGCTTCATACTACCAGAACTAAACTTGGGCACACGCTTCTATATACCATAAGGCAGATGTGTGCCAATAGTGAAGTCACTAGGCCAAATGTCACGGTATTTGTGATAATGTTATTTGACCTCTGCTTTTTCAACGTTAGGTTGTTGCATTTAGCAAATCATTTACATTTATATTTTAGAATTGCTTCGTACTACAAGAACTAACATTAACTTATGCGAGATTAGTACCAATGTAGAAATGATCACAGTATTGGGTAGATTCAATCAAAGACGGTGGTTAGCTGAGGAATTTCCATATTAAAATAAACAAACCCATTCAACACAGGCCATCAACCAGCATAAATCATGATTACTTTATCTTCAATACATTGATTTTAGAAACTCTCTACTCATTGTTTGTGGTGGCAGTTTTCATATGATCTAATAACACGATTCAAAAGTAGTACCTTAGAATACTAACTTTATTGAGAACAGTGAATGAAATGAATATAGGTATGTATTTATGCTGACCCGATGAAGCACATTCATGAGCAACAGTTTTGTAAAAATCATTACAGTTAGTTTTAAAACGTACCGCTTTGACTCCTCAGGTGTGTGTGACTTCATCAACAATGGTGATCGAGCCTTGTCAGTTGTATCCACATCATTATTGATAGTATCCAACCATTGTCATCTTTCAAACCAATGAACTTAGGAGATGGTAGATCAAGGTAGTTGGGATGTGCTTGCCTCCAGATTGCAGCCTGATAATGTGATCTTTTTACGTGGAATGACAAAACATCACTCGTTTGTGGAACACACTCAGGTGCGGGTAAACAAAAGCGATCGAGGATCGAGCCTTGTCAGTTATCCACATTTTGTATATCAGTGTAAAGTTGACAGATGAAGAGTTCTGCTTTCTTTGCTGTTTCCTCTGTCAAAGGGCCAATTTCTAGGTTCCATAGTTACTCACGGTGCTGCTTGAAGACTCGCCATGCCATTTTCTTGCTGTGGTGTGATATGAATGATGTTACATCCCTTCTAGTCAAAGCATGAAAGGGTGAAATCGTTTCCATTACAATTGAATCATATGGCATCTGCGCGATAATTGTGTGAATATGTATGTACTTCCTATTTTTAGCAGTCCTAGCTTTTAGCCATTAGCGATGCAGAAGGAGAACTGTACTATCATTATCTCTGGGATAAATGCGTAACCTATTGGATTGTTTCTCAACGAAATGCAGTTACCCTGGTATCAGCCTCTTCTCGGCATGCTTAGAGTTTGGCTGTTTTAACATCTGGATTTGACGATCCCACCATATCTTCATACTTGAACATACCTGCTACACATATTGTCTTGTCAGGATGTGTTTGTGCCATCATCTAATCCAAGATGAGTCGTGACAAATCTGCTTTGTTTTCTACCAGTGTCAAAGAATTATTCGAATCCGATGGTAATGGTACATCACGATTTTCGATAACACTAATTGGTATCTTTCTTGATGGTAATTTTATGGATATCTGGTAGTATCTATCAAATGAAATGTCAATCGGGGCAAATTGGCTGCCCCCCCCCCCCCCCCCACCCCATCCCTTCTCCAACCTGAAGCAAAGTATTTCTAAATACATTGGATGTATCAACAAATCGAGCAATTCCTTATAGTTTTCCAATGATAATCGTTATATTCCCGCCAAGCTCTGCTGGTGGCATTCATGTTGGTGATGCGTTAGATCCTGCTCGCAGATCTCCATTCATTTCAGCCAGAGCAATTGGAACTGGCAAGAGCTTGTTATAAATTTTTTTTATCTAGGTTGACCAATCGACCAGCATCATATGCTATTTTCAGTCGCTGGTAGCACAGGATATATGTGATCTTAGGTTGTAGGACAGCACCCACCTGTTCAAGGCTGAGGATGTCTTGGCAATGGCAACAATGCCCATTCCCGGCTTTCGTTGGATCCAGTTGGTTAAATTTCTTCACAACAACGTTGTCACTCTGAAATTCGTGTAGTTCTTCTAGTGTGAGTTGATACATCTTATGGACATAGATGGTCCCCCTCTAGCACTTTTTCTTTGTGCGTTCATATTTGGTCGCTACAAATGGTCTGTGATGCAGGATGCTATAGTTACAAGGTCGTTGTAACTACCATACAGCTTCTCTCGCATTGGAGTATTCATTGGCCATTGTGTCGGGTGTTTTTGCAGATACTGGATATAATGCTGAATTATATGCCCTACTGTGTCTTGATCGTCACCGTAAGGACACATCGCAGATTGTCCTATCTTTAGTTATTGAAAAGATGTGCTTGGAATCTGCAATGGCCAGTCCTGAGGTGGAATATGACACCCTGCTGTTGTCTGGATACTGAGTGGAAACGCTCTCTTCTGTCCATGAGAGTATGTGTATATCTTTCCACTTCTTAGCCAGGTGCTGTTTGATGACGGTTTTGCTTTCTGCACAAGTGGGGATTCAGATTGGAGAGACTTTCCAACAACTACAGGGACTGGCTCTCTGATCTCAAAGCCAGTCTGTTCCGTATCTGGCTGGTTTATATAGTCATACCTCATGTAAAGGGTGAGCATTGACTGAAATGCAAACAAAGAGAGTTCCCAATTTCTATTGCAAATTTCTTTGGTGAAGAGAAGTACAATATGAACCATTATGTGTGTAAGTCCACCATAATCTGAAGATGATATTGTCCAGTGACTTTACATAAATGATTCCATTAAATCTCTGAATTTATCCATTTCAAGGTGAGATGAGTGCCTCCATATCCCCATCATTAATTGCTTCTACTATCTCTTTTCTGAGTTGTGGGATTTCTTGATAAATTCTACCCAGTAACCGTGGAATAATTCTTCACATAGCTTGGATGGTTATATTGTGTGTCCTCTAACATAGGACTTACACGCCAGGACTTGTGCAGCTGTTCTAGGCCTGAGCACGTTATCTTCAACAAAGGCATCCAATAAGCCAGATGACTGAATGTGCTTTCCAATAACCTTGAGAAAGGTGACTAGGTCGGGGAAGTGTTGAGTCCAGCAAGACTGATGTTTAGGAAGTCCTGGTATTCTTTCTTTGCCCATTTTTTCCTTCTTCTTGCGTTGCTCATGACCGTAATCTTAGACTGTTTTCCTTATTTGGTGCATGAAAGCTGAAGTGGTCATCAAACTGTCTCTGTCTCCTCTGATCTTCTCTTCAAAAGATACTTCAATAGGCCAGAAGCTTCCCCTAGCCTGTTCATATCGCTGGTAGTGCTGCAAGAGATGTGCTGCTGTTTCTTCTGACTGCTGACACTCACATAGTGCAGAGTTGACCCTCCTTAGCAAGTTGATCAGCTTTGTCATTTCCTAATATGCCACAATGCGAGGGGATCCACTGTAAGTTGACATTGTTCTCCTTAGCCAGTTGCATAAGATTTTCATGAATTAAATCTGTACTTTCCTTTCCACTCTCCAGCGCCTGGAGCGCTGAGAGGGAGTCTGTCAGGAAGACAATATTTTCATTTCTGGTTTTTCGTTGTATCAGCATTTGGCTAGCTAAGATCAGTGCCTGGATTTATGTATCCATTCTTCCTTTCTGCAATATGACTCAATGCAAGAACTTTGTTTGTCACCTCTGCTTGATCTCCCTTGCTTTCAATCCCTGGAATCGAGGGCCAGATTGAAATTGTGTTTTCTATTTCAGAAGCTTTCCACGGTTCCCTCTCAAGAGATAGCAGTTATGGTTCTACATCTGGGGAAGATGTCCGACTCTCTGTTTCTCTCAATTTTCTTTGATGTTAATAAGAAATTATTCCTTTTTAGCCTTCCTCTAGACATTTGGTGAGTCAGCATATGCATGGGATGGTGAGGCATCAATTTGAATTTCTTGTATTGAATCTCGGCCTTGATTTCTCGTCTCTGCTGGAGTGGCTGGATATTGGTCAGTTCTTCCATCGCTGCTATTGGAGTGGTCTTCATAGACCCTGTTATGATAGGAAGAGCCTGATTTTGTACCTTATCAAATGTCTGAAGGGTGCTTGTAGCAGCTGTCATCCATGATGATGAGCCGTATTCGATGATTGGCCTAACTGATCCAGAGTAAACCTGTTTCAGAATTTTCATGTTAGCTCCCCATTTTGTTCCAGAGAGCTTTCGCATAACTGCCAGTCTTCGCTTGGCTATACCTTCAGCTTTTCTGATTTGCGCCTTCCCGGTTAGTCTTTTGTCAAATATCAGACCAAGATAAGTTACTTCATCCTCAAAGTGCAGAACTGAGTCACCAAATTTCAGACTTGGCTTGTGTTCCTTTTTAGTGAGTTGCGACTGTCTTCTCTTTGTTGATCTGGACCAACCATCTTGTAACCCAAGAATTGAGGTGATCAATTGCGAGTTGCATGCGGTAATTGGCAGTTGACACATGCCCCTCGCTGCTCCACATCACAAGATCGTCAGCATACAATGCAGCTCTGACTCCCATTGGAAGGTTCTTCACCAGGTCATTGATGAATATTGTGAAGAGGGTGGGAGAGACTACACCACCCTGAGGTACACCATGTCGTAGCAGGACGCTGCTCGTCCCATTCAGCTGTACTGATGCCTTTCGGTTGTGGAGATACTGGCATATCCAGCTGTACATTTTCCCAGAAATATCACTGGTCCTGAGCTTTTGGAGGAGTTCATGCTTCGACTTCTGCAGATCAACCCACACAGTGCAACCCACACAGTGATGGTATGCCTTCTCTGTTGGAATGCCTCCTCAATAGACTGTCAGATACGTTGTTTGATCCTCAGTAGATCTACACTTTCTGAAGCCATTTTGTTCATCCGCTAAGAGATTGTTGCTTTCAAGATGTCGAAGAAGTCTCTGGTTGAGGATTCTTTCCATGGCTTTGACAGTGCAACTAGTCAGACTGATAGGGCGATAACTTCCTGCTTTGGATTTATTCTTGCCTTTTTCGGTACAGGGATCATGTTGGTCTCTCTCCAAGACTGGGGAACTTCTCCTGTGTACCAACTGTAGTTGAAAATCTCCAAAAGCTTGTGCTTTCCAATAGTACCCAGATTCCTCAACATCTCATTAGTTATTCCATCTGGTCCAGGAGACTTCCTGTGTTTCAGAACTTTCAAGCTTTTCTCCAACTCGCTGATGGTCAGAAGCTCATCCATTCCTGTGGCATGTATTTGTGTGTCTGCAGACTTCATTGCAGCTTTTTTACAACTCACTGGCACATCTAGATTGCTTACTTTCTGAAACATACAAGCAAAGTGTCCAGCAGCAGCCTCTCCTGTTTTAATTTCACAATCCTCTTCAAGAGTTATGTTCGGTACTCTGGTGTTTTCATCGTTAAGCTGCTTTACAAGCCTCCAGAGTTTGTTCGTATCTTTTTCAAGATTTAAGCTTGACGTTTTTTCTCTCCACGATTCTCTGGTGGCTCTGATTTTGGCTTTCAGATATTTTGCCTTGGATTGTTGGAGTTTCACATGGTTGGCTTCTGTTGGGACATTCTCTGCAATTTCCCTTGCATTGGACATTTCTTCGTATAACTTTTGCAGAGACGTACTCCAGTACGGTCTGTAGTTTTTTCAGGATCCCCTATGAATGCATTTGCCAGCAGCAGAGAGTAAAGCAGAGTTAAGCTCTTTAACAACTTTATTGATATTTTGGTTTTTGACATCAATGTCTTTTACTAATCTGTCACTCTCTTTCTGATATCTGTCCCAGTCTGCTTTCTTATAGTTCCATCGAGGAATATGATTCCGGTCAATCTCAACATCCATGTTAATAACAGGGTGGTGATCTGCATTCACGCTGTTCCCCAACAATACGCAAAGATTCTTGATGTAGATTTTCTGTCGGAAATGCTAGATCAGGAGAACTTGAGGTATGCCATCGTCTTGAGTAGAATGTATCAGGGTCATCTGCCTTATATAAGAGAATCGGCTTCTGCTCATCCATCCACTTTTCAATGTCCTCACCCCTCATATCAGTAGAATGATAGCATCATAACTGAGAGTGACTGTTGAGGTCACCAGCAACGATAGTTGAATCTGGGTGAACTGGGATTTTCCTGAGCTTCAATGGTTGATTATTAGGGCAGTAATAGTTGACAACAGTGATAGGACGTTTCTCTGGAATTATCTTGATTGTGCCCATTTTAATTCTAGCCGTTTACAATAGAGCACTTCATCTACTGTTAACACTACACACTGTTGACCAAGTTCTACCACTGTGTACACTGTAATTGGTATATACATGTATATCCCACCGTTATAAACTATGTTTCTACTGTACTGCTTTGTCAGTTGAAGTATGTCCATTGTGTGCAAGTTTTCCCCTCATTTCCATATGTAATGAAACATGCAATATCGGTTGCTTCAGCTCGATGCACAACTGGTTCATTATATCAATCTTTCAACATGTCTATTGTTAATGATTGTTCTGCAATTACTTCTATGACGCCAGCTGAAAATAAAAGTTATTGTTCTTGATGTGTGGAGGGATTTGAAACCTCATATCTAAAATTTAACCCATACAAAAATGCAACTTAGAAGCTGAAATACGTGACCTAGTCTTTATCATGGCGGCCATCTTGAAATCTTAAATCGATGCCATATCTACTGTTTAAAATACAAAGCTCACCATATCCAGTATTAGATGCGTCCAAGCACATTTGTCAAAATAATAAATGTCGAAGATGGGTTTAGTGCAAGAGGAATACAGCATGTTACATTGAAAAGCCAATCAGGGGTGGCCATTTTGTTTTTAGCCATTTTGGCCACTATATAGCTTCGGAACAGGTTGGCAGACAGCAGAAATGGATTCAACAGTCTCGAATCATATTTAAAAAGCTGGCTGCCGAGTTTTCCAGAAAAACTCTAGCATTTTATTGAGGCATATTTCTCTGATTTCCAACTTGACTAAAACAAAACTGCCAGCACTCTCCATCCCAAAACAGAATTAAGTGAAACAAATCCCAACACATGCCGACTCCATCACAGATCAATATAATTCCTTCAGTTTGAGAAGTTGTGTTAGAGCTACGGGTCCTCAATTCATTCCACAACCGAGAAGAACCACACTAATCTATATAGAGTGAAATCATCACATGCCAAGACCCGTCCCACCCCACCACATCAAGGCATAAAATTTAAGGCTCTAAATAGCACAACCCCCAACAATTTCCCTCTCAAGCATGCCGGTGTTGGCGTGCCCCTACACTACTTCCCCTTAAGTTTTACCTTTTGGATTCAGAGCATGATCTCTTTTAATTACACAATCTGTGACAAATGTCAGAACAGGTTTGCATACTTCAGTGTCGCCATTATTGCACGACATTATAAATACAAATTTGCCATGTTTGTTCAGTGAGTTGAAGTTAAAGAACTCACTACGGTAAAGAAAGTGATGCTCTTTCAGCTTGATAGAAGGGGCAATGTAGATAGTGGTTCTCATCCTCAGCAGCTTTATCAGTACAGAGTGAACATGTCCTTTCATCTAAAGGGGTTCTAGGGAGACTATGCACACTGACCCTGAGCGTGGAAAAATTTCTCCGCATACAATGATCGCTGGCAGAACTTTGCATTATTAAATAGTTTTCGAGGCCAAAATGACTTTTAAAAGTGCTGTACATTAGTTTAGAACCCTGTTGGGAAGTAGCAGCAGGTTGTGAAACATCCCTGTTTATATGCGCCATACTATTTCAATTTATATCTAGATTCCATAGCATCAAGTAGTAATTTGGCGGATTTCTTGTGAATTCCATTTTTGTTTATCCAAGTTTCCTCCACGTTAAAGCTAGACCAAAGTTTTTGTATGTTGGATGCCCAATTTCCGTGATCTATTGTAGAACATGAGTGCATGTGGGCATGATGGACAGTTGTTTCAGAGTCAATGTCACACCGCTTGAGAGAGTAGTGGGATTAGTAGTGCATATTGATCAAGTTCACCTCTCACTGCTGCGTTGGTTGGTTGTCTTCCTATTCAATCCCAAGAGGTATTTACAGAAGCTGATTGAGACTTTTTTCAACTGGGACATCGTCTCCCAGTTTCATGAAGTTATGCACGTTAATTCCTTTTAAATAAGAAGGAGCCAAAACTTCACTACAATAAGACAGGATTGGTAGAATTAATGAACGAAATAGTCTACAAGCCATTAAGATGTTATTCCTAACATTTATAACATTATGTTTAAATAAGGCTTTTCTGGCTTGTTCTGCTAGTCTTTCACAAGCAGCTTTGAAAAGTCCAGAAAGAGTAAATACAATGCCTACATAGCAATATGCTTTCACAACCTCAATTGGTGTACCATTACACTTCTATTAAAGACAATCACTTTGGTTTTATCCAAATTGACAGTCATCTCCCATTTATTGCTATACATATTTAGTTTGTTTAATGCATTTTGAAGGCCTGGCTGAGTTTCAGATAAAATAACCAAATCATCAGCAAATATCAGACAATTGATGGTTATGCTATTTATGGTGACAGGGGCCCACGTATTATCGAAGATGTCTGGCAAATCATGCAACAACAAGTTAAATAAGATTGGACTGAGCACGCAGCCTTGCTTGACACCAACTGAGGATTGAAAGTCATTGCTATAGCCATTATTTACTTTCACAGCATATTTAACATTAGAATACATACTTCCAATGGAATTTAGGAAGTTTCCACCAATGCCACTAAGTAGCTACTTATACAACAGTTTCGTCCTGGAGACGGTGTCGATGCTGACTTGAAGTTAACAAAACAACAAAATAGTTTTTCGCGGTGACTGAATTTGTCTATAATGGATTTTAGAGTCAGTATGTGATCAGAAGTTCGAGCATTCCTTTAGTATCCAATTTGACGCTGTGGAATAAGTTTATTGGTCTCTACGAATTTAGCTAATCGATTTTGGAGAATGCTACAAAATAGTTTGCATAAACTGCTACTTACAGCTATACCCCTATAGTTTTCAGAGTTGGAGTTTGCCCTTCTTATAGATAGGGGTTAAAAAGTTTATTTTGGCTTGTTTCTAGAAATTTGTCTATCTTGCTTTCGAGATCTTTGTCGACTTGGGGTGGGGCACTATTTACAAGTTTACTAAAGTGTGCCACCCATTCTGAGCAGGAGATAGAATTGTCTTTTAATTTGCCATGTGAATTGTTTAGGTCGTCAAAAGATTTCCAGACGCTCTGAGGATTCTTTGACTGTAAGGACTCCATTTGATCTAGTATCTTTTGCTTAGACATTGTTTTCATCCTAGCAATGCATTTTTTAAATTGTTTCCTGAAGCAGCGGAAGTTGTTAAGTAGTGAGGCATTTGATGGATCGTTGTGAATTTTACTAGCCACACCTCTGAATTCTTTAAGCATGAAACTGCAAGATTCAAGATTATTTATTCAATATTAATGAGTCAGACCAGGTTGTTCGCCGAAGGAATTGCCTATTGTTATGGTGGACACCCTACACACATATATACAGGTATATTATAAATTAGGCAAGACAGAACTTACATAAACAATTATAAATTTTGACATTACATTTACTACTTCCTTATTAACCCTTTGACCCTTGATTCACATAAACAGTTTTGATTTCAAAAAGGGAATATGTCAATGCACAGATCAAGCGAAGACCCCCCCCCCCCAAACCGGAGAGTTCACCACTGCAATGACTGCTTCGGTTATCTAGTCAGTCATTCCAGTGGAAAAACTCCAGGAGTGGGCCTCTCGGTCTGCGAACCAACATATAATACTGCAACAGCCGTGAAAGGTGTGAAAGAATTAATCACTTGGGTTATTATTATTATTATTATTATTATTATTATTATTGTTTTTTAGTTTTATAAATACGGGCTTTATAGTTTGCAATACATATGGGTAGTAAATAAGGACAAGACAGTTACGTAACAGACAAGCACAGAACATAATCAACTTCAATAATAGACATGGATGTCTATGATTATAGATACGACAATAAACACATATATTTGGGGGGGGGGTTGTTTTACTTATAATGATGATAGACTGTTTACAGGATGCTGGCTAATGATGTAGTAGTAGTAGTAGTAGTAGTAGTAGTAGTAGTAGTAGTAGTAGTAGTAGTAGTAGTAGTAGTAGGTCAATAGTTTTTCAAAACAAGAAAAGAAGTATGTTATATAGATAGTAGAACACATTTTCTGTCGAATACTATAAGCATATTTGGACCGAGAGACATTGCTGTCATTAGACAGCAATGTCTTAGGATCCAATTATGCACGTGTATAAAACAGCATTTTTACCTTGTTTTGTAGACGAGTCAGGCCACTTTTGAGGTGCACTGCATGAATTAGATAGTAATAGTATGTGTTAATCAAGTAGTTTTTTTTTTTTCTTGCATAATTTTGTTGATAGAATTTTCTCACGTGTTTCCTGTTTTGTTTTGTTCCATAACTTAATGGCTGCAAATGATATTCGTGTTTTCCAATGACTGTCCGTGTGTATTGTTCATGTAATTTGTGTCTGCTTCTAGTGTTATGTTGGTGGATGTTAATATTGTTTATAAAGAGGGGGGGGGGGGGGTATCGATTTGGGTAAAGTGTTGTGATGGAAGTGTTTGACAAAAGTTAGCGTTTGGGATTTTCCTATGCCGGTGAGTTTAAGTAATTTTTCTGCTTTGAACATGTTTTGGCCCTCTGCTGGCCTAGAAAATAGTTTGATGCTCCTTTTCTGGAGACTGAATTTTGGATATTTAGATTTTGTAGGTGTTAGTCCAAACAGCATTTGCTATACAGTGTTTTAACCATGTCATGTGCCATATATGGTTTTAGTCTTTGGATGACACCTATTCCTCTTGCTACTTTTGCAGTAACTGTTTCAATTTGTTTTTATCTAAGTATACTCCTAGGAACTTTACATAATGGGCCTCTTCAATTTTCTTATTGCTAATGTAAAATTTTGGAACTTCTTTATTTATTACTTCTCTAGATTTTAAAAATAACATATAGTTTGTTTTATCCACATTTAATGATAATTTATTTAATGAAAACCAGTTAGTAATTTCTTCCATTTCCGTATTTACGTTTTTATATAATGTCTTCGTCAGAGCAAAAGGCATTGGTGTCATCAGCATATAGTATTAGTGACATGTGTTTGCATATGTTAGACAGGTCGTTCATATACAAGAGGAACGGCAGAGGGCCAAGGATGGACCCATGAGGGACACCGCAAGTTAGTCTCCTGTTTTCAGAGCAAGTTGCATTGAATTGCACACATTGCGTTCTGTTACTTAGATAGCTTTCAAACCAGATGAGTGCGCTTCCTCGGATTCCGTAATAGGCAAGTTTTTCTAGTAGGGTTTTATGATTGACAGTGTCGAAAGCTTTTGAAAGGTCCAAAAAAACCTATTATGGGCTTTTTCTTTTCAATTGAGTCTATTATCTTTTCTGTCATTTCATATAGTGCTAGCATTGTTGAATGTTTTTCACGGAATCCGTATTGTGATGCATAGAGGATAGACTTTATCTAAGTAGCTGATAAGCCGATTGTACATAAGTCGTTCCATTAATTTGGAGAAAAGTGGAAGTATTAAGACAGGTCTATAGTTTGTGAAATTAGATGAATCCTTTGCTTTGTATATAGGTGTTACTCATGCTGCTTTTTATTTTGATGGAAATATGCCTTGAATGAAAGATAAGTTACAGATGTGGTTAAGGGGTATTAGTAGCGCTAGCGTGCAGTGTTTGAAAATACTCCACTTGAAACCATCCAAGCCAGCACTTTTTGCAGGGTTTAGTTTGATGAGAATGCTAAAAATTTCTTCATTGGTGACCGGGTTAGCGAAAAAAGAGGATTGATAGTCGCCTGTGACATAATCACTATATTTATTAGAGGATGTTGATTTGATTTTATCTGAAAGTGTATGACCTATATTAACAAAATAGTCATTGAATCCTGTTGCAATTTCTAAATCATCGGATATTATTTTGTTATTATAAAGAAATTGTGTTTGTTGCGCTTTGCGCTTATTTTTTATTCAAAAGTGATTTTAATTATTTTCCCTGTTTCATTTATGTCATTCTTGCATTGTTCAAATTTGTTATGGTAGTAAGTTTTTTTGCTGCTTTGATTTGGTCCAACTTGTTTATGTATTTCTTGAATTTCAGTTCATTATGCTTTGTTTGACATTTGATAAACGTCAAATAAGGTTTATGTTTTTTATGACAGGCATCTATCAGTCCAGTTGTTATCCATGGTTTAGTCGGGTTGTGTTTAAATTTCTTCTTTTCTTTCGTAGGAAAGCTGTTTGTGCGTGCAAGTTTCGTGGAACTGGGTGTAGGCATTTTCGCAGCACTGTGTGCCTGTAACTGCATGCCAACCTACCTCAGACATGTATTTTTTTAAATTGTTCAATATTGACCTGATTTATTTTCCTGCACTTAATCTTTTCATATTTGAATGGCTTTGTGCAAGTCAGCTGTCTTTCCAGAAGAAAAATTGGTAGGTGGTCTAATGTTTCAGTAACGAGAATTCCTACGTCTGATTTATTACTGAAATTAATGTTATTGCTGAATATATTATCAATAACTGTGGCCGAAGCATCACCTATTCTAGTCGGTTTTGTAATGGTTGGGTAGAATGAATAAGCATTTAGTAAGTTTATAAAGTTTTGTGTATGAAAGCAAGTTTGTCTCATCAGGTCAATATTGTAGTCACCCATGAGGTAGACAATTTTGTTTTCCTTTTGAACTGCACTCTTTATCAAACCACATATTCTTCTTTTTATGAACCGCTTTTCTAGTTTTTCCCTTTGGGCCCTTTTTGGGCTGAAAGTGTTTTATTCCTGCCATTTTGGCTGCACTGAAAATGATATCAGTGACTGCATCCGTCAGGGGTTCAACCCTATTAGTTAGATTACTGAATGCGCTAAATGGGGGGGGGGGCAGTGACATAAGATGGTCTACCTTTGATTTGATCACGGGGTTAGACATTGCATTTATAAATTTTATGTCATCATCAATTTGCCATAGAAACATGGAACAGAGAGGGTTTGGCGTGTCACTCTCTGTCTGCTCATATACACCTGTAGATAATCTCATATTCAACATACAATGGATAGATAAATGGTTTGAGTTATTTACATGAAAATATGCTATATTATTCAGAATATCGGTGGAGGCCAGTATGTAGTCAATCATACTGGGTTTGCCGTTGTGACTAACGCAAGTGCAGTGGCCAGAGGTATCTCCCAGGGTACGCCCATTAAGTATACGCATGTTCGGGTCCATATTGCTTCTTGGTATTTTAATATCACATACATAATCAGATTGTAGATTCGCTATTGGTGAATGTTCGTCGACACAAAAATCAGGATCTACTGCTGTTCGAGCATTAAAGTCACCACAAAGTATGGAGTATGAGGCCATATCATTTTCTAAGATTTCAAAGACATTATCCCTCCTGGCCGAAAATGATGTACCTCTTGGACTTGCATAAGCTACACCAAGGTATAGGTCTTTTTGAAGATTAAAGAAATTTTTGAGTAGTTTGATCCACATGATTTCACTGTTTGTTGGGGGTATGAATCTGACACCCTTGCAGATCTCTTGTCTGATACATATGGCCATCCCTCCATAATCACGTTTGGCAGTTGCCAATCTTGGTCTAATGTTTGTTTGAATGTGAAAGCCTGGTATAGTGAACAGATCTTGTTCACCACAATGTGTCTCTACAAGGCAGACAATATCAAATTCCATTATGTGTTCCTGAAGACTTGGGTCATTGAGGTTGGATGATTTCCGGCCACTGCCACTTGGAAAGGCACCATCGATATTCCAAAATGTGAAACTAACATTATTTATGGCTGGCATAAGGCAGATTTAAAAAATGGTCGAAGATTTTCTAACAATGAAAGGCAGTGCACACAGACATACATAAGTGTGTTACACATTAATTCATTAATTCAATTTACCATCTGACCACTGCAAGCCACCAGACAACAATTTCAATGGGCAGTAACACCGGACCCATCAAATATTCTGAAAACAGACTAAAAGCTGGCCTCAGTCAAATTGTCTCCAAAACATTCACCATATCCCGAGCTAAACCCCCATGAAACATGTAGTCCGCAGAAATTCGGCGGGCAGACAGTCAAGCTTACAATTATAGTTAGTGGTCGGCTAGTTCACTGATATGGACTCCTTTCCAGTGCACAGGTCAGCTAGATGTTTTGGGATCAATTCAGCTGTATGCCAAAATAACCTCAAAACATCTAACACCCTATCTGCCTAGGTGTTCCATCGGTGAGCCGAGATATATATGTAATTTATATTTACATTAAGATTAGATATTAAAATCCCTTTAGTGGTCAGGAGGAATGCCCATTGACAAACCAGAAGCATATTCTCTAGAAAAACACAAAAGGACTGACCCGCATAGCTATAGAGTCGGTCAATACAGTTGTGTCTTTAAAAACCCGTAATACCCCCTCCTTCATTGTTGGCATAACGGCTTTAAAAATTAGATTGGTCACCACTTGTGACCATTAAAGTGTGGAGATCAATAATGTAACCATAAGCAGCACTTAACGGTCAGTATTTTAGCTTCATACTACAATTAGGACTGAACAGTCACCAAAATCGTTCTGGTTACTTATTAGTCCCACATTTCATCCTTATATCAGGGGTGTAGATGTAAATCCAATGGAGATTAATATAGGGCCAGCTAGGAACCTAGGAAATCAGCTTGACAGAAGAGACTGCTGTATGTGTTAACCCTTCGACCAACAAAACATGGCCACATATTCTATATAATATAAAACTTATTCTATTGAACACTTTGAAATTAGTCTGACTGAGAGCCGTTGCAGCATAGGGCAGCCCTGGCTTCCAGTCACACCAATCTCAAAATACTCAACAGTTTCGCAGTACTGCTCGAAAATGAGATATGGGGAAATCCTTGCTGAAAGGGCTAAGCCGCCTTCTAGCGACTCAACATACACCCAGCTAAGTCTTGATGTCACCGCCACAAGCACCACCACCACCACCACGAGCACCACCACCACCACCAACAACACCTGTTTTGAATCACAGTTCAGACCGTAATTCGGATGACATCACGTTAGAACCTAATGCAGTTTGAATAACGATCCAGACCGTAATTTGGATGACATCACATGCAAGAACCTAATCCAGTTTGAATAACGGTTCAGACCGTAGTTTGGATGACATCACATGTTATAACCTAATCCAGTTTGAATAATGGTCCAGACATTAATTCGGATGACATGCCATGTTAGAATATAATAGTTTGAATAACGGTCCAGACCATAATTCGGATGACATCATATGCAAGAAGATAATTCAGTTTTGAATCACGGTCTAGACAGTAATTCGGATGACATCCCTTGCAAGAACATAATTCAGTTTTGAATCACGGTTCAGATCGTAATTCGGACGCCTTCACATTTTAGAACTTAATTCCGTTTGAATCACGGTCCAGACCATAATTCGGATTACATCACATGTTAGAACCTAATCCAGTTTGAATAACAATCCAGACAGTAATTCTGATGACACCACATGTTAGAACATAATACAGTTTGAATAACGGTCCAGACCGTAACTTGGATGACATCATATGCAAGAACATAATTCAGTTTTGAATCACAGTTCAGACCGTAATTCGGATTACATCATATGTTAGAGCCTAATCCAGTTTGAATAACAGTTCAGACAGTAATTCGGATGACATCACATGTTAGAACATAATACAGTTTGAATAATGGTCTAGACCATAATTCAGATGACATCACATATTAGAACAAAATTCAGTGTGAATAATGGTCCTGACCGTAATTCGGATGACATCACATGCAAGAACATAACTCAGTTTTGAATCACAGGGTAGACCGTAATTCCGATGACATCATATGATAGAACATAATTCAGTTTGAATCACAGTTCAGTCCGTAATTCGGATGAAATCACATTTTGGAACTTAATTCAGTTTGAATCACGGTCCAGACCGTAATTCGGATGACATCACATGCATGAACATAATTCAGTTTTGAATCAGTCCAGACCGTAATTCGGATGACATCACATTAGAACATAATTCAGTGTGAATAACGGTCCAGACCGTAACTCAGATGACATCACATGCAAGAACATAATTAAGTTTTGAATCATGGTCCAGATCGTTATTCGGATGACATCACATGTTAGAACATAATCCAGTTTTGAATCACAGTCCAGAACGTAATTCGGATGGCATCACATGTTAGAACATAATTCAGTTTGAATCACAGTCCAGATCGTAATTCGGATGATATCACATTTAAGTACATAATTCAGTTTAAAGCATGGTCCAGACAGTAATTCGGATGACATCACATGCATGAACATAATTCAGTTTTGAATCACATTCTAGACCGTAATTTGGATGACATAACATGTTAGAACATAATTCAGTGTGAATAATGGTCTAGACCGTAATTTGGATGACATCACATGATAGAACATAATTCAGTTTGAATCACGGTCCAGACAGCAATTCGGATGACATCCATGTGATGAACACAATTACGTTTTGAATCACAGTCCAGACCGTAATTCGGATGATGATGATGATGATGTCGACATTGACGACGCTATTAACAACAACAATGACAAGACAAGCGATGCCACCGACGACAGCGACACTGAATTAAACATCGGTTTTCTAAATGTATGTGGAATACAGACCAAAGTCCAATATCCAGAAATGGACGTGTTTGTGCGACGGCTTGATATACTTGGATTAGCGGAAACAAAGCTAGACGAGTATGATGCATTGGAAATAGATAGCTATGCGGTTATGCTAAAAAACAGGACAAAGTTCCGACGCAAGTCTGGGGCATTGCTCTGATAGTAAAAAACAGCATAGGCAAGTCCATCCAACAACTCGACTCTGATACCGAATATGTCCTGTGGGCATCTATTTCCAAAACTATAACTAAACTAGAAAATGACGTTATAATAGGCTTTGTATATATTCCCCGGGAGTATTCTCCATACTCATCTCTGGAAGCGTTTGAAGAACTCGAAAGAGATATCACCAAATTTTCCTCTAGATCAAAATTCCTAATGTTAATGGGGGACTTCCACGACTCCACCAGTTTTGACGAGGAGCTACTAACGCTTGCCGAAATTGATTTCCAAGACCTAACAAATACGACACAATTTAGCATCCCAGAGCATTATCTCAGGATAGAAGCCGGCCAAACGTGTATGGGTATAGACTACTAATGTATATATACTAAATGGTAGAATAGGCGATGATGCTAATATAGGCAAGGTTATGTGTCAATACATCAGCCTCGTTGATTATGGATTATCGACGCATGATATGTTTCAATGTATGTCCAAATTCAATGTCCTAGATTTCTGCCCTATACTGTCTGATAAACATTGCGCACTAAAGATAACACTAGAACGCAGATATAAGCAATAATAAACTAAAAATCGCCCCCAAAGCCAGAAATAATGACAATTTGTCAACTCCCAAGAGATGGAAAGCCTACAAAATAAGCGAATTTGTTCAGCACACAGAGAATCACTAAACGCTGATTGATATAAATGCCCAAATAGGAAATGGTTCACTAACCGCACAATCCATAAATTACGTCACAGCAGCCATCATAGATATATTTGAAAGCTCGGTCAGCCAAGTATTTGGTACCACGAGAAAGACTCATACCAACCATAAGCCCAGAATACCACGCCCATGGTATAATAAACAGTGTGCAAATGCTAGAAATAAATATCATACAGCTAGAATAGAATTTAAACTTAATAGGACGGATATAACTAGACAACAAATGGTAACTGCTAGTAAGACATATAAAACTATAATCAAAAGATCAATAATGCAGTATAAACAAAACGACAACAACAGGTTCGTGCAATGAGCAAGGGCAAGCCAAGAGACTACTGGGAATTAATCAAGGAAAAAGCTCCAACTGAACCATGCCCAGTAAATATAGGTAGCATGCACACATTTTGCCTCACCAATAACATTCGAAGAAATTTCGAAATGTATTAAGCTCCTCAAGAATAATAAGTCTGCTGGGACAGATAGAATAATTAATGAGTATATAAAGGCAACAGAACACGTTATGGTCAATATCTATAAAAGTTTATTTAATCTCGTATTAGATTCTGCAATCGTGCCAGAAAGCTGGACAGAAGGTATTATTATACCAATATATAAAAGAAAAGGCGATCCCAAGGAACCAAAAAACTATAGGCCAATAACCTTACTTAGCTGCCATGGAAAACTCTTCACCTCGATAATAAGCAGCCGAATATATAAATCTCTAGAGAATAACAACATATTATCAGAAAATCAAGCCGGCTTCAGAAAGGGATACCTACAATACAATAGACCATATTTTTACACTACGATTATTGAACTATTTAAAACAAAACGGAAACGTCTATTTTGCTGTTTCGTCGACTTTGAAAAGGAATTTGACTCAATATGGCGGAACGGCCTATGGATAAAGCTTCTACAACATAGTATCAATGGAAAGATATACAAGGTAATTCAAAGCATGTATAATAACAATAAAATCAATTAATAAGTTAAATAATGAATTTTCTGATCCACTCACCTGTACATGGGGTGTTCGCCAGGGCGAAAACCTGTTGCCAATGTTATTCGCAATATAATTAAACGACTGAGAAACCTTTTGACATGAGCAAAACTGTAATCAAATAGAACTAACAGATACAGATGACGAATTTATCAGCCTATTTAAACTACTTATCTTGCTCTATGCAGACGATATAGTTATACTAGCCGAGAGCGCAGTCGATTTACAACAGGCACTAGACGCTTTTGAAAAATACTGCACCCGCTGGAAACTAAAAGTAAATGCAGATAAAATCAATGTCGTCGCGTTTGGAACCACCAAAGCATACAGTAGGAAGCTAAAGTTCTATATGAATATGAAAGAGCTAGACATTGTACATAACTATACATACTTAGGAATATACTTCTCTTACAATGGACGGATGCTTTTGGCCGAAAAGCACATCGCTGAACAGGCTAGCAAGGCTATGTTTGTACTAAAAAGAAAGGCTAGACAACTAGACCTAACAATTGATTGCCAATTAAAGCAGATGATAGAGCCAATACTACTCTATGCGTGTGAAGTTATTGGAATTGAAAAGTGCAATATCCTAGAAAAGGTAAATTTAAACTTCCTTAGACATGTTCTAAATGTTAAACGCACTACCCCGAAATATATGATATATGGAGAACTTGGGGAAATACCTATAAATGTGGTCATAAAAAACCGAATGATAACCTGCTAGATAAAACTGACAACAGGTAAAGAAACCAAATTAGCACTTACACTGTACAGATACACACTAACTGACTACCATCAAAACGGAACACAATATAGGTGGCTAAATTGCATTAAAGCTATTTTGGATAATACAAGACACAGCTACATTTGGACAAATCAAACAGCCAACGTATCCACTCAAATACAGACAACGATTACAAAATCACTAGAAGATCAGTTCATACAGACATGGCACACACATAAGGGTATATTTTGGAAGGGTAAATATATGATAGTTTCAAACCTAATTGGGAAATGGAAAAATATCTATTAAGACTCCGGGACAGTAGGAGGATAATATTCACACGATTCCGAACAGGCAACCACTAGCTCCCAATAGAGAAAGGGATGTGGGATGGACCACCAAGAGAAGAGAGGAAATGAACCATTTGCGTAAAAGATGATATAGGGGACGAGTTCCATTACATATTTATCCGTAGCTTTTTTAAACAAACCCGACAAGAATTACCACCTCCATAATACTATATAAGACCTAACTTCTTCAAATTCCATAAGTTGCTATCAAAAATCTGCTGCCTTATTAGTGACTACTACCTATTTCCAACGTTGTGCGGACCGATAAACACAGACAAACACATAAGGAACTGATTACGTTGACAACGACCATAATAATAATAATAATAATAATAATAATAATAATAATAATAATAATAATAATAATAATAATGAATTATCAATGTAAAAATTAAGCACACCGCCTACTATGTAATATATAATTTTCCCCATATGTCACTGTGTGACCTGGGAGTAATAAAGAAACTAAACTAGACACCACATGCTAGAACATAATTGAGTTCGGATGACATCACATGCTAGAATGTGATTCAGTTTGAATCATGGTCCAGACCGTAATTCGGATGACATCACATGCTAGAACGTGAATCAGGTTGAATCACGGTCTATACCGTAATTCGGATGGCATCTCATGATAGAAGGCTATTCAGCTTGAATCATGGTCTAGATGGTAATTCGGATGACGGCACATGGTAGAACATAAATCAGTTTGAATCACGGTCCAGACCGTAATTCGGGTTGCCTCTTATTCCTAGAACGTAATTCGTTATTCAGTCTATAGATCAGCCTGCACAATCTATATACACATGCGCGCCATCCTTCTGGAATTTTATTTAGCTTGAATTACAGTCCAGATCGTAATTCGGATTGCATCTTATTGCTAGAACGTAGTTCGTTATTCAGTTTATATGTAGGCATGCATACTATTTATGTATACACACACGCGCATTAAACTTGCGGCCTATGGCTTAATCTACAGCATCTAATATTTACCCTATAATGCCTGCTCCTGTCGAATCTCGAACTACGAATTTTGGCCTTACTTATAAGAGGTGTCTTACAAACAAACTGTGGCATGCCCTAGTGCATACAGTATAAGAGAATCAAGATTTTGACCGATTTTCACAGAGATAATAGCGTTTTGTAGAAGACTGTTAACATAGAAAGCAATCTTGATATTTTTTCTGTGTTTTGACTACGCTTGTCCACTGTAGATAATGTTATTTGTTTACCAAGAGAATATGGTCAGCCTCTCTGAAATACGACCATCTACCCTGGCGTTTTCACGCGGTGATACAAAAACTTCCCCCTGCACAAAATTGGATTAGATTTTGTGGACAATTGGGAAAATAGGACTGACATTCAATTCCCAACAACATTTCAATCAGAGAAGATTAATTTATTTTATTGTGATATGTCGGTTCTCGTAACTACCGTGAGAATATGGAAAACCATGTTACAATTTTTTTTACTTTCTAAGTACCACGGGAGCGCATAGTCCGAGTTCTCTGACTCCGCCCTATACCATTTCTGATATGCTGAGTGAGCATATCAGAAACTAAATATGTTCGACAGGCATACAGTAACGGAGGGCGGAGTCAGAGAACTCGGACTAGGTAGCGTAATAGCGAACGCAGTGAGTGATGGCTTCGCGCAACGCCATCGCGAACGAAGTGAGCATATATAGATAACGTGTACATGCACGTATGTGTAAAATGGGGAAAATCAACAGAAAATGAGACAGGGAACCAGGCAAAATACATATACCATACGACTGAGAAAGCTTCGTTTCTGGTCGCGAGCTTTTTTTGGGTTCCAGTTTCAGCTTATGATATAGCTTTTGTGGTTTCTTCATGGGCCCCCGTTGCATTATGGGATACGGTTCTTCATTATGCGTATGTTCTAGTTATTTTAGGGCAACCCACTGCGCATTTTCAATGTCCAAAATTTGTGTGATATTGCTATCACGAATTAGCATACATTTACTTCAGAATGTAAAGCAGTTAAATCGTCTGACAGTCCAGGTGAAAGCTATATATGTATTCCTAGAAAATATTGTCAGATTCAAGGAATAGTTTGCAATGAAACACGCAAGTTTGTAATAACAGACCCGTATTTGGAAATAAGGATAGAGTGGCAAAGTAAGAACATCCAGAGTTCAATCATTTATGCAAACTGAAAAACGAGGCTAGACGCCTCTCTATGGATGGTCATGCTGCAAGCTGCCAGTTAGTCATATGTGGATGCCTGGCCTCATTAACACTGTATCCCCGACAGTGTTGCTTGGACCTTAAGTTCAACACTTTTCAGGAAATCTATCATCCAACTCAATGCTGCGTTATATGTATGGCCACGCATTATTCGGAGGGGAAGACCCTCCAGTGTATCCCGATATACAACCCAGTTCATGACAATTGTTTAGACTGGGTGGTTTAATTGTCAAATTGCCACTTCTGCTTTTATCTAATAATTGTGAAAGCTTTTGCATTTGTCTGCTACCTGTGACAAACACATTATAAATAAAAACTAGGTATTTTTTATGAAAGATTTTTTTCTGTACTAATTCTGCCATCATCGTTGCCATGACAAATATGTTGCAAATACTAAGAGATATGTCACAAACCATGATTTTTCCTCGTTCCTAGCCTATCTCCCAACCCTAAGGAGCTGAGCAGAACTGTACCAAGAACACAGCAGCCAGGTTTCTTTATGTATCAACTTCTCTTCAACAAACATTAATGGCCCTTACTCCCTAATCATATTTCCCAAATTTCCGCAGAAAACATTCAGCGGTTCTGGAAACGAAGGGGTTTTCATGAAAATCAGGCCATCCAAGACGACTGCTAAAGCATTAGGCCAATCGAGTTCCATTGAACAAACCTGGTTCAGCTGTTGCCCTAGATAACATGTCACAAGTTTTTAATCGACCCCCAAGTGGATTCAGAAAAGATTTTAACATTTTAAAAAATCGGCCAAAATCCAAGATGTCCACCAAGCAAATTGACCGACTGGCTTCATTTGAACAAATGTGTATCTCTATGCCATAACGGTGCTTTCTGCCAAATATACTTGAAATCGGCCCAGGGGTTCTCGAGAAGACATTTTAAATTTCTTATTGCTTTAGTACATTATCCATGAAGGCCGCTAAACTGCTAAACCATTTATCCGACAGTTTCGACAATGGCAAATTTGAAATCAGAATACCCAAAAAACTAAATAAAACCAATTTTGGCTTCCAATATGTCTGCCAAACACGCTGCATTGTGATTGTCCCATGGTGGCAATTTTTTTTGACGTATCAACGTTAACAAATTTTAATGGCCCTCAGTCGCTAATCATATCTCCCATATTTCAGCCCGATCCGTTCATCAGTTCTGGAGAAGTCGTTTTCACAAAAATTACCTCACCCAAGATGTCCGCCGAGCCATTTGGCCAATCAACATCCCTTGAACAAACTTGCTTCTGGTCTTGTCCTAAATGATATTTCACGAGTTTTAAATCAATCCCCCAAACAGTTTCGGAGAAGATTTTTAAAGACGTTTATAAAAATCAGCCAAAATCCTAGATGGCCACCAGGCAAATTGGTCGATCAGCTTCGTTTGAATAAACTTTATGCCTTAGGGATGCTTCCTGCCAAATATAATTGAAATCGCCCATCTGGTTCTTGAGAAGAAGTCTTTTAAAGAAAAGGCTGGTGGCCGGACGGATGGACAGATGATCACCATGACATAAGCTCCCTTGGCCTTTCAGGCCGGGTGAGCTACTAATGGTTACACATACTCTAATAAGCTCGAGCATATCCTTGAACTAGCAATATGAATGGAGGAATCCAGATTTAGCTATGCCCCATCTCTATCTAAGCTCCACCCACACTTTGCGGTATTGGGGTCGAGCGATCATTGAACTGCCTGACTATCAATTTCCAGAAAACTATACAGGTGTGACTCACTGATCTCTTTAAGGCCTAGATGACAAACTGGTATACAGGTGGTCAACTTGTCCACATAAGGTGTGGCTCGCGGATCTCATTAAGGCATAGATGACAAACTGGTATACAGTCAACTTGTCCACACAAAGTGTGACTCGTTGATCTTATTAAGACATAGATGACAAACTGGTAATACGGGTCAACTTGTTCACATAAACGGATCACATGTTTATTTTAACTCGTGGCTTTGTTATATTAACTGGTCATCAGTTATTATGGCAACTTCAACCTACACCTAAGTATCACCTGATTAACTAACTGTAAATAGCGCCAACTAGCGTTGATGGAACTATATTATGATGATTTGAGCTCCTAGTTTGTTCTATTTTGATTTTCTCATAGATACCATACTAAAGACCTTTGTAGATCATTAGTCTCTAGTGGCAATTTGACCCCTAAGCCAACGATCCCATCTTGACAGCACTTATTATTCTTAGATGAGTATTTGGATGATGAGGGCCTGGGATTAGTTTCTATAACTGATTAATCTAAACAGCTCCGCAATCCAACCTACTGGCCCCCAGCGTGGACACGGCGGTGGTGAGAATCTTGACTTTAACAACAATACAGCTAAAACCATTCTTTGCCCAAAACAGTAAACATCTGTTTAGAATTAGTGGTAAACATTGCATAGCTGCATTGTGTAGAATATAGCATTGAACTTAGATATATCATTTCTATCATGTCTGGATAAACACATAAATAATCTATCAAATACAATATGTGTAATTTCAGTAGCCATCTAATGTAGTGATGTCGATCTCAAAGTTTCAAAGACAAAAAACATAATTTAAACATTACATACACATTATGCCAGAAACGCAGACAGCATTAGAGTCTTAAACTGTAATTATGTTTCCCATGGGCCCCAGACCCCTCCATGTAATGCAGGATTAGACTGAGGGTCTGGTGGCGGATAATAGGGTGGCACGGCAGTGTTATTGTACTCAGTCAAACGGGTCAACATCGATTTGACTATATCTGGGTATTTATTAGAAAGATCAACATGTTCAGTTGGATCTGCTGTGATGTTGAAGAGCCATAGATTCTTGGTAGAATTACCCAGGTCATACTCGGTCTTGATGTTAAGATGTGGTGGTGGGATCCAGCTTCCATTACCTGAAACAGAAAGAAATGAAGTTATGTTATCTAGAAAGTTATAACACTATTACGAACATAATCATGTTGATACCCAATCATGTGACTCAAGCGGTTATTTCCTTTGTTGTATGGCTTAGAAAGAATGCGTCTTAATAACAGTATTTGAACTATATTTAAATAAGACAATTAATGAGTAATTTTGGAATTATCCAAATACATTGATTAATAATATTGACACATTCGTCATTCGATCCATTTGTATGAATCCCACTCTGCCTAGAAGAAGACTAAAATGAAAAAAATCCATGATAGGCTAGGCCAAAATTCCAAAACTATTCGTGGTGTAGGTATTTCGTATTAATAGTCGGCAAACAAGCTTTTCAACATAATTTGAGTGTGCTGACATTAGAAGATATGTTTACCAAGCTGTATTTCGAATATTTCCCCTTTGAAATTTGAGAAAGAAAAATTTGCCACCACGAAACCTTAAAATGTCAATATTTCCATCTGTATGCTAGTATATATGTACAATTGTGGTTTAAATATGAATCAATTATTTCCACAAGCATTGACAAATGTTGTGACAATAACCATTTCCATAAATTCACGCAACAAATATAATATCTGCAAACCAGACTTCATTAATTCTATCTGCGCACTATTCGGATGATGTCCTAAATAGCGTCAAAATTGATGGCAACACTCGATGTTACAAATAATAATACCACCAATAGAGCGAATGCAATTACTCTATTCGTGTGTCTGGCCAACCTTCTGACCTTAGTCAACATTTTAATTGCGCCTAGCATCTAATATATCTATAAGTTAATCAGTCAGTCGGTCGGTCGATCGATCCATCCATCGGAAGAATTTTGCCATTTTCAGGATTGGATGATCATATTGCAACACGAATTTGACACATGGTTCCTTGCATTATGTTGAACCAGGGACCAAATACGGGTCACTGGATCAAATGTCAAGGTCGCAAGGTTAAAGGTCAAGATACCAAGTTAAATGTCAAATCAACCATCGTCATTTAACCTGTGTATTACATGTCCGGGGATGATTCCCCAACCACTATATGATGCCACTGAAAAAGGAGTGACTACTATTGCGAATGCTACACACGAACGTCAAAAGCTTAGAGACATAAACTACATAGATACAATAGATAGACTGTTGGAAGTCTTGGATCAACCGCTTACTAAAGCTCTAGTTTTGCGCAAGTACTATTATGCTAGCTATACAATTAGAGACAAAATACAGATTTAAAGGTACTATGTCACACCAAGTAGTTTTAAATGAAATATAATAGTAAACTTACAATATTCCAGGCATATTTAGCGGATTTTTATGCAATCTAATGGAATAGGAAATGATTTTCCATGTTGAGCGCCCTATCATTGAAATTGAATTGTGCATAAAAACTATGCAACGTTGATGAGTTTTATTTAAAATGTGTAGGTTGTCCTCGTGAAATGGTGGAATAGCCATTCAATAAGAAGAAAGGCTTCTCCGTCGCAAAGTACGTCACAACCCATAAACAAATCGCTCGTGACAGCGACGAGTTTGTGAATGTTACGCTGCACATTTTTCTTCTCCTACTCGCGTGTTTTAGCGTGTTATTATGTATCAACTTCTTGGTTACACTTGATATGGAATAATATGAAGATATTTGCACGCTAGAATAAGACAAGAGGTCCAGCAGGCCTGTGTCGTTCACCCGGAGCATTGCGCATTTTTGTCAAAATTGTTGGTGGGTAGTTTAGTCGACCCAATCCGCTCAGTGGTTCTGGAGTTGTTTTGGCAAAAAATAGGTTATCCAAGATGGCCGCCAGACCATTTAGCCGATCAAGTTCCCTTGAACAAACTTGGTGCAGCTCTTGTCCTAGATGATATTTCATGCGTTTTGAATTGATCCCCCTAACGGTTTTGGAGAAGATCTTTAAAGACATTTCTAAAAATTGACCAAAATCCAAGATGTCGCGAAAATACATTAAAGATTTCCATTGCTTGAGTATGGAAGATTTTGGCAGGTAAATGATCCAAGATGGCCGCTAAACCGTTTATCCGACAGTCTCGAAAATGGCAAATTTGAAATCACAATACGCACAAACATACATAAAAACTAATTTCTGACTCAAAATCAATCAAATAAAAAGATACTATATGGCCGCCAAACACGCTATATATTGATAGGCCCATAGCGGCCAATTTTTGATGGATCAACTTCTCTTGAACAGACTTTAATGACCCTTAGTCCCTAATCATATATCACAAATTTCCGCCTGATCGCTTCAGCGGGTCTGGGGAAGATCTTGTTTTTACGAAAACAAGGTCATCCAAGATGGCCGCTGAAACATTTGGTCAATCAAGTTCCCTTGAACAAACTTGAGTGAGCTCTTGCCCTAGATCATATTACATGAAGTCTGAATTGATCCCTCAAATGGTTTTAAAGAAGATTTTTAAAGACATTTCTAAAAATCGGCCGAAATCCAAGATGGCCACCGGTCAAATTGGCCGATCGGCTTGGTTTTAACAAAATGAAATCTCTATGCCATAAGGATGCTTCCTGCCAAATATAATTCAAATCGGTCCAGAAGTTCTCGAGAAGAAGACATTTTAAATTTCCCATTGCTGTAGTATGGGAACTTTTGGCGGGAAAATGATCCAAGATGGCTACCAAAACGTTTATCTAACAGTTTCGAAAATTGCAAATTTGAGATCAGAATACCCAAAAACCTATATAAAACGAATTTCGGCCTCTAAATTCATCAAATAAAAAAATCCAATATGACTGCCAAACACACTATATTTTGATTGGTCCACCGCGGCCATGGGTTTTGACGAAACAACTTCTCTTAAACAAACCTTAATTGCGCTTAGTTGCTAATTATATATCATAAATTTCGGCTTGATCGCTTCAGCGGTTCTGGGGAAGAAGTCGTTTTTGTGAAAACTACGTCATCCAAGATGGCCGCTGAACCATTTGGTCAATCAAGTTCCGTTGAACAAACGAGATCGCTCTTACCCTAGATCATATTTCGTGAGTTCTGAATCGATCCCTCAAACGGTTTGGGAGAAGATTTTTAAAGACATTTCTAAAAATTGGCCGAAATCCAAGATGGTCGCCGGCCAAATTGGCCGATCGGGTTCGTTTGAACAAACTTGAATCTCTATGCGTTAAGAATGCTTCATGCCAAATGTAATTGAAATCGGCCCAGTAGTTCTCGAGAAGCAGATATTTTTAATTTCCTATTGCTTTAGTATTGGGGGGGGGGGGCTTTTGGCGGGAAAGGCTCCAAGATGGCCGCCAAACCGTTTATCCGACAGTTTCGAAAATTGCAAATTTGAGATCAGAATACCAAAAAACCTATATAAAACCAATTTCGGCCTCAAAATCCATCAAATAACAAAATCCAATATGGCCGCCAAACATGCTATATTTTCATTGACCAACGGCGGCCAGGTTTTTGGCGGATCAACTTCTCTTGAACAAATTTTACTTGTCCTTAGTCCCTAATCATATCTGCCAAATTTCGGCCTGATCCCTTCAGCGGTTCTGAAGAAGACGTTATTTTCCCTAAAACTAGGTCAAGCAAGATGGCCGCCGAACTATTTGACCAATTTAGTTCCCTTGAACAAACTTGGTTGAGCTCTTGACCTAGATTATATTTCATGAGATTACCTTCAATCCCTCAAGCGGTTTCGAAGAAGAAGATTTTTAAAGACGTTTCTAAAAATCGGCCAAAATCCAAGATGGCCGCCGGCCTAATTGGCCGATCAGCTTCATTTGAACAAACTTGAATCCCTATTCCCTCAGGGTTCTGCCTGCCAAATATAATTGAAATTGGCCCAGCGGTCCTTGAGAAGAAGTCATTTAAAGGAAAAGTTGACGGATGGACGGACAACGGATGGGCTCCACGACATAAGCTCACTTGGCCTTTCAGGCCAGGTGGGCTAAAAATCCACCAGTATTTACGCGATCGGAAGCGGAAAACAATCTCGTCAAGGGGCGTTCGCCCCAGGGCCAATTCGCCAATGAATCGTTGTTATTATGGTACAATTGTAATACGCTGGCGTGGTTTCCGCGATTTTACGTGATATTGTACACACCCACGCCAGTTCCATAGCCCTATTCTATGCATTGGGCATAAGAAAATATAGGATATAAGTCGAATATTCACGTTTTGCTTGAAGAATACGCATACACGAGTCTTACAGCTTCATTTGCCACTAAGTCAGTCATACACACAGTCAGTTGGTCGGTCGGTTAGTGGGTGGGTGGTTGGGTCTGTCAGCCTGTCTGTCTGTCCGCCACTCATGCAGTCATCTGACCTATCACCCATGCATTCTGTCAGTCTGTCACTCATGCAGTCATCTGATATGTTACTCATGCAGTCTAGATTGTCAGTCTCTATTCCTCATGCAGTCATCCAATCTGTCACTCATGCAGTCCGCCAGTCTGTCATTCATGCAGTCATCTGATCTGTTACTCATGCAGTCATCTGATCTGTCACTCATGCAGTCATCCGATCTGTCACTCATGTAGTCATCCGATCTGCCACTCACGTAGTTGTCCGATCTGTCACTCATGCAGACGGTCGGTTGGTTGGTCAGTCGGTGGGTGGGCGGTTTGGTCCGTCAGCTCGTCACTTATGCAGTCATCCAATCTGTCACTCATGCAGCCATCTGATCTGTCACTCAAGCAGTCCATCAGTCTGTCACTCATGCAGTCATCCGATATGCCACTCATGCAGTCCATCAGTCTGTCACCCAGTCATCTGATCTGTCACACACTTGTGAACGCGTTACGAAAACTGATAGCGCAAGCCACATTCACATATACGCGGTGCGTGTTACTAGTATTGTTGGCCAGTTTACAACTAATTCACCTATTTTAGTCATAGTTTTAGTTTTTAGTTTAGTTATATAATTTCATTTAGTTGTTAATTGTATTTACTGATGATGCCTGCCTACATCTAATAACAATAGCTGATTGACGCCGGTTGAAACCGAAAGCGAAACAAAAATATGTCACGTGTTAAGAGGGATTTCCCTGTATGAATATTTATGAGATGCCCACTGAATACACTATAGCCTAAATGGATAGGATCAGTAATTGCTGTAAAAATGCGCTATTTGACGATCGCGGTAATGGTGGAATTACATCGTTTTATTGGCGGCATTGTGCAAATATGAACTTCTCTTGACACAATGAGATTATGTATACAGCCTAGATTCTGATTTACAATAATGAAATGCTGTGACATAACAGCTTTAAAAAAATGCACCAGAGTGTACAGCTGCTCAATGTTTCTGGAGATTCTCCAATGACTATAGAAGATGTTCGCAACTCCTCATCATGTGTTCACAGTAAAGCACAAACAACCAATTGGGAATTATGTCTCTTCTGCCAAGAGGCAAGTTGCACCAAAAGATTAGTCAGAGGATAGTACATACAGATACTGCAACGTTTGATCAGCTAATGTGTATGTATATCGTGTTTCAGGTGCAAGTGAGGAATTCTGCTCAACGTGGGGGTGCATTAGAACTAAACGAGGAGTGGAACCTATATTGTTTCATCGCAAAAGAATCTAACGTAGAACTGCCACTATCGTTTATCAACCGAATGTCTATCTTCAAAGAAAAGCTGGAAACACATTAATGAATTCTACGAGATGAGGGTTCTGCATAATTAGGCACCAGCAAAGTAACTTACTGTACTTGATCCTGTAAAATTTAGTTATATTCATGTATCGATGATGAAAGAAGCAACAGATGATGACACAAATCAGCATATAAACAACAGGAGGAACATGATCTCATTTCTATGACCCTTGTTTCACTAATGTTTACAGGTGATATACTTTCACGTCGTCCTATGAAGTTGTTGATATCAGCGAACAAAGTTCAATGGACTGTGTGCCACACACTATCCACATGTTTCTTAATCTGGAAAAGACAACCTAGACAATGACATGTGACAGTCATCGAAACGTCGTCGAATCCTTAGTATAGCACAGGACCTAGTTTACACTGTGAGTGGAGATAAACATCTGCGACCTAAACACATTTGTCTGTGTAGCAGTCTTCATCAGGCAAGTCGTTCTAAACAACTTGTCCAGATATTTCACAATGCAGGTTATATTTTAAGCCATAGAGATATCCTAAAGCTTGATACAGCCTTAGCTGAAAACACACTTAAGATAATGGACAAAAATGGAGCCGTTATACGATTTTGACATTAATGAATCCAGTCTAGATGGTAAGGACTTCTTCCACGCAATGCAGATAGAAGCATGGCGGAGAGCGGCACCATCTGACAAGCTACTCGATAGATTGAATTTTCCCGAAATGAGACCTTGCATGTTCCAGAAGCTATACACACAATCATCCTTGACAACATATTGGACATATTGGCATATTGCATGCCAGGTATAACGATTCTATCCAACAGAATTGATTAATAGTTCCATAGAAGATTCTCAAGCATCAATTAATGCACAAGCTACAGATCTCGCATTTATGATGATGAGGCAGCAATAAATGCTTACATCTACCTGGACTGGATTCAATCAAATTAAAACTGAAAGCAATCTTAAGAAAACGTCTGTTTGATGATCTACCAATCATTCACGCTCCAGCATGTGACATTGACACTTACAATACAGTGGTTATATGCATACTTAATATCACTGGACATCTTGACCCAAAACATATTGTGTTGACAGTTGCTGAACCTCTGTTTCGAAAATTAATGGAACTTAAATAGTCTATTGTTGAGTATAAGTTGTGCTTATTCCATGGTTAGGCGGGCTGCATACAGCCATGCAATTTCATAGGATTTTGGGGCAACATATGCAAGACCATGGCATAACGGACTTGTAAATCGAGAGTGGTATTCTAGGTCCTAATGCAGCGGATCATGCAATGACAGGCAAATACTATGCACCTGCTAATCGGGTCCACAAGATTACACTAGAAGCATTATGACACTTACTCCTTCCACAGTCGAAATTATTTAGAAGAGCGTGACAGCAAACTGAGAGTTCTTAGCAAATGTTCAACGATCTGAACATGCTCATATCTACACAGTGCTTATTCTGGAACATATTAATGATAATATAATAGAGAGTTCTGGTGGCAATATATGGAAATAGTGTGCATTCCGCTTCTGTATATAAGAGCACAGCGTGAATGATTATGGGCACTTATATGCCTTCCCATGGATGTTTCCGTAATTCTTTAGGTATAATTATACACACTATGTCAGATGGGAAACTGTCTATCTGGAAGAGATGAACCAGTTTCCATCAGAAGTGGAACACGAATTAAATAATGGACACTTTGTTGTGAAAGAATCGGATCACAAATTCAACTTGGTAGATCCGGATCAAAGTCAGGAATGGCTTAGTAGGACTGGAAGAAAGGTGGCGGTAGTGTGGGGATAACGAGAATCACCTCAGCATTGAGCAGATGGACTTTATCGTATAACAATGGGGTCTTGATTTCATCTCAGAGGGCATACCGATGGCTGATCTTATGATCATATTCACGGTGTAGTTCGGATTGACCGGACAAGTACCGGCCGTACCAGCCAAGCTGGGTACGCGCCGCCCATCCTGGATTCGTTCCATGAACACGCCCCCTGGGTAGAGACATAAGCGTATATGCGCCTATGAGAGAGATCGCGCTATGAAAACGACTAAGTTTGTTAAAGTGCATAGTGTGCATGCGTACGCTTAAATGCTATTTTTGACAGAGCGCGTAGTTTATGACCAAGATAGGATGACGCTCTTAGTGTACCGAGACGGTACAATGTAATCATTTTAATCACCTGTTCCGGCCGAATCTGGCATTAATCAAGACCAGAATTCGACGGGCTTTCCAAATCTGTAAACCATTTCAAAATCGGTTAAGAAATGGCTGAGTTATCCACGGAAAACACCTTTTGATTATCTTCAAAATATTGCCATGACGTCATAACCGCGTGTACGCAGAACTTCTGGAATGGTCTAGAACATTCGACTGCGTTATTATTAGCTACGCGATGATTGGCTGTTGCTCGACCGATGATAGGTTGGAGCCTGCACCTGTGACGTCACGAGTAGTATAAAAGGAGACGAGATCCAGAGCTCGAGAGCATCCTCGCCAGGGGCCGAATAGGTTGGACCTGTGTCAGCTACGATCAGCACGACAGGCATTACGCAGATTACTTCGCTTTCTGTCGGTTTCTCTCCCGTAGCCAGCAGTAATCCAACCCACTGCACTAAAGCAATTTTGTAAATGCCGTTGCCTGCGGGAGCATTTTTGGAACTTTTTAGATATTGTTCACGAATATATCAAGAACTAATTCGGAATACGAACTTGCGGTGAGACCTTTCCCGGCCTGAAAATGTGATTCTACAGATGTAGAGGCAGCGATGTTCTTTGTTGGATGACTCGCCGGATCTGCCGATCACGCCAAAAAGTGGTTATTTAACCGTCCCCGCACTGATGTCGTGCAGGTTTATCTAAACTTTTGGACCGCAGCAAATAAACTTTCCCCGGTACGTCTTCAGAGCTGGTTGACGTAGCCTGCACCATTAAGCTTAGTTATGTATCTTCATCTGCACTTAACAACCCCCGCTTATGATCGGGTTGTTGTCAACTTCCATCCGTACCATCGGTGTAAGGGAACTTTCATCGCAGCAGTAATGTTATTGTATCTCTTGCTGACTACTCGTTAGACATTCTATATTGTGACTACAGTCCTGAGTTAGATCCGCTCCCGTCATGAGCTGCTTGCAGGAATCCTGTTTGCGGAAACCAGCCTGCGGGAACTTTCCATCTTCCAGGGAATGCATCAACTCATGTCAACCTAAGAGTGTCGTATCAATTTCAGTAACACAGGTTTAAGAATGGCTACCGATTATTCAAGTAACTATACTTGACATTTTAATTATTCCGTTAATTATATTTTTTATAATTATATCGTATCTGTATAAATGGTCCCGATGACTAAAAGGCACCGTAACGGTCTTAGGACCGCTAGTTGTAGTTTCTGTGTCTGTTTATAGTTATTCTTATTTTCTGTAAGGTGTGTTTGCTAACCGCACTGTAGTAGGTTCCTTAACCTGTACTATAGATATATTATTCTGATCATTTCACACTGTATTGATTGTTCTGGGTAGTTTATATATGGCCAGTGGCCATCAGTTCATATGTTCTGTTTATTTGTAGAAAATATAGGACTGCAGTGCACGTAGGCAACACTATACAGCAATATCTATATACTCAGCGCTTTCTCCAGCCACCAACAATTTTTCACTGAGGTCGCTGTCCGTGCTATAACTCTGTTTAGCCTGGCATGCTACCGACTAAAAACCGTTTCTATTCAGCTCGATAGGATAGGTTCAAATGATTAGAGACCATTTCTTCATTAGGAAACACGTAGTGTACGCCTCTTTTCCGGTAGTTGCGATAATTTAGCTCCGCACTCTGAACAATCCTCCCGCACCGCAGTGCATAGCTGGGCAACTTGTGTATAAACCTAACGATAGGTTAAAAAGTTAGTTCCGTAGGACCTGGTGACGGGCGAGATCCGCATCCCCACCGAATTCCGTAAGAATGTCTGGGCATGATATTCAAATCTGCCACGCCCTCATGGGAAGAACATTTACGGTGGGTATTCGTCTCTCTTACCACCACCATAGCGATAGATCAGTTGCCTAAAAATGCTTTTGTGAAAAGTAACCAATGTCCTGTGATGTTTTATGTGGTTACGGAGCGAGATGTCCGGATTCTTATCCAGTTCGGAGATCTTACTAAGTAACATGTATGCACGCTGTCTTCAGTATTGATGTCTTAGGGCATCTGTTCTCAATGACAGCCGTATCTAAAAGCTAGGTAGACGCCAGCCATTTGCGGCCTAAAATAATTCTTGTCTCTAAAAACTAAATATTAGGTTAAGCATAGAAGAAGGCCCACATAAATAAAAGTGGCAACTACTAATTCAGCATACTGAAAATTACATAAGATGGTGACGTGGGAATCCTTCGCAACCGTATAGTCATAATCTCACTAGGCATGGTCTTTTCTTTACAGCATTTTGGTTAAATATTAGAGTGGGCCCCTTTTGACCACTACTCTTCTCCCGCTTTAAGCAGTGGCGACATTTTCCCGTGACGGAGGCCCGTGCGAGGCACTTGGCACTCATAAGGGTTCAGTGACGACTGTCCACGCGAGGATAATACTCCTCACCCAAACTAGCACTAGGAGTAGTGCACGCGTGAGGCATATGATTTTCCGTCACCACAAAGATAATTTTCTTTCCTTTCAGCTTAGAGGTCTAGTAGCTTATATTAAGTTAATTAGTTACGTCTCGTGTATGGGAGCCTCCCTTGCGGGGATACCTCTGCGGACCTACGAGTCTGTGTGGTACCTCCGGGAGCCCCACATTTAAAAGTTCATCAGGCTGTCTCTATGTCTTGTATTTTCGTATGCTCATTATTTTTATCTAGCATACTTGACGGTCTGTTTAGGTAAAACTATTGTATAGACTTATTTTAATTAGGTCACCAAATCAAATCTTGTAAGTCCATAGATCACGTAATTGCTATGGACAGGCATACTGGTGACGCAAATTCTTCGGATGAGACTGATGGTCGCACGGCCCCACCAGAACGATTGAGTTCCACCCGCCTTAGGATCCAGTCTTTGTTACCCGTAGGGCAGTATCGTACAGGATCCGTCACCCCGAGACCGGAAGCTAACCAGCGTCATCATTCGTCATGCACTTGCGGCACGGCGAGTTGACATCAGACACCGGAACAGCCCGACACTACCCCGCGAGCTACAACAGCGTGTCTACTCCAGCCAGAATAAAATGGGACAGTGACGATAAAGACAAATGCATCTCCACACTTCAATGATTTTAAGTGTTCACATTTTCATCATTATATGCCTTAAAGAATAAAGCCAATGACAAAGAGACAATAATAAAAGCAGACAGAAATCCTATAAAGACTAATTACCGGTTGTAGTACACGACGATCGTTTAATCTTAAACAAATTATGCAACATGAATTGATGTTTATTCCAATTTAGCTTGCTACCACAGATGGAAGTTGGAATACAGGTAATAAATCTTTTATAGCAGTTATGCTGACTCAAGACATTGCAACACCACCAACAGTAACACTTAGTGGGAAGTCATGTTTGGTTATACATTGTCATTCATTGGTAATGGCTCTTGAAAAACCACACGATGTAACAACATTCGGTGAATTGCATTCATAACGTCCGTATTTTATATCGGTAAACAATTCCACAGAGTTCACTTGACCTTTAACAAATAGCCACAACACTTTATCAAGGCTGGACCCAGAGAGAAACATGCAGATGGCGCCAGACCAGTACGGTGAGTCATTGACAACTGCTTGGTGCCCTTCCCAAAAACTGGTATAACTTTTTTGTCACTTGGAGAGAATAAAGATAATTCAGCAAACGTGTTTTTCGAATCAACTGCTGATACATGTTCCAGAAATCAAAACAATTGTAGCTCCTGCAGGAGGATTCAACAATACCAGCGCTGTACGGTCGAAAGATCTAGAAATGGATACACCATTATTAGAAGTTAATCATAAAGAAGCAGACACACGTCTTGTCCTACATTCGACTTATTCAGATGTTGAGTTAGTAGTGGTATCATCTCGCGACACAGATGTGCTTGTTTTATCAAATGCTCATTTTGACATATTGCACTGCACCGACTTGCGGATTAAAGCAGGGACATCTAAAAAGCCTAAATACATTCATATCCATTAAATTCATCAGTGTCTTCCAAGTAATTAAATGCACCTGCAAGTTGTGAGTGTGTATCACACTCTGTAGCGTTTAGTAAGGTCATAAGACTGTATGGAAAGTGTTTCAAAGTCGCCATGAGCTATTGAGTGGTTTGGAAATTGGTGAGATTCATGAGGATACTGTCAAATCTGTGGAAAAGTTTATTGGCAGGTTGTACTCATAAAGCTCTCAGACATAGACAAAGATAAAGACTGTTTAACCGTGTTCTGTAAGTTTCACTCTCAGAATCTCTACCGACAACTGATGCTGTTTACCTTCGTATCAAACGTGCCTATCATCAGACAATGGTGTGTAAGCAGGCTAACTGTCCTAATTCTGTACTTCCTGAAGTAACAGACATGGGATGGACATACACTAGTGGGACGGTAGTGCCACTGTCTCTACCTCCCATTCCTGATGTGTTCTCAGAAATTATCTCGTGCGATTGCTCTAACGGATGCTTAACAATGAGCTGCAGCTGCAACAAAATATGGGTACCTTGCACAGGGGCGTAAAAATGTCAAGCTGAATGTAGAATCATGAACGAGTAAATTAGTATGAATACTTACACAATCAAAAATAAGATGATTAACAATGATTATAATATTTGTCTCAAATATCCATTTAGTAATTCAAAGACAACCGAATAAATCGTTCTCATGTTATCCTGTACACAGTAATTCAGAATCAAACTTCCTTAGAGGTTTAGATAAATACTAAATATAATAATATTTAATCAGTTATACTGTCTTTTTGTGAGAAATTAACAATAATTTGAAAATAGAAAGGATTGTATTTCAATAAAATTTACAGGCTACACAAATTTTAACTTTCGTATAGCCACTATTTTGTTTTGGGAAAAACAAGGTCAAAACGTCATTTTACAGCTTGGTAAACAGATTTTCTGAAATCAGCAACCAAAAAATAGGTTAGAAAGACTGTTTGCCAACTTTTAACATGAAATGCCTACAGCAATATTTGCTAGGCACATATTCGGAATTTTGGCCTAGTCTATGATGCAAGAAATAATTTCTCAAAACATTTACTGTTCATGCCTACCCATATCATCACACGTACTGTACCTCTTGTGTGCATTAGAAATGCAAGTACCGTACTAAATTATTTTGAGCACCTGTCTGTTTATAACAAATCATTGCTAAGGACTATCCGCTTGATGAATAACGGAGCATAACTGTTTCCTTTTAATAATTTTACGCTTCCTGCCAAGTGGTGAGATCTATGTAATGAACATTAAGCAATCTAAAGATTACTGCCATCAATTGAAATCAATGTAATAAACAACTAGAATCCTAGACTGAGTTCCACGGTTAATCTGATGTCTGCTATATTGCTAATTCATTAAATTTGATCTAAGAGCTTTACCATTTACATTCATGGTAGGTGTACTGATGCAAATTCAATAATCGTCGTATACTTGGGCCATTCCTCATCGGGTGTTCCTTTCAAGGTGTATAATGTAGAAGAGAGAAACCAATTGTTGCTAAGACATTCAAGCAATCCACAAAGTAAGGAGATGGGTGTCATACTGATATTCCCTCAATGATTTTCCTTCCCTTTAAACGAGTGTCTATGGGCTCAATTTGGACCAAAGTCCATGATACATTTTTTCACTTTGCACATCGTATGGGTGTACTTGAATATGACAATGACGCTACCTCCCATGCTCTCATATGTTAAATATGTGAGATTTAAACTCGCAAGTAGATCCCCATAGTGGCTATTTCTGGCCCTAGCTTTGATGCCCTCCTTTGTATGTATTCAAACGTCCATGGATCTTGATATATCTTTCTGATGATGCTGTATATCAGTAATCGAGCTGAGGAGTTACCAAGATTTAGGAACATTTTAGTGAGTTGTTATCCAGATATTAATAAGACCGAGTATTCTATTAGTGAGTTAACGAAATAGGCCAGTAAAAACACACTATAATTCTAAGCTTCAATGATTAGCAAAATATTCACATATTCTAAGTCTTAACTACACAGACATGCAAGAGTCACTCTCAAAGTTATATCTAAGCCCAAGAAGGAGACAAATTATGACCATTATTCAATTCAAGGACAAATTCCTGATACTACATTATCAAAATAGAAACAATGGTTTCTTTGATGACAACCTAAATACCAACGACTAAGCAAATTGACAAGAAGAAAGAACACTTGTAAAAGGTACACTTCGACAAAAGGATTATATTAATAACTCTCCCAGCAGACACAGAAACAAGTACATTATCTTGGCATGAAGAGTAAAATTGTGGGAAATATGTTCGTATCGCATTGTATCATCATATAATATGATGCAATCTTTTGGAAGTTCCAATGCGACGAATGTGTACCAATATTGGCTGAGTGGTCGGTTAACTTACAAACTACTATGCTGATGCGTGACTGTTTCCTACAGATGAAAGGAGTGGACACATCTTTAAGTTGCAATCATGTTTCTTCAAACTGCTTCACCATGACTTGTCAGTTGTAAGCATCCCAACCTCCTTTACATTACACAGTCTCACGAGTCATTCAACATACTTGAGACGTCGAGCATCTTTTAGAACCCATAATTTAAATGCAAGATAGGGTCAGAAACAGCAAGAATAAGTAAAACGAACTGTCCTTCTGCAAGCAAACAATTGCATACTCGAGCTATCACTAGGCGTTGTTACCTTGATTGCCCTATTTAAGGTTGAATTAGTAAATGATGTGTATAAATAAGGCAAGATGGAGTGATATAGTACTGCTGGTTCTTTAACCAAAATAGCCACGCACTATAACATGTTAAAGAATCACCATCTTTTGTCCAGAAAAAGCAGATTATAACTATAATACCTGGATCTCCAGTTATCAGTTTCCAGTCACCGACACGAAGTGCTGCCCGAACAGACGTGTCAAATGTTCCATTATAAACTGGCACACCAGATGGAGGAAACAGGATATCAATATTATGAAGGATCTCTTTTCTAGGACTGGCCTCACCTTTACTGAAAATAAACACATGGACATTATCTATAATAACATATATCACTTGTTTCGTGTACACGTTTCGGGATGGATGAATACGATCTGCCACTCAAATATCTGATATTATAATCAAAATACGTCACTTGTTACCTGACGTCACAATCAAATTACGTATGTGCAACACCAAAGAGATAACAGTCCGAGAGTAATCACTTGTCTTTGGTGAATTTATAATGCAATAAACAGTCTGTTGATTATTTTGAAACTAATTTGAGCGACAGCTCCCAGTAAAATTAGCTTTAACATATTCTACGGCTTACCTGTACAGCTATGTTGCATTTGAGATCCTGTGATCTAAGTGTTAACACAGATTCAAATGCGTGGACAAAGTGGACAGAGCGTAGCGAGGAATGGACAATGGTATGGCTAGAAATGATCCCTGAATTATGTTATGTTGAATGACATGGCATAAATAGAGATGGCATTTTAACAGTATATTTAAGAAACTGATCCATTTGTGTGTTATTCTATCTTGGAGTTCCATTGATTGCTGCTTATATTTGTGCATCCAGTGTATTAACAAAGTGTATGTCCAGAGCAGTGCCTACCGTTCCATTATTTGACATATTTACAAAGACCATTTCATGTCCATATGATAGTCACATTGCTTCATCTACTTACACATGCATGTTTACAACAACAAGGGGCCCAGGGGGCGAAGCAATGTGATGGTGCCATCATGGAAAAAATGCGTGGTAAGACATGTCTATGTGCCATGTGACAGCGTGTCTGGTTACATTGATTTGCAGTGATGAGAAAGTATTTTTCCATTGACTTAAGGACGTATATCGAATCGAGTTTTACAAAATAGCTGGATATAGGATGCAATAACTAGATGACTATAATAATGCGCTTAATATAAAAGTGATGACATGCAATACTGCCTAATGCATTGAAATAGAAATGACGTTCTGTGACGAGTGCAAAACTTCCCTAGTGATTCTTCTGAACATTTGGAAACAACTTGACTGACACTGATGCCACAGTAACAGTTTCCAGTCAAAATATTTTAGGATAATTAGCTAATGAACCTCTACAAAATCACAGAATTTGTTTTTAAAATGCTGACGAATATATTACTAAAAATCATGTAAGATTACTGATTACTTGTATATTACATGGATATTCTTGGTATTTCCTATTTACCTTATGGTGTTCCATTGGTCATAGCCATCTAGAGGCTTTGTGCCATTCAGATTGCCACCAGCCAGGTTGACAAGGGTCGGGTACCAGTCTGACACGTGGATTAGTTCCCTGTTCACTGTACCATTTGGCAATCCATGCGCATGGACGAATCCGATCCCCCTCATACCACCCTCCCAGAGTGACCGCTTCCAACCACGAAGTGGATAGTTGTTTCCGCCAGTGAAGACCTGCCCTCCATTATCTGCACAAAGCAATGTGAACTCATATCAGGATGACGTCTTCGTACTATACACAAGATCATTATAGACAGCTAAACACTTTGAACACAAGTTGATGCATGCCTAATTAGTGTGACGCACGCTATTGTTGCGGACTTAGGCAGCTTTGTCCAAAATGTAAAAAATTGACAGAGAGCCAGAGAGAGATTTGAGGCAAATCTTACAGGGGCATACACGCACCCACTGGCTCACACACTTGAGAGCAATACTATCTTCCTCTTACGGGATGAGGGTAACTATCACTACATTCAATGATGTTACGCACGCACGCACGCACGCACGCACGCTATAATATCTTCCTCTTATGGGTGAGGGTCACTATCACTACGTTCACTGATGTGACGCACGCACACACGCATGCACGCACGCTTTACTATCTTCTTATTACGGGGTGAGGGTAGCTATCACCACATTCAATGATGTTACGCACGCTATACTATCTTCTTCCTCTTCTTACGGGGTGAGGGTAACTATCATGACATTCAATGATGTTACGCACGCACGCACGGTATACTATCTTCCTCTTATGGGTGAGGGTAACTATCACGACATTCAATGATGTTACGCACGCTATACTATCTTCTTCTTCTTCTTACGGGGTGAGGGTAGCTACCACCACATTCAATGATGTTACGCACGCTATACTATCGTCTTCTTCTTCTTACGGGGTGAGGGTAACTATCACGACATTCAATGATGTTACGCACGCACGCACGCTATACTATCTTCCTCTTATGGGTGAGGGTAACTATCACGACATTCAATGATGTTACGCACGCACACACACACTATTCTATCTTCCTCTTACAGGGTGAGGGTAACTATCACTACATTCAATAATGTTCTCAAGTACCTCATATATTGGTGCTATCTTCTAGCTTCTAATGGTTGAAATTGCTGCTTTATAGCCATAGATAAAATTTCAAACCAATTCCAATTCCATATCATGTGATTATTAACAACCCCAATCTCTAAATAATATCACATGGAATATGTCACTGTCAAGGTACTACTACTACTACTACTACTACTACTACTACTACTACTACTACTACTACTACTACTACTACTACTACTACTACTACTACTACTACTACTACTACTACTACCACTACTACTACTACTACTACTACTACTACTACTACTACTACTACTACTACTACTACTAGCTGTTGCTGCTGCTACCACTACTATTACTACTACTACTACTACTACTACTACTACTACTACTACTACTACTACTACTACTACTACTACTACTACTACTACTACTACTACTACTGCTACTACTACTACTTACCTGTAGAGAAGACAAGGACAGTATCATTCCATAGACCATGTTGTTTAAATGCATCTGTAATATTACCAACAGCTTCATCCATGCATGCCGTCATACCTATAATGAAAGTTCGATGACTGTTGTCTCGATAGTTTATATCCATTATTCAGTTCCTTATACATGGCAAATAGATGGACCCATTTCTAGCTAAACTTCGTCGACTGTGTGTGAATTGATTTAATACGTTGAGCCCTGAATGGAGTTTTAGCCATGCCCCACCCATATGTAGCTAAGCTCCGCCCACATTGCGCTCGTTTTGGGATCGATCGAACCCTGAACTCCCGAATCTCAATTTCCAGAAAACTATACAGGCAAGCTGTTGAATATTTTGAAACTAATTCCACTGGGTGCTGTTGATGCGATATCTCCCAGTAAAATTAGCATCAAATTATTCAACAAAATATTTATTAAACATTACAGACATACAATTCGTTCCTGACGAACTTAGCTACGCCATTCATTACGTAGGTGATTCCGACGTCAGTCTAAATGTGACGTAATTGATTATGACGTCATATACTTGATCGACAGATTGGATTCATCACTTCTCAGGATTCTATTTCCAATGTAAGTATACAGGCAAAATGGAGCATATTTGACTGGGAGATGTTGGTGCATAATGGACCTTTCCATTTTTAGCTATGCCCCGCCCATCATTAGCTAAGCTCCACCCACACGTCGGCGTGACAAATCGGATCCATGCATAGCCACTTTGGCACTTATCTTATTGAACTCTTTACTGACACTAGATATTTATTTAGAGACAGATGTGGCATTACCCCCAAAATAAGATCATAACTTAGAACAAGAAAATACTCATTATGTATAAAGGTGACTAAAAAAACTAAGTGCCGACGACAACGGAGACACATTTTAGTTTAATCAGAGAATGAAATACAAACATCCATGTTTAAATAATGATAATGCCAACTCACAGACCATAGACTACAATTCGAAAATATGGCATCATATTAACTCTTTATCTCAATTTTCTCGTAGAAGATTTCATTTGCAGACCAAGAGAAGACTACTTTTTGAAATTTTACCACTGGAATGACTGGCTTGGTTATAGAGCCAAGCATTGGAGTGGTAACTTTTAAAAAATAGTCTTCTCTTGGTTTGCAAATGGACATTTCCCAAGACCACTGCAGAAGCCATTTTTGGCTGATATGAGTGTTAAAAGGGTTAATTCATGCTCTTCTATAGACATGTATATAATTGTCCAAATGGTCAAATGCTGATTTCTAGACCATACCTGCGTACCTGCATATATTCTGCGAACCTTATTCTGAATGAAGCTATATGGCTGTATGTATTCGTCTGGCACTTCCATTGGATCATGAACAGCTTGGAACGATACATATAGAAACAATGGCTGGAAAGCAGGAAAATTGTGTTTCGGTTCAGACAAAAGAAATGTATACTTAGATCAACACTAAAAATCTAAAATAAACATATAAGTATTTTCATAATTACAGATAAAAAGTAAACAAGAGGTCCGACGGACCTGTTACGCTCACCTGGAATATTGCCAATTCTTTATAAAGGGCCATGTTCTACATGTACAAAGCAGCTGCCTATAGATATTTTATCAGAAATTCAAAGTTCTGACCAGAGACCGAGATTTATATTTTAAAAGCATATACTGTGACCAGACATTTTATGAGTAATATTTTAAACGATGTCATCGCCATACCCATAAACATATATAGCAAACGTTCCGACAACGGAAGGCCCATTAGATCCTAATCATATTTCCAAATTTCAGCCTGATCCGTTCAACTATTCCAGAGAAATCGCTTTTGCAAAAACCACGTCAGACAAGATTACCGCCAGAAAGATCAACCATTCAAGTAGTTTTGGAGATGGTTAAATGTGTTTCTAATAATAACGCAAAATCCAAGATGGCCACCTCCCAAATCGGCTAATAAGCTTTATTTAAAGAGTGTTGGATCTCTATGACCCACAGATGCTCCCTGAAAAATGTGGTTGAAATTGGCCCAGTGGTCGGTGAGAAGTCGTTTGAATCGTCCCATTATTTTCCTCTGGGAGTTTTGGTGGGGAAATGATCCAAGATGACCGCTAGCTAAATCGGTTTCCTTTTTAATTTTTCCTGGGTATCTACTGAATAGCCGATGGTCAAAGGGTGATTGCTTCAGCTAGGGTCAGGTTCCTAGGAGATGCTGTATTAATCAACATGTTCCCTGGCATGCAACATTAACTACTAACAACAATATAAGGAACCGTGAGAACAACCCTTCACAGGCTACCTTAATTTAGCAGCTAAACTCCTAATAGGAGGTTGGTCTCACTAAACCAGCTCTGTGCTAATACTGGTTATAATTCAGAGATCAGGATTAAGTCTCGCACACGCTTTGCTCCAGTTGTGAATGAGGGTTAAAAGCAACAGGGATAAATTAAAATTTCGCTTTATGTGGTGTTTCAGACGAGAGTGGCAATTTCTTGAATGGAAAAACTAGGTTTCTTCGTTATGCGCCATCTTTCAATGTTTCACCACCGTAACTTATAGCGAAGAAGAAGAGAAACTGTTTTATGGCTATAATGGAGATGGAGGAGTAGAAGGATGAAGAAGAGGAGGAGGGGAGAATGAGGAGGAGGAGGAGGAGGAGGAGGAGGAGGAGGAGAATCGAGTCTTGGCCCTTGTGCTCAAGTCTTGCAGGCCACTTTGCAATTGCACCTGTACATTTAATACGTGATACCCTGAACTAGAAAGTGCAAGATCAGCTGCACATAGGGGCCTTGATTCCTCTGGGTATGATTTTTTATAGCATTCATATATATATTGAACCCTGTGTAGTGGACAAGCCACATACATGTGCTACACTGTGCTAACTTTCATGTAATTACTGATGTGACCCTGTGTTGGCACTCAAGCCATGTGACTGCTAAGATTCTGTTTGATCCATCTGAGTTTATATCCATTGCCTTTACGTTGTTGCTTTGTTATAATTTTGGCCTATCTTTCACCACTTGGTCTAATGTATTTTTCATATCGCCCCAGCCCACAACTTTTTGCTACTACCCTTGTAAACTGTTCGATTTCTTGCATAATAAGAATGATGTTATCCCTTGTTGAGCCAGCTCTTCTGAAGCCTATTTGTCTTCTTTTTATATAAAATCTCTTATAGTTTTATATAAGTTTACGAACGTTCTTCTTTGTTTTGGGTTTTTTATTTCTTGTGGATCGAAATCGTTGTGACCGTTTTCAATATCCGAGGAAAAATGGCCTTTCGACCAGCTTTTGATAAATAGCGCAAACATTTGTTCTATTACTGTTCTTTTCCTCAGTGACATCATTTGATGCTACATCACTGCATTCAATACAGACGAGCAACCTGTTACATGTTGCTGAATAGTCTTTGACAAATTTCCAATGAAGTGGGGTAGGAAACAATCGTAATGGGGATCCTGTAGTGGAGGATAAACATGAAGATGTCCCAAAACACAACATTTTCCATCCAGGAGTTATATAAATCCATACATATTGATACATACATGGACACCGATATTCTAATAGATAATGTATATCTGTTACCTGATTTGGATCATGCCTGGATACAAGATCAACAGCCCTTTGTGCTAGCAGAAGTGTTGAGTAATTCCCTTTGGCACTCCAGTCAACTGTTGTGTTATCACGGAAATCATATCCACAGTAGTTATGAGCTGGACCAAGATAGCCACACACATTATGCGTATAGTAATCCTCACCACCACTGTAAAAACCTGTAATAGAATAATGGTACACTCGCTAGAGCCACTGTACACCCCGGTAATGTAATAATGGTACACTCGCTAGAGCCACTGTAAACCCCTGTAATGTAATAATGGTACACTCGCTGGAGCCACTGTACCCCCCCCCCCCTTAATGTAATAATGAAACAATCATCACCAGCACTAATAGAATAACTGTACAGACATTAGTACAATGCCAGTGTAATGTCATAAGGAGCAATAACTATCGCGCCAATAAAGCCATGAAATAGAATAATGGTACTCTCGTCCGGACTGTAAATTCCTGTAATGTAATAGGGGAACAATCACCACTACTGCAAAATACTGTAATGTAATCCCCATCACGACTGTTAAACCATGCGCATATTGGAGCATCAAGTACATGGTGGTCATAGCTGTGTGTGCCATCCAGCAAATTAACTCGAACATAACTTGAACAGCACAGTCTTGCAATAGTTCCTACATGCGAAACGGTGCATATGCTCATATATTACTAAGTACAATATTGTAATAGTGATGGTTCCCGCATTACATTGCAGGGTTCTACAGTGGCGATAGCCATTTCTCAATTATGATATAATAGGCTTTCCATCAACCATTTGCAGTGATATATATATATATATATATATATATATATATATATATATATATATATATATATATATATATATATATATATATATATATATATATATATATATATATATATATATATATATATATATATATATATATATATATATATATATATATATATATATATATATATATATATATATGTCGGTAGATCTGCATATATGTGGTGCCTTCAACTCCAAACTCGGAAAACTAAGCAAAACAGACAAACAAACATGGTTTGATTGATCCCTGTATTGGTTCATATGGAAGGGGGAAAACACAACAGTAATGGAGATGCATTAGCTGTATTCATCTGCACTCGTGGTTTCATGCAACAAACACAAACTTTAAGCACCCGTGTTGTCATAGAATAACATGGACAGGACACATAGCCGACAAGAAATTTAAAATCACAAACACAATCTTTAATCAGATTGACTAAATACATCGCGAGGTGAAGACTTAGACGTTACTCTGAGATTTGCGATCATACTGTGGTACACAAACCAACGATTGCTCGATTGCTCAAATATTCCTCATCTACAGGCGACACTCAAGACAAAAATCGATGCTCAACCATGATCTCTCAAAACTAACTATCGAGAGGCCCCTCGCATAGGAAATCAATAATTTGGGGCAACTGGCCACGGTTGACCTCAGCTGTAAATCAAACGACGCTCTAACTAAAGTCTTAAATGTGTGGAGACATCAGCTGCTAAAGGGATCAGTGTAGGCCTATCCAGGAATACCAACCACAGGGGATCATTTGTTCATGATGTTGAATCTTTACTAAGTTGTCTGAAGAACAGAAAACATTACAACTACGCATTTATCAAAGCAGTCAAAATGAACACCAAACTGAACTAAAATAGCATCGAAATAAGATCCTGCACCAAATCAGTAAAAGATTGAAAGAAATCGCCATCAAAAGAGTAGATGACCTGCTAAACAAGATCACGACCACCGATGATTGTCGAAAAATATTCAGAGCCAGCAAAGCATTAGGGTGAAACAATCAAGGAATGGTTCAAAGATCAGTTCACTGATACAGAAAACGCACATCTACCCATGTCTGAAGGCCAGCCACAGCACCTGCAAAAGCCAGTAACAGAAACAGAAGTTAGAAAAGCGTTAACGTATCTAACGACTGGCCATACATACAGGCCTGGTGGCATTACTAAGAAACTCCTTAAATACCAAAATAATACCATCTCGACACAAATCACGTACATCATCAACTCTGCTTTTGAATAACACCTCCCTATCGGAGTGAATGAGTGTGGGTGGGGCATCGAGGTAGACTCATCACACTCCGAGTGCCTAAGAAACTACCCGAACATCTATCCAACCTGAGACAAACGGTGCGTATGAACCGAAAGATTCTATCAAATGTAACATTATCTCGTATCGAAGGTAATATTGACAAATTTACTGTAAAATTCCAGAGTAGTTTTAAGGGAGGACGTAGCTGCAGCATAGCCTGGGCACAGCGAATGTTGACATCAGTAGTACTATAAAAGCACTTCCATAAGATGGGAATCGACATGACATGTGCATTTGACATCGACAAGAGAGCACGGATTCTTCAATTTCTCCACCTAGCTGTCTGCGATGATGACGACCTACGCCTGGTGAGACTTTTATTGGCAAACACAATACTAAATGTTCACGTCAAATCAACGCTTTCTGCACTGCTTGAAATATCAATAGGATCACCACAAGGTGATGGTCTATCAACAGTGCTTTTCACTTGATACCTCATTGCAACACTATTTTCCGTTCGAGAACATTCTACGAGACAAAACCCATCAATCTCTATGACAGTTATACCATTAGAGATGGCGTGTGCCGATGATGTTGTCTTTGTAGACAAGGAAAAAGGTCCTCTTGGTACACTACTTTCAATAGTTGTGGAACAGCTCAAGATTGCAGACCTCTTCTTGAATGAATGCAAAATAGCGTTCACTCACGTATACCTATCCGATACCACCGAATTGAATGATGACGGCACGGCCATCGGGCCACTGGGAAGTATCGCCTTCCAGTTCTTTTGAAAGTCAAGATGCAACCATATGATGTTAAATGCATTCCCATAATGCTATACAATTGCAACAGCTGAGCAGCTGAAAAAGCACTCTTGAACAACCTTGATGAATGCCACCGCAAACATCTGCGAACCACTACAAATCATCGCTGACCACACAGTCTAATATCTAATGGAGCACGGCAAACAGTGCCACTATTTGCAAGGACAGGGGAAAAGTGATGGCCTATGTTCAAACATGTTCTTTCAATACCGGAGAATACGCCTGCTCACAAAGCACTGGCGGGTAGCAGGCACGCAAAGGGCATCACAACATAAATTTGCTAAGTGTTTTGCGATCAGACCTCGACGAACGTAATCAAGGACGTTCACTAAAGATGAGAAAGTACCTAGAGGATCGCAGTGAATAACACACAGAGGAGAAGGTTGAAGAAAAACTACTTGCATCTGAAAGATTTTACTTTTTCAGCTGCAGTACTTAGTCATCAACATCATCATCGTCGTCGTCCATCATCATCGTCGTCGTCGTCGTCATCATCATCATCATCATCATCATCTTTTCGTCGTCGTCGTCCATCATCATCATCATCATTATCATCGTCGTCGTCCATCATCATCATCATCGTCGTCGTCAACATCATCATCGTCGTCGTCGTCGTCGTGGTCGTCGTTGTCATCTGCAATATCCAAGCCAAGTTTGGCGACGATAGTTCACTAGAGCGGAACTTATCAACTGAAACGCTGAGATTTTATCGCTTTTTACTATTTATCTCCACTTTTTACTGTTCACTTTACAAATTATGTTATATTGGTACCATCTGTACATCTTTGTTGATTTTTAACTATGTTTACTATCTTTAACTATGTTGGAGTTTTGCACATTTTACATCAGGATTGACAGGCCTTTCAATTTTTTACACAGGGTTTGGTCATGTCCTTACTTATTTGTACATTCTCCTCAATTTATACCAAACTTTTTCATCATGATGAACTAACAATAAGTACAGTGTCTCACCATAAAAACTATCAAAACCTCTCTCCGTAGGCACGTACTCCTCTTTATAAAAGCCAGCATGCCATTTTCCCACCATGTGTGTTTTGTATCCAGCATCACGGATCTTCTCGGGCAATAAGGGACTGTCATTGGGCACTGCATTCGCTTGCGACCACCAAATTATGTCATGTTGTAGCCCTGTGTGTATCTGGTGAAATAATAATAATAATAATAATAATAATAATAATAATAATAATAATAATAATAATAATCTCATGGGAGATGCCGACTCATATGCCTTTGCATTATAGTTTGACAATGCACTTAGTGACCCCGAGACCTAGATATTTGTTCCGTTGATGTCACACTCAAAGCAACTATAAGCAGTCGTAATATGAAGGCTTGTACTAAATCCGGTGACTCTACCCTCTTGCATTCTAGAGTTATGGCAAACAATGTGTATTCGGGTTTTTACTTCGTGACCCCGTGACTTAGATATTTGATGCTTTGACCTGAATAACATAGCCGCCTATAATATGAATGAATGTGTCAAATTTGGTGATTCTACTTACTTGCATGCACGCACGCTCTCCAAATTTACGGATGAAAATATGTAACCGTTTGAAACGTATTTTTGCCTAGCCATCTAGTTTTAATAGATCGGCCTATGCCAAATTGGGTGATTCTACTTTGTAGGACTGCGAAGCTATCATGCGGACAGACAGTCTGTCGGACGGATGGGCGGTCGGCAGGCCGGCAAGACAGATGGACAGACACACGTGCGTGCGTTTGCGCATGCTTGCATGCGTGCGTTCATTCATGCGTGCCCGTATGTTTATGTGCTTGCATGCATTCGTGCGCGTGCCTATGAGCGTGCGTTCGAACATTTGTGTGTGTGCTCAAGCGTGTGTTCGTACATGCATTCGTGCATACGTTCGTGTGTGTGTGCGCGTTAGTTCATGCGTTCGTACATTCGTATGTTCGTGCATGCGTGTGTTCGTGCATGCATGTGTTCATGTATGCATTCATGTACACGTGTGTGCGTGCGTGCGTGTTCGAGCGTGCATGCAGATTCACAATCGTGTAGGATCAATCCCAGCCTTCACCTTGAGAAGTCGGGAACTCGGAGTCGGAACTAAAAGTGATGCTAAGATATAACTGATACTGGTTTGATTATGTAGATGTGTCAGTCTTGTATCTGACTGCAGAAGATTCTCTCGGTTCGGAAAAGACGAAGTGTCTTTCTCTAATCACAGATTGAATTTAACACTTAATCGTAGATTTAACGAATATATTTTATTAACTGATATAACTGAATAAAGCAAATAAGTCGTATTGCAGACTGTAAATCAATCTAAACTTTATCTATACAAACTTGGTTCCCAATTATCAATCGATAAACGCAAGAATTGCAGAGACTAACTAATTTAAATACTGAGCAGACGTTTACAAAGATGTACACTGACTTCAGGATCATCGGATGACGGAGTGATGTCGAAGCACTGTCGACAGCGTCTTATATAGGACAAAAGGGTGTTCGTGACTATCGATATAGGCCAAAAGGGTGTTCATGACTATCGTCACACAACAGGAGCAAAAGAGGTAGTCCGGACTCTGATTAGTCAAGCCTCATTGCTTATCCAGTAGAATCCCCACAAACTCTCTTGAAGATGCGTGTGTTCGACTAGTTCTAACTAGTTCTCGCTGGAACTGTTCTGAAGGGTATCTCACAGCATCTCGTTAATATTGTGCCACACTGACGTCACAATGTTGTGATTCCAAGCATATTTTCATGTTATTGTTCAGCTTGACAGCTCGGCCACGGACTTCTAATCTGAATCCTTAGTATTCGCTCATACATGGTCTGTCTATATAGGCGTTGGCAATATGACGGTCACAGCACCACAGAACCTCATCATTTGGCGATCTCTGACCTAGCACTGCGGATCTAGTCACGGGAAAATCCGTAGCCCACGCAGCACATGAGTCAGCAGCACTTGACAAAGGTCGGTCGTACTAGTTAGCAAACCTGTCATTTAACCACTGCCTCTATCCAAGATATTTCCAGTCATGAACGAGTCTAAAATGTTACTGTTATTATATGGAATTACATCACTCATTATAGCCACAGCTTTGCCTCCAATTTATTTTATAAATGATTTTCATTAATCCAAGGATAATGATTCTCTGAAATTGGGTTCGATCAGCATGGCATCTACGGGTGCAGATCCAAACGGTACGGGATAGATGCACACACTTTCATAGCATTCAATGGAAAATTGCCGAATGCATATCCAGACAATATCTTGAGAGACATACATACGGTCGATAGATTTTCAATAATTAAAGGGCACTGACTCGATGAAATTCGGTTCGATCGCTATTAGCTCGTGAGCATCTCCCCTGGCTTAGGCGTGTGCGATTATTGTGTTGAGTGATTACGATCGATTATTTAAGAATAATCGTGATTACTAGATTAATCAGTTAGGGTACAAATTACCCCGAAATAACAACAAAGACAAATCTATGACGAAAGTTGCGATGTTGTTTAGAGATGGCCATTTGCATGTCAAGAGAAAACTATTTTTGAAAATGTATCACTGGAATGCCTGGCTCGATGCTAGTGATGCCTTTTCAAAACCAGTTTTCTCTTGACATGCACATTTTAAAATTCGCAGAGCAAAATGTCAATTTTCACGACCGATTGGATTAAAAAGTAGTTAAAAGGTAAGTTTTGAAATATTTTATGTATACGAAATTATTCACGATTTTTCGATTAGTCAATTTTTAATCATATAAATTCACGGTTTAAAATATAATCGCGATTTTCGACTTAACCACGTAAACGTCGCAAGACTTCCCTGACTGCCAGCCACGGAAAGGGGCGTGCTCGTGAGTCTATACTAGAATGACATGATCTACAGTACAGGTACACAGATTCAGACGGTATGGACTAACATATGTACAGTTTCAAAGAAGACAATTGAAAAAAAAACCCGCGCATCTCAGAACAAAAGTTGAACAGACAGATAGGTAATTCCTGTTACTTTGTTTTGGTTTGGGACGAGGTTATTACTCATAAACCGTGGTAGTCCTCTACTTCTCGATGGCATAGTCTCTCTGGGATGTTTTGCAGCAGGCATCTTTCTGAAATTGCAATGACTAATTTGTCAATCTAGAGTTAACATCAATATTACACGCCAACGCCGAGTGGAAGGTATCGATCGACCCACAAACATTTGGTAAAAGGTATGGTCGGGTTGATAAGAAAATAATAAGTTTCTTTACCTGAGTTATTAAATTTACACGAACGCACGGACGAACTTAACGTGCACAGACGGAAGCACACGCATGTGTACGTATGTAAACACACGATTAAAAAAATATAATAATGTAAGGCTGTCAACCCAAATACGCACTACGCACATTCTCGCATACTCTCGTAGCCATGTTTTATTATTTCGATATATGTATCTGTTTTGTGTTTTACGAAATTATATTCAACAACAAGTTTGTTAATCTACACTATGGGAGGCAACCCATCTGTATCTGTATCTGTATCTGTATGTGGAAATCCAGCCTCGATGGGCTCACCCCTATTCCGCGTAGGGTACGAACGGGTCCTCAAAATGTCTATATAGCATAAAGTCTTAAACATACGAAAACACAAAATTTGCTCTGACTGAGTAGGATTAAATTAATTAACGTCAAATTGTTTTTCATTCACACATTAAAAAAGTTAGTAACATTTTTAAATTGTAGAAGAATAGGTAAATTTAGATTGTGTCTGATTTACTTTGATTAGTGTTCATTAAGGTATTTATATAGACACAATTGCCTCAATCAGTTGTGTACGTTTGAGGTGCAAGGCATAGCAGAGAAAACGTGTAGTTTTAGAAATTTTGAGAGAATTTTGCTGGGGACAGCTTAATGTTCAATCTGGATATCATCATTGTATGATCAAGTATCAGCTGAGTTGTATTTTCGGGATCAGCTAATAACGTGTTGATGATGACTGGGTCATTTTCTAGGTACATGGTGGTGAGAATACTCTTCAAATATGGGTTTCTTGACTCATCCAATGCTGTACAGATTGTGATGAAGTGATTCCTGTGTTCAGGTGCTGAATGGCAAAGTAAACACTTGTCAGAGACAACATATTGATTGATTTGCTTGCAAGATGTATGAGCCAGTCAGAATCTTTGCCTTTATTACTGCTCGTCTAACATCCCTGGTCGTGTTGTCAAGTGAGTTCCAACAGTGGTGAACGTTGTTTACCATCATGGATTGGCAACTTCATCGCATAAAATGGAAAGTTACCTCACATGAAATAAACGCTATCAGATTTGAAATTTATACACATATAGCATCATATCTTTCACCCCAGGCCCATTGTCCTATTGCACGGTCCTCGCCCTCCCACTACGTTCCCGTATCGAGCGGTTTTTGTTACCGAAAACCAATTTACACATTTTCTGTTCCTCAGAATCGTCAGATAACTTGTTTAGAGCAAAACTATTGCAAACTTTTGCAAACATCTCTTTCCAGTTTAACAGCGTCGCGACGCCGTTGTTTTTGTGATTGTAAATTAGGTCACCAGGCGAAGCCTCGCCTATCGCGTGAAGTAGGCAGAAATCTGATTGGCTACCTCCAACCCAGTAGCTTAATGTTACTTCACATAACGAGAAATCACAGGTCTGCAAGTACGGACTCGAACAGCGTACCTATGTGCGTGGGTGTATGTTAGTACGATGCCCCATGCCATGGCACTATGCTCATATTACCTGATATCTGCCGGATAATAGTTGACTGCGTGTCGGACTACAAATCGGTTGTACGTAATAATTTTCAAGTTTGACACCTTCACCAGCCAGCTCGTCCAACACGGGTGTTTTAATTTCCGCCCCGTGATATCCAATGTCGTGAAAGCCATAGTCATCGGCGAGAATGAACAAAATATGCGGTTGCTTTGCAGCACAAGTCGCACATATTGTTGCTAGCAGAATGATAACTGCTGTAATAAACCTCGTAGATGAGCTTACGTCTACAGACATTGCTACACCGTATGCGACCAAGTTAAATTGTACTGATATGTCAAGATCTATATTTTGAGTACCTGTATCTAGGTCAATTTCAAAGTTCTATATTTGATAACACATGCATATCAACTTACAATTAACCTCAATTAAATTCTTTATACTTCTAGTTGATTTGGCAGGCTGTGTTACTATCTAATACTAATAGCTAAACGTTTATCCTTCAATTTGGTCATTTATTTTCTCTCTCTCTCTCTCTCTCTCTCTCTCTCTCTCTCTCTCTCTCTCTCTCTCCTTCCTGCTCCACCTCCTCATCCGCACCATTCTCACGATCATCCCTCTCCATAGATGCTTCTAGCGGTGTAATGATAATGATGGCGGTGCTTCTAATGAATGTTACTTACTGGACAAAAGCAACAAACTTTCAAACTTTGTATTTACACATTTGATGCATTAAAAAAAATGGCTGCCGTTATGAGATATATGTAGCTGAACTATACAATTCTAATTATAGATCACATTAAATTCAAAGGCAAAATACACGTATAATTAGCGTACCCATCTATGCCTGATGCCATGCTATATTATTGTTATTATTAATTAATTTAACATGATTGTGTGCAAAGTAGAACAACACTTGTTTATAATGGCCACCTGTATCGAGGCCATTGTTTTGTAAAATGGACGGTTGTAAGATCACCTATCGTTTCATATAGTAATGGACCATTCCACTTTTAGCCATGCCCCGCCCATCTCAACCTAAGCTCCACCCACACCACGTCTGTGTTGGGATCGATTGATCCCCGAACTCCCTGACTAGCAATTTCCATAAAACTATACAGGTAAGCTGTTAAATATTTTGAAACTAATTTGTCTGCGCCCAGTGAAATTAGTTTCAAAATATTCAACAGAATGTGTATTAAATGGTAAAGACTAGAATTCATACAAAATGTCAGACTATTAATGGTTAAATACGGACTTATATCGAGTCATTCGTGACATCATAATTATGAAGTCATCCTACATGTCACGTAGTTGATTATGACGTCATATGACCTCATATGGTAGATGGATAAACTTGGAAGCTCCATTGACATGTAGTAGACGATCACCCGTCCTTTGTAATAATCTCATCGTGTTGCACCCATTAAGGTGATCAGCATAGACGGGTTTGCACGTGAAGAGTTTACGAAGATGTTTACCGCCATATAGGCCTACATCACGTTGAAGTTTTCTATTATCTAACTGAAGTTTTCTATTATCTATCTTCTTATTTCTTAACGCTTCGCTTCCCACGGCGGTAAGGCCTGTATGTGTGGTTGCTGCGACAACCGGTCTTACCGACAAGGAAAGTGGTCGATACGAGCTCGCCTCGTGTGTAGATGAGAATCACGATATTTATGTTCGTATCTGGGCCTGATCTGACTGGTATAGAAGTCGGTGGTTCGTGACGGTGGTCTTCCGTCGTTTCCAGAATTATACAATAACTCAAACTCTTGCTTCGAGGATATCGAAGTGATGATTTTATTTTACTAATCTTACTATATATATTTCACTATCAATTATAGGTGGCTTATACTACCACCGATATATCTCCCTATCAACTATGAGTGGCTTATACTACCACCAAAATACTTTGAGCAAAGAAGTACTGACTTTTATTCAATACGAATACTGGTTACTCTACCATTTAAAAGTTGCTTTTCACGATTCGCTAATTCACTTTTATCAAATACTGTTCTTGGCTACTTAAAGCCGTTCACCAAGAACTTGTGTGAATTTCGACAAATTCAGTTCCACAGAACTATACGAATTCGAGGCTAGGTTTACCTAAGCGCAATAATTTTCGGACTCCCGATCAAATTTGAAAGTTCCCCTTATGTACTGCTTCGCCATGTCACGGTCATGTTCGGGTTGTTACACCCCACCCTTGGAGCCCCCGCTTTGCCTCGTTTTGCTTACTACTCTTATAAAACTTTTGACCAATCCATTCCGGCCATTCGCGTACTCCGAAGATATACCTGAACATTGGCAAAGCAGTACTTGAGTGATGGGATCTGTCGGATTTCGGTCTCAATAATGGATTTTGCTTTGGCAACCATTCCTAATCTCAAGCTTAATGGCTTACTTGACGGACGTCCTCTGTCAGTTTTTCGTCTCGTTTTCTACTCTACCTGGCGCCGGACGTTACCACGTCCATGTCCGGCCCCTTGCTCATTAGGCTTGCGCCTGCATTCTACAAGGGTGCTGTGACGTAGTGACCATATGGCCCGCCTGACTCACCAACATCTGGTGCTGTTGGTCGCTTTTACAGAAACTCGGTTACCGTTATCACGGTCCCACGGTAAGTCGGTCGCTACGTCATTTCTATGAGTCATCCAGCTTATGCTACCTGTACTCTGTCCGTAGTACCCTACCGACGCTCCTGCTTGAATATTTGGAAACTATTGGTCATAACTTCTGCTGAATACTATAAACGGTTGTGCCGCTGCTACAGCAACAACTTTCATCTTTTAATTACCGCCAGATACCATCAACTCACAACCCTAGGTCCTTCTCCATTCTATCCAATTTCACTCAATATTTCGGCTATAGTTTCGCGTCAGTTTCGCATCGACTCCCTATTGATGCATCCAGTTATCCGTTCATTAACTCATCTGGTATTCACAAATACAATAATTTCACTGGGCCATCCCTGCAAATATAAGATGTCCCCGGGGTCATGACTCCCCGTACGACAATCCGATATCCACATACGCCCCGCAACCAAAGTTAATTGACCATCTCTCTTAAGGCCCTAAGAGAGTGTCAACTAACTCGTTGTGCCCTATCAACAACCCAAACCTATACCAGCAGCTCCGAACGGATACCACCTGAAATCTCCGAAACTACCAACAATCCCCTAGCCCACGTTACAGCTCGATATGCTATACATACATACGTGTCCGAGTAGCGGAATACTCGGAAATACGTTAGTAGCAGTCATTAGTATATAGCCAATAATTATACAAACATACATGTCCGGGTAGTGGTGCGCACTTGACCGCCCCCGGAAACACAGTAATAGCATCATTAAACCGTGGACGTAACCCGTCTCACGCGTAACTTAACAATAAAGGCGAGCAATCGGTACAGTTTAAAACAAGTGAATATATATCACATAATGTATTAATATAAACTGCCGCTACTGCCTGCAGCGACAACATGGTCAGCAGCGACACACTTTTCGCGTGTCGTAATGATTCGTCGTCACACGACACAGCATTATAGTTCAAAATCTTAATCCTACAGTGCAAATACCATTACAGATCATGTGAATTTTTCCTATTACTAAAACAGTACACAGTATGATAAAGTTCGCGCCACAATCATTAATATTCACCAATTATTGTTCCAGTAGAAACATATAAAGTTAGTGCCAAAATGTCATGGTGATACCTCCAAGCGGTTTACGCTCACGTTAGGATCCACCACGTCAACGTACGTCTCCATCTCTATCCATTCGGCAGCCGTCGGGTCGATCTCAGTCCTGGCGTTAGCATTAGGCGACGACCCGGCTGCCATCCGCAGCGGCTCCGGTAGAGCTGCAGGTCTCCGGGGCTGCTGGGTCTGAATAGTTGGTGCAATGATATGCGGTTCACTACTATGGGCCGCACGTGGCTTGCATTTAAGCGCATTCCACATGCGTGATAACACGCCACATCTATATAATATAAGCACAATTACTAACACAACTACGAAGGAACCCGTTGAATATGATACGAAAGAATGTACCCCAATGCCATCGACCATCACCGGGTCGATCATGGATAACGGTGCTAGCGGCACGTACTTAGACTTTTGTAAATGGTTCCACGGTTGTAGCTTTAAATGGTCAACTATCATGGATTGATTTAGAACGCCAGACACATCCAAATGGGGCATTTCAATGGCTAGGCCTATTCGAGTGTACGTCCGACTATAAGACGCCACAGGCTCGAATCGCCAGCCCCTCCCACTATACCCGCATTTTCCAGACATCAACGCATACACACCATTACTCACCATACATCGGTCCGTCAGTCGTCCGTCGCAATGAATTTCCACCGTCTCGCCGAACGTTTGCAACACTACTCCGATTTTCTCGTTGGCAAATAATTTACTAATGGTTACGTTTGACTTCGTTAGTTGAATATTACAGTTGCTATCAGTCGCATTTGTCAGTACGCTCACAATACAGGGCACGTGGGTCTTGTCGACCCGTAGTTGTCCCTGGCACACCCTAGGGTTGGCGCCACGACACTCCGATGCGGTAAAGTACCACCCAGTCTTGGTATCTAGACCAATGCTGGTACGGGCCAGCCTCACTTGCATGTAGTACCCTGTCTTGGCCAGTGGTTCAGGCCATGAGTGTAGTCCATATTCGATATATTGCCCTCCGTCAATCAACGGTAGTGTCGCCACATAATGAAGTTTCGATTCGTCCTGCCACAATGGATATACCACTACATTTCTGTAATACCACTGATACGGTCTTATCAGCCTAAATTCCGCACTAACCTGTTTCGATACGGACGTCAGATCGTCGGGACTAAAAAGTTCCTCCGTTAGACGACCCAACTCTAAGGATGCCGTTTGCCTATGGAACCGTTCGGCTGCCTTCTGGTAGTCGTAGACCACACGTTCAGCCGAGTCTATAACATGTCCTAACCGTACTAGCGCATAGAGTTCCAACAATCGAATCCCCTGCTGCCTGAGCGCTCGGCTCATGTTGCCCGTAACAGTGGCCAAGTTGTCGCCTAACTCGTTAATACGGTCCGTGTTCATACCAATATCTCGGAAAGCTAATTTGACGTGCGACGTCAACTGGTTGGTAAAATGCACCACTTTGTTCATCTTCGTCATCGCCCTCCTCACTACATCTCGTATGGCGTTTATATCCCCAGATGTAGCGGTACCGAACAGCGATGATGCGATGTCGCCCACAAAGTTAAATAACCCTCGCTTCTGCCTAGCGCCGTTTCGACTACTCATCGTTTGCTGTGTTTGGCTTGCCATTTTTCTTACCCCCCCGTATTCGATGCTGTAATCCGTATATATCGTTCCCACTCAAAAACGCTGTTTTGGTACCCATGCTAGCGGCGAGACTGGCCATTTGGGCCAACCGTCCCAGGAACTCCGCGGGTAGGTAAGGATGGTCGATGGATACTATCACGGTCCATTCGGCCCGTATTACTGACACAGTCTCCGGCTTAGTTATCATGACGCCGTTCGGCAGGCGGTGTATACTCGAGTCCTTGCATATACTTGATACCATGCTAAACCACAACGCCATCATACACAATTTAAACGAATACATTTTAGTATCTGCGAACAAATTTAGTCTCAATTGTTATGATATTCTACGTACTGGCTATTTGCGATGTTACAGTATAGCGATACAATACACACTATCGGCGGTTGTGCCGCTGAATAACGGCATTTATACGACTGACGAAATCAGCGTATAGCACGTCATCGTAAGAGGCGGAGTTTATCACGCCAATCCGGAGTCGCTTGTTACCGGATTCGTTCTCCCGCCCATACCCTTGCTTTCGCTTCAAGTCTAACCTGAGTTGCTTGCTGTCAGAATCGTCATCTGGTATATGTCTGCGCTTGCGCAGCATATAAGGATGCGATGGAAGCATCTCCATTGGTTCAGAGAGCAGCTCTGGTGCCGCCTCTGGAGCGTCAATCACCATGGGCCTGGGAGTTCCGATGACGTCACTTGGTGACTCATGGTTTCGACTGCGATTCGTACTGGGTTGCACCCTTTTCCGGTCAACCCTCTTACCCCCTGTACGCACCTCTGGCTCCATATCCGAAGCTGGCCGCTTCTTACGAGCCTGGGGTGTCGTCTCAGCGTCGGTGACCATAGGTTCTGGCTCGGGCAACATCGCCCTGGGGTGATGGCTAGCTTTCGTCCCCTTGGTAGGGTTACGAATGGGGCGTGGTCGCACCCCGTCCCAGCACATTTCCGAGTCGACTACGCGCAGCTTACATATATTAAGCACACGCATTCTCCCGGACCTTTGATGGCGGACATGGGCCACAGGTCCGTTAATTTTGAAGATCTCATACTCGGGGTCGCTGCGAGAGGTCAATTTCATCCTCTCTTCAGCTTTGACGACCACCGAATCCCCCACCTTAAACTCACCCGCGTTCGCACGCTTATTAATTTGTTCCCGGTGAACCTCTCGAGATCTAGCTGTCCCCTCACGAGCACGCAGCAAGGCGTTGTTGAGATACGTCAGTCTCTCACCAAGGTCCTGCGACGCATCGATTGGAACGGCTTTTGGCAATCTCGCCCGTCGCCCATAAGTCAAATAAAATGGTGTATACCCGGTCGTCGAATGACGAGTACTGCGGTATGCTGTTAAAGCCGCACCCAACTCATCTTCCCACGCCCGCGAGGCGTTGTTCACCCCTTTCTGTATCAACTCCTTAAGAGTGCGGTTGAATCTCTCGGTACGCCCATTGGTTTGCGGATGGTATGGGCTAGACCGTCTATGGTCGATACCGTGTTCTTTAAACCGTTCCTCCAGAGAATTGGAACAAAATTCTTTACCTTGATCCGTTATTACAATCTCAGGGACGCCATGACGCGCGACATATTCGTTGAAGAACTTCTCTTCAACATTTTGAGATGTCTTCGCTGCAATCGGATATGCTTCTGCCCAAGCAGAACAGTGATCGATCACCGTCATGATATACACGTTACCCTTATTTGATTCTAACAGTGGACCGATCAAATCCATTCCAATTATCTGACTCGGATAATTGGCCATGGGCATCTCACTATACCTGGGTCGGGTGGTGACAGGTCGGTTGACCTGGCACTTCGTACATGTCTCAATCATACGAACCACGTCTTTTCTCAAAGACGTCCACACAAAAGAATCTCTTACTATACCGATGGTCTTCTGCAGACCTTGGTGACCGGCTCGTTCATGAGCCATCCGGAGTACCTTCTCACGGAACAGGGTAGGTAAGACAATTCTGGGGTACTCAGCGTCCAACGCTGAAGGTGTAACTAAAGAATACAAAATGCCATTCTTGACCATATACTCCTCCGGTGTGTTTTTGAACAACTCCGGGTATTCTTTGGTCTGCTCGGCACACAATCCGTCACACGGTACGTCGAACGCTTCTAGAGGGACGTGAGGTAACACTCCCTCGTCGACATCGGGTATTACAAAGTCGCCCGTATCTAACGTCGCGACTTCCACCGGACGACGTAACCTGGACAACATGTCCGCTCGAATATTCTTAGAGCCTTGGATGTATTCAATCTTACATCCGTACTCGGCAATCAGTACTGCCCAGCGCTGCACCTTCGTGTTTTTAACTTCGCCCACAAACAAACTCTTTAGGGGTTTGTGGTCGGTATACACGGTGAACTGCGCGCCAAATAGATAAGGCCTAAGCTTCTTTAGCGCATATATTACCGCATAAGCTTCCTTTTCTATCACAGGCCAATTCAACTGACTGTCTTTAAGAGTAGAGCTAACATACTGAATCACCCGCTCAATACCCTTGTCATCTACCTGTACCAGTATCGCACCTATCGCATAGCTAGACGCATCAGTATACAACCTATACGGAGCATTCAAATTCGGATATGTGAGAACCGTCTCACTACACAGCAAGTTTTGCAATTTCTTAAACGCTTGCTGTTCCTCCTGACCCCACTCAAAACGTTTATATTTCTTAGTCAATTCTATCAAAGGCTTAGCAATTTCGGCATAGCCTTGCACACAAGAGCGGTAATACCCTGTAGCGCCCAGGAAACTTCTCACCTCACCCACGTCGCGTGGCGGTGACATTTCTCTTATGACCTTGACCTTCTGGACCTGAGGAGCCACTCCCTGTGCTGAAACACGATATCCTAACAAATCAACTGATGGTCGGGCGAAATCGCATTTCGATTTTTTAACTTGCAAATTATATTCTTGAATTCTACGCATAACCTTACGCAAATGCTGTGCATGCTCAGCCGGATTTCTCGAATATATGACTATATCGTCGACGAAAACATGCAGATATTTTCCCACGAATTCTCGGAAAATATCGTTCATTGCCCTCTGAAATACGGCACCTGAGTTCGCAAAACCGAACGGCATCCGAACAAAGTCGAACAAGCCTTCACTACAAACGAACGCTGTTTTCTCTATGTCTTGGCTGTCCATTGGTATCTGCCAATAGCCAGACTTCAAGTCCATAGTCGAAAATATCGTTGCGCCGCACATCGAATCAAAAATATCGGCTATGTTTGGCAGTGGATAACTATCCTTCTTGCACACAGAATTCAACTTTCTGTAGTCGACACAAAATCTAGTCCCCCCGTCCTTTTTAGGGACCAACGTAATGGGCGACGCCCATGGCGATGACGATGGTCTTATGACGCCCGCTGCCAGCATTTCAGCCACTTGATTCTTGACTATATACTGCTTGGCCAGCGGTAGACGGTACGCTTTCTGCCTAATAGGATAGGCATCCCCTGTCGGTACCGTACACTTGACTTTGGGAACCAATCCTAAAGTGTTTGGACGAGCCGTATCAAAAATATCTGCAAAGTCCGCCATGACTTTGTCGATATTTTTATATCCGGTCGTTTCCTTACAGCTTGCATAGACATAATTTGTCTGTTCTCTATGCGGATATTCAAAGGGATATATCTGGCCAAACCATACTACAATTTTGGCCCGATAGTCAATCTTTGCATTTCCCAGGTGCAAAGCATCCGCTCCAAGTAAACATTCATGCCTCATTCTGGCCACAATCGTACTAGGGATGGGTCGGGCGTTCTTGAATTTTACTTGTGTCTCCCCCAACAACTTTATCGGGGAACCATTTACAGCCAAGAGCGTTCTTGCTCTTTTCAATGGCCTAGCATTCAACATGCTACGCCATATATCCTTACGAATCAAGGATGTGCTAGCACCAGTATCCACTAAGGCATGCAGGTACTTACCCTGATCCGATGGACCGTCTTTATCCATTTTTAGACGGATTAAGAACCGCTCGGTCGGTGCTTTCACCAACGGCTCTCTCCGTCGTCGTTTCCCGGGCTCCTTCGGCCACTAACAACTTCGGCGTAGCTATTTTCCCGGGAGGATGCGTCCTGTGCGGCACCGTATGAATAACGGCCCTGTGCATCCGTCCCTTCTCCGGTCAATACGAACCCATCACGGTCTTCATATTCGTACTGGTTACGTCGAGCATTGTTCATGTCCATTCGATTGTTTCTCGAACATTCTCGTGGCGTCGTTCGTATGTCCGTCTGTCGGTCGTTCACCGCGTCGATTTCCATGTCGTCAATGCGGGGACGCTTGATTGCCCCGCGGTTAGCCGGACCCTTTTGTTGGGTCCCGGCAGGACCATTCTGCAGCGGACAGTCTCTTATGTAGTGACCGTCTTTGCCACACCCAAAACATTTTATTGTTACGGCAGGAGTCGCCTGCCGGCTCATATACGTCCCAAAACAATTCTGGGCCGTATGTCCTTCTCGGCCACATGTAAAACATGTCATGGGTGGCCGTTGTGGTCGGGGCTGTGGTCGCTCTCTCAGTGCTTGGGCCATACAACTTTTTACTCACGGTTTTCACAGTTTGTCCAATCCTGGAAACATAAATCCTGACAGACGCTCGCCACTGAAGTTTTCTATTATCTAACTGAAGTTTTCTATTATCTATCTTCTTATTTCTTAACGCTTCGCTTCCCACGGCGGTAAGGCCTGTATGTGTGGTTGCTGCGACAACCGGTCTTACCGACAAGGAAAGTGGTCGATACGAGCTCGCCTCGTGTGTAGATGAGAATCACGATATTTATGTTCGTATCTGGGCCTGATCTGACTGGTATAGAAGTCGGTGGTTCGTGACGGTGGTCTTCCGTCGTTTCCAGAATTATACAATAACTCAAACTCTTGCTTCGAGGATATCGAAGTGATGATTTTATTTTACTAATCTTACTATATATATTTCACTATCAATTATAGGTGGCTTATACTACCACCGATATATCTCCCTATCAACTATGAGTGGCTTATACTACCACCAAAATACTTTGAGCAAAGAAGTACTGACTTTTATTCAATACGAATACTGGTTACTCTACCATTTAAAAGTTGCTTTTCACGATTCGCTAATTCACTTTTATCAAATACTGTTCTTGGCTACTTAAAGCCGTTCACCAAGAACTTGTGTGAATTTCGACAAATTCAGTTCCACAGAACTATACGAATTCGAGGCTAGGTTTACCTAAGCGCAATAATTTTCGGACTCCCGATCAAATTTGAAAGTTCCCCTTATGTACTGCTTCGCCATGTCACGGTCATGTTCGGGTTGTTACACCCCACCCTTGGAGCCCCCGCTTTGCCTCGTTTTGCTTACTACTCTTATAAAACTTTTGACCAATCCATTCCGGCCATTCGCGTACTCCGAAGATATACCTGAACATTGGCAAAGCAGTACTTGAGTGATGGGATCTGTCGGATTTCGGTCTCAATAATGGATTTTGCTTTGGCAACCATTCCTAATCTCAAGCTTAATGGCTTACTTGACGGACGTCCTCTGTCAGTTTTTCGTCTCGTTTTCTACTCTACCTGGCGCCGGACGTTACCACGTCCATGTCCGGCCCCTTGCTCATTAGGCTTGCGCCTGCATTCTACAAGGGTGCTGTGACGTAGTGACCATATGGCCCGCCTGACTCACCAACATCTGGTGCTGTTGGTCGCTTTTACAGAAACTCGGTTACTGTTATCACGGTCCCACGGTAAGTCGGTCGCTACGTCATTTCTATGAGTCATCCAGCTTATGCTACCTGTACTCTGTCCGTAGTACCCTACCGACGCTCCTGCTTGAATATTTGGAAACTATTGGTCATAACTTCTGCTGAATACTATAAACGGTTGTGCCGCTGCTACAGCAACAACTTTCATCTTTTAATTACCGCCAGATACCATCAACTCACAACCCTAGGTCCTTCTCCATTCTATCCAATTTCACTCAATATTTCGGCTATAGTTTCGCGTCAGTTTCGCATCGACTCCCTATTGATGCATCCAGTTATCCGTTCATTAACTAATCTGGTATTCACAAATACAATAATTTCACTGGGCCATCCCTGCAAATAAAAGATGTCCCCGGGGTCATGACTCCCCGTACGACAATCCGATATCCACAACGTGACCGATCGGTCATAATCATAAATACAAAAAGCATGCCATGGATGTCCTGATATAGTAATCATTATTTTAGCAATTTTATGCAATAATATAGCAAATTATTGAAGCAAAATCGGAATTTCATTGGGCTGTCACATGTTCGACAAGATCAACGGATGGAGGGACTGACATACGGATGGACCGGCTTGCGCAAACAATAACAGTCCTCGTCCAAGCATGTTAATCAATGCAATTGATGTTTCAATAACATGCTCCCACTAGAACTTGGAATATCTCAAGCGTTTTACGTGATATGCTGTTTGAAACAAGATTAACAAAAATCACGAGGTTTTTTTCATTAAAAAGTAAATTTTAACCCATAATATTCGACATACGAAGAGGAAACCTTGAAAAGGCACAGCTGGGAACCATAATGGAAGTATATACCAGCTTTCATAAAATTATTTTAAGAGGTTCTGTATGATGTGCTGTTACCATACAAAATACTGAGGTTTTGCACTATAAAGCCCATTTTCAACCAAATGCTTCAAAATGCACATATGCGTATGATAAGCGAGACGTATTAATACCAAGCTTCATTAAAATATATTAAAATGTTCTCTATGACGTGGTGTTTCCAAGATATTATGGACAGACAGACACGCTGCTGATGTTGATACCTAAATATGTGACCGGTTGACCTCAAACTTATTCTTAGCCTAGCCATCTAGAATATGAATAGATATGCCAAATTTCGTGATTCTACCCTCTTGTACTCCGAAGATATTACGCCTATAATGCAGGCAGGCAAGCAAGTCGGCCGATAGACCGACCGAAATGTATGTGTGTGTGCGTGCGTGCGTGTGTGCGTGCGTGCGTGACTCGCTTTTAGATTTGCTGTCACAAGCCACATGCTTTCGAGGGAGCGGAACTAGGACTGGCGGTATGATCAGCGAACGAAAAGAAGAAGAAGAAGAAGAAGAAGAAGAAGAAGAAGAAGAAGAAGAAGAAGAAGAAGAAAAAGAAGAAGAAGGGAGCGGGACTTACTTGAGGAGTGGGTTCTGTTGGGCGTTCTTGTACAAACATGTCCACCAGAACACTCCCGTTTTTGGCACTCCATATATGGTCAATTAATCCCAATCCCCTCGAAATCACGTGAGTTGCGAGAGCCAATCAAAAAGTGACTAATGGACGTGATGCTGAAGACAGTTCTAACTATTGATTTTTTTTAAATTTTAAAAATAGGCAAGTGATGTTAGAGCTTGGTTCTTCTGCTCATATGTCAGTGTGTGCAACCGCAGTGCAGGCGCGCCACCGGAGTGCAGGCGCATTGCTCTTCAGACGTATTATCAGAAACCCAAGGCGTTAATATCGCTTGCAATAGGGGTGTACATACATAGTATAGCGCCCGCTATGTATTGTTGTAGTTATTAGAATATGAGTCACGTGGAAATCTTAACCGGTCATGGAGACCATTTTCAAATAGATGAATTATGATGTTGCAATAAGCCGTTCTAGATTTTGGTGCTGATTTTGACTGAAAGTTGTTGCTGCTATGGCAGCAACGGGGTTCATTCTGACTTACTGTCAACATACCGTAACTGCTTGCCTATTAGCTCTTTTTTGAATGGCAGAAAATTCACGTTCACCGCCAAGACTGGACAACAGTTATTATGGAACAATGGAACCATACATAGTACACCGGCAATATAGTGAACGTGGACCCAAATACGCAAACAATTATTGTAAAGTCAGAACCAAGTATAGTGGATAAACATATACGGAAATTCAGTGGATATATGCACGAAAATCCCTCCCGCTTTCTAGATGAATTTTCGTCATATTTATTATTATGCAACATAGATGAACTTTCCACAAGAGCAATAGCTGCATTTCATTTAAATTTGCAAGGACCAGCCTTGGTATGGTTTAACACGCTGCCACAATCTAGAAAACTATCATGGGCAATTGGGAAAATCGCATTTAGCAACGAATTCCGTGACATTCCGAACGATGCTGTACTCATTGTTGAGCAAGGCAGCATTTAATAACCTAAAATTGCATAGCGCTCAGCCAATAGAGGAATTTTACGCTGCTATTTTAGAGAAGGGAAAGAGACTCAAAACAGGATAGCGACATTACCACACTATTTATTGATGGTCTCCCAATGGAAATTAGGCTTCTTTGTGCGTGCTGCACACAAGTACAAACTCTGCGTTATGCTCTGCATCTGTCCAAGATTGGTGAAGCGCGCGGCTATACGATGCGATACGATACGATTTTATTACACCCAGATCATCTGTACAATGATATATGGGGAACATGTATAAAAATAATTATGTGAAAATGGAGGAAGCGTTATATAGATCATTATATCATACAATTGTCGTTGTCATTGTCGTGATATTTGTCATCGTCTTCGTTGTCGTCATTGTCGTTGTTATTGTCGTTGTTGTTAATATTGTTGTTGTTGTTGTCGTTATCATTGTTGTTGTTGTTGTTGTTGTTGTTGTTGTTTTTGCTTTTCTCGTTTTTGTTTTTGTTTATGTTTTTATTTTCTTTGATCTTTAAATTCATGTGTTATCAATTTAATAAATTTGCATAGTTTTTTTAATAATCCTGATTTATTACTTGAAAGTAGTTCATTGAATTCGTAGTAGTTTGGGTGTGTATACAAATATTTAGATAGTAGTAGTTTTCTTTGGTTATTAAAATGATCACAGATAAATAAGTAATGATATTCATCTCCTATGTCATTAAGCTCACATAGATTACATTTTCGTTCATCTTGTGCTATTCCTTCCCAGCGTTCTGTTTCAATTGGTAAATAGTGGTTTGCCATTCGAAAGCGTGTAAGTGTGATTCTGTTATGATCTGGTAAGCTAGGTAGGTAAGGTTCATTTTCGTATTTGATTTTAAAAGCATGATACGTTTTACCCTTCCATGAGTTTGACATTTCATCTCTGATTTATATTTTTCAATGTGTTGTTTATATTTTGCGTGTTTTGCTGTGTCCATACGTAGCTGTATCCAGTTTCATCCAGGATGTCATTAATTTGTGTTAACCACCTGTACTCTTCCCCGTTCTGTAGATGGGCTGCATACATATACTTATAAATCTTCGCTGATAGTTTTGTTTGTTTTCCGCAGGCTATTTTTAGCCAGAAATTTATCACACGTGCTTAGCTTGTATCAAAAGGGGCATTTCACCAGTTTCTCCAAGCAGCATATATTTTGGTGTACTGCGTTTTACTCTAAGTATATGCCTAATAAAATTATTTTTTACTTTTTCGAGCTGTTCACATTTATCTATCCCGATAGATTCGCAGCCGTAGAGCAGAATTGGGTCTATTAGCTGGTGGAACAACTTTAACTGACAGTAGATTGGTAGATCAAGCCGACGCGCATTTTTAAGTCGAGGGAATAGCGCTTTGCGTGCTTGTTCACGTGTATGAATGCGTGCTTTGTGAATTTGCCGTTTCTAGACATTATGATTCCAAGATACGTGTGTTCATCGCAGATTTCAATTTCATTTCCACTAATATTAAATCGCAACTTATTACAATATCGCTTGGTACTCCCAAACACGACAACTTTGGTTTTGTCGATATTTACCTTTAGTTGTCATCTATCAGCATACGTACCAAAGCTGTCTAGAAGCATTTGGAATTCATCTTTGTTTTCGCCAATAAGGATTGTTTCATCCGCATATAGTAAGTAACAAGAGTAGTTGAAATAATATTATAATGTCATTTTGTTGACTCTGCAATATAATAGGTTTGCAGGTATTGTTTGTAAGGTATTCTTCTAGATCGTTCAAATATATAGAAAAGAGGATGGGTGACAGATTTTCCCCTTGTCTAACACCACATTTGCACATAAACATTTCGGATAGATCTCCATTTACCCTAACCTTTGACGTTATATTTTGATACATGTTGTATATTACCTAAAATACCTTACCATCTATATTATGTTGCAGTAATTTTTTCCATAAGTCTACTCACCAGACTTTATCGAATGCCTTCTCGAAATCGATGATTGCACAGAACAGTTTTTTCATTTTCTTTTTGAATATTTCAATTAAGGATGATGATGTAAATATGTGATCCATAGTCGAGTAGTTTGTGCGGAATCCGGCCCGGTTTTCTGAAAGCAGCTCACTATCATCCATAAATCGTGCTATGCGATTAGATGTTATGCATGTAAAAAGTTTGCCTAAACAGCTTAATAGGGTAATGGGTCTGTAGTTTTTTTGGTTCTTTTGGGGCCCCCTTTTTCTTGTATATTAAAACTATGAGCCCTTCAGTCCATGTATCCGGAATATCTCCACTGTCTAAAACTTTATTGAAAAAATATGCATAAATATTAATCATTATGTCCTTGGTTGCTTTCACATATTCATTAAAAATATTATCCACTCCCGGTGCTTTATTTGTTTCCTGGCCTTTAATAGCTTTGTTTATTTCTTCATGACTAATTGGGGCATTTAGGTTTGTGTTCTCGTTGCTTACGTTTGTAGGGTCAATTGAATCGTCGTTTAGGTTATCACTCACATTTTCGTTTATGTCTTTAAAGTATTCATACATAGATGCTAGCTCTGCTGGGCATGTATTATTGGTTTTTTGGTTAATCAATGCCCAGTATGCTATAGGGACACGGATGACGCAACAGTGGCCACAGTACGCACAGATATTGTTAATACGGAAATGGGTGAAATTACACGCCGACTTGCTGCTTTAGAAGCGAATGAATTCTCGCAGGCCCGTGATATGGAGAGACGTGCATCCGCACCGTTTGGTAGAAACAATATAAATTATAATGTCAATAATAACAACAGATTGTGTCTTAGTTGTGGTGGCGCTGGACATATTCACCGGATATGCAACCGGACAGGTAATGGAATGCGGAATGTGTGTTAAATTCAGCATGAATCTGACTGGACCTCAGTAGTGAAGCGTGGTTATAGTCGCTATTGTTCTTCACCGCAAGGGGTCTTCAAGAACAAAGGGATTTTTGGAGAACAATGGCGACAGCCGCACACAAATGGATTGGAATGTGAGAACAATAGCGGCTATAACCCCGTATTTGAGAGATTTGAGAGAACAATGGCGAACAGCCACACACACTTGAGAGATTCTAGAACACTGTCGAAGCGCATGAATCAATATTGCTGTTCTGGTATTCTGAAAATGTTAATCCTTAAAAGTTGTGTATTTTACGTTTTAACGTAGCGGCGGTGCGCTCCCCCCCCCCCCCCCCCCGTGGTTATCTACCGTGGTAATGTGGTAAGGTAAAAATAATAGAGTTTAAGAGGTGTTCTGATAATAGGAGGACAGAGTTTAAGAGGTGGTCTGAAAAGGGAGGTCTATGAGGAGGATGAGGTTGATGAGGCTAGTATTCTTGCTCAGTAGAAGTTGGTTTTGAGGTGCTAGCGTACTTGTTTACAAGGCAATGCTCTATGTACGAATATTTTGAAAATAATTTCACTGCCTGCGTCAGTTGTGGCGGAATGCTATAGCATTCCTCCTCAGTAGAAGTTGATGGTTGGTTTTGAGGGCGATGCTAGTGTACTTGTTTACAAGTTATGCACGATGTACGAATATTTTGAAAATAATTTGATGGCCTGCGTCAGTTGAGGCGGAATGCTATATCATTCCTCCTCAGTAGAAGTTGCTGGTTGGTTTTGAGGCCGATGCTAGCGTACTTGTTTACAAGGTATGCATGATGTACGAATATTTTGAAAATAATTTGACTGTTACGTCACTAACGTTAATTTATTAGTAAACTATTTTGTTGAATATTTTGAAAACGTTTTGACTGTTGGCTTAACCGACATTATGCCAGATTGTTTTTTAAATACTTAATATTGCATGTGGTTGCACAATGATTAAAATGTAGTCATTATGTCTCTGAGGGTGCCATGTGTTTATAGAATTGTATGTCGAGCATACGTATGATAAAAAGATTATTTGTTGCGTATGGTTTAATTTAACCATTACTGTCGCAATAGCCGTGGGATCAATCCTTAATTAAGATACAAACATGTCAAGTGTTAAGGAATAATATAAGAATTTACCACCCGTCTCATTCTAAGCGCAAGATACTACAATGTCCTCGCCGAGTTTTAAAAAAATCGATAAAGCGTGCATGCGCTCACCAGCTGTTGTTGTTTACCGACACCGGCTATTGTTGTTTACCGACGGGTAAATATTCGACAATTAAGAGCAACATTACAAGCGTAGTGGCATAATCATAGATGTTCATTTACTACAAATATAAATATATCCTTTTGGCTACAGAGCAGTGATACGTCATAACCATTTTTACTATATAATTCAGTCCTGCCCTAAGCGACGACCTCATGTTGCACCATTACATGGACGCTAGAGACTTTCTTAACCCTTTAACCCTCGAATTTCTTCAAGAAAATGTAAATTTTCTTCATATTCATATTTGTAGACCTAGAGAAGACTATTTTTGAAAATTTATCATTGGAATGACTGTCAGTACTGGCTATCCCTTTGTCTAGACATTGTGCCAGAAAATGCCCCCTCCAACCACCACCACCATCATCACCAACACCCACCGTCGCCACCACCGGCATCAACCCCACCACCCACCACCACCGCCACTAGCACCACCACCACCATCATCATCACCACCAACACACACCACCATCACCACCACCAGCATCAACACCACCCACCACCTTCACCACCACTGCCACTAGCACCACCACCAGAACCACTACCACCACTACCGCCAGTACCATCATACACCACCATCCACTAAGCACCACCACCAGCATCAACAACACCACAACCGCCACCACCAGTACCACTACCACCAGTACCGATATCCAGCACCAACCACTAAGCACCACCACTACGACCTACACCATGCATTAACCCCACCACCAACACCCACCAACACCCACCAACCCCTAACGAATTTCTTCATATTCATACTTGCATCCTTAGAGAAGAATATTTTTGAAAATTTATCATCGGAATGACTGACTCTGACAAATTGTGGTCTGAATGTGTGAGAGTATGGTGTTTGAAAAAAAATGGCATATAGGTTGGAGAGGGTATGTCAATGAGGATTTAATAACGGTCTTGCTCGTATGCACATGTGCTAATGTGTGATACTGCTAGTTATATGTTGTACCCTTGTGCGTTCCCCAGTGTGCGCCACCCACCACTGCCACTAGCACCACCACCGCCAGTACCGACATCCACCACCAACCACTAGGCACCACCACTGCATGTTGCGGATTGTGACCGCTTGTTGTGGATTGCGGATTGCGGTTGCATGTTGCAGATTTGCGGGCGCATGTTGTGGATTTGCGGGCACATGTTGTGGATTTGCGGGTGCATGATGCGGATTTGCGGGCGCATGTTGCGGATGGCAACAAATGTATGTACATGCCTGAAAACACTTACACACCAAAATGCATGTGTACATGTGCTGCCGCATGCGACCCGCATGTTGCGGATTTGCGGGTGCATGTTGCGGATGGTGACAAGTGTATGTACATGCTTGAACACACCTACACGCCAAAATGCATGCGTACATGTGCCGCCACATGCGCGCTGCATATTGCGGATTTGCGGGCGCATGTTGCGGATTTGCAGGCACATGTTGCGGATTGGGGGCGCATGATGCAGATTTGCGGGCGCATGTTGCGGATGGCAACAAGTACATGTACATGCCTGAACACACATACATGCCAAAATGTATGCGTACATGTGCGGACACATGCGGACGCATGTTCTGGATTTGCGGGCACATGTTGCGGATTGCAGGCACATGATGAGGATTTGCGGGCGCATGTTGTGGATGGCAACAAGTATATGTACATGCCTGAACACACATACACGCCAAAATGTATGCTTACATGTGCGGACGCATGCGGTCCGCATGTTGTGGATTTTCGGGCGCATGTTGCGGATTGCGGGCGCATGATGAGGATTGCAGGTTGCATGTTGCAGATTTGCAGGCGCATATTGCGGATTTGCGGCCGCAGTACATATAATCCTATAAATGGTACAAATTCAATCTCTTTTCTCATTCCAGTTTAAACATCACAAAGTGGTTGGACGTGTAACTGCAGACTAGTTAGGCAGTCAGATTTCTTTGAAGAACCTTGTAACTTGAATACTTGCTAGATTTATCCTATAATCAATATGCGGAGACATAAATATTTTGAATGTGGTTCAACTTTTAATAGGTCAAATGACCTGAAGCGTCATAAGATCCGATTCCATAATGATGAAGATAGCGAAAATCTAGACAGTGAAGATGAAGAAATGACAGAGATGAAAAGTGAAAACAATAAGCCAACGGAGTCGGAGAGTGAAGACAGTGATGACTCAGCGGAGTCTGAGAGTGAAGATGAAGGTGAAGATGAAAAAGAAGCCATAGGCAATGAGGACCTATTTACCATATTCCAAAATATTAAGCAGGTCTTAGACGCTGAACAATCAGGTTTAGAAGATGAGGATGGTGAAGTGGACACAGACCCACATGGTGTAGGCAATGTGTCTATTTCCGTATATGCTGATGCTTTAGTTACAAAGTGTATAGACATAATGTTCCAGTCAAGAAGATTACAGAACTCTACACTCATTAAAATAATTCGTCGGGAAATTAAAGATTTTATCGACGAGGGGTACGCATACGATGAAGCAGTCTTCTCAGCTTTTCGAAAAAGAGAGTTTCTGATCACGACGTACATAAGGAACCATCTAGATGCTTAGGATAATGATGATGATTCTGTCGGTGATAGATCTGATCCATAAGGAATCAATCATCGATAAAATGGATCTCCAGAACATTGACTATTTGTTTATGCTACAGCAACTATATGTGTTATCATATGTAATATTTACTTCAATGTAAAAATATGGATACAAATAAAACATTGGTTCTTTATGTGCGTGTTGATTTGATGATTGTAGCTGCCCAGCCAGGTCCCCCCCCCCCCCCCACATCCCTCAATATACAAATCGGATTGCTGATGCTGTTGGTGGTGGTGGTGGTGGGGTTGGCGGTTGGTGAAAATAGGTGTTGTGGTGGATGATGGGGTGGGGTTAATGCTTGGTGGTGGGTGTTGGTGCTTACTGGTTGGTGGTGCTGGTGGTGATAGAGGGATGGTGGTGGTGGTGGTGGTGGTGATGGCAGTAGGTGGTTGCGGTCACAATGTCTAGACAATGGTTAGCCAACTATATTATTTTTGTTGTCAGGGTCTCATTGACTAGGTACTCATAATGCATTCATACTGTGTGTGCCCGGACATGGTAATTTTTCCTAGTTTTATTACCTTTAACTGGCTGACTGGCGAGGTGTTACAGACATTCCAGTGATCTACATCCTAGTAAAATATTTTGGAAACGATTTGAGCAAAAGGTGATGCAGATAGTCAAATTATTTTCAAAATATTCACTAAATATTTTGGATACGATTTGATAGAAAGTTGTCGCTAACACCACAGTCAAATTATTTTCAAAATATTCGTACAATGCGCATTGCCGGCCTTGTAAACAAGTATGCTAGTATACCTCATCCCTCGTGCCAGGCAGCACCGCGCTAACATACCTCATCCCTCCTCCTCCTCACTCGTTCGACCTCAATTATTCGACCACCTCTACAGTCATTCCAGGGATATTATTTTCTGATTTTTTCAAACCTAAATCATGGCGCATTGGTAGTTTAAGCGAATAGTTTTGATACTAATTTGCCATAGGAAGCTACAGTTCGCACTAGTGCCTTCATACGCACAAACTCTTTTAAAAAGTGCTGTTCAATGCGACAATTTGACATAGGAAGCCACAATTCCACTTAATTTCAAAATACTTTTTTACTACAACCACGAGGGAGCGCATCGACCACCTAACGAATACGTTAAACGATACAAGTGTGCTCGTCATTATTCGTCAACGACGACGATGGTGGACATTGTTCCCACCATTTTTATAAAAAAATTTAATATTTAATAATTAAATGACTGTCGCTTTAACGACCACTCCTTAAATACGAGATGCATGATTATTATCTATATAATATTATACATACAACATCGCTTGGTTTACCTATATATTACCCACATAGAGATGTACTTTGCTGTTTAAAAAAAAATTAAATGACTGGTAGGAAGCCTCTTAGTTTCATGTTTGAGGGTTTTAGATGAAGGTTAATGCGTTTGCATACAAATTGAAGGATTAAAAGCGAATCATAGATGCATTATGCACAATAACGAGGTGGTCAGAGAAAACATATTTCCCTGGATACTTTTTTAATATGCACAGATTTTATGTGCACTAACCATTTAACAAACTGATCCATCGCGTCTAACCCGTGAACATATCCAATATTTTCGCCAGCATGTATGTGTCATTATATGGAGGCCAGTACGCGACATTTTTTGATAGGTCGATAGTCATCTCACGTGATATTCCTTATATTTTTTTTTTAGTAGAGCAATGTCGTATAAATATAAATGTTAATGTACATTTGGCTAAAATGTCTAGCAGTACAAACTTTGACGGATCAGACACTGGGTATGTGCGATGTCTTTCGTGTTCCATCGACATCCGCGACACCATATGTCGACGGTCGAAACACGAGAGGGTCTGTAGGCGTATGATCAAGAAAACAGAACCTAAAGAGATGGTGTACACCTGCAAGGAGTGCTATTGTCTATTACCAATCAAACATTCTCCGCATGGGTGTCCTGTAATCGGTGATACTCCGACTGATATACAAAAAGCAAACATGACGCAGTTTGTTACCAAACTGACAACCACGCCTGTGCGGATCTGCGAAGACTGAGACCTATTTCAAAACAGGGCCCACAAATCATTCGAAAGAGAACTCTTTATCTGTTCAAAAAATAAAATAATGTAATAAAGTTTTTACACACAACAACCCTCTTCACACATGCATACACAAGCACACATTCTGATCCGTCAAAACTGGTCGATGGAATATCGATAGCGAACTAGCCAGACACGCTCCGCTTAAGCACAGAGAACAGCGCCAGGCGGAGGCCGGCCGTCATAGCGTTCCTCCTCAGTATCCTCATACTCCTCATAGACCTCTCTTATCAGACCACCTCTTAAACACTATTTTTTACATTATCAAACATCCTCTCTTATTATTTTTAGATAACCACGGAGGGGGGGGGGGGCGCGCACCGCTATGTTAAAACGTAAAATACACAACTTTTAGGGGTTAACATTTTCAGAATACCGGAACAGCAATATCGATTCATGCGCTTCGACAGTGTTCTAGAATCTCTCAAGTGTGTGTGGCTGTTCGCCATTGTTCTCAAAAATCTCAAACGTGTGCCGCTGGTCGTCATTGTTCTTTACCCCTGGGCGGCTGTTTGCCATTGTTCTACCTCTCGGCGGCTGTTCGCCATTGTTCTCGAAGACCCCCTGCAGTGAAGAACAATAGCGAACAGCTGCACAGAGGCTAGAACAATAGCGAACAGCCGCACAGGTGTAAAGAACAATAGCGAACAGATACCCACTATACTACTACTACTACTACTACTACTACTACTACTACTACTACTACTACTACTACTACTATCGTATGATTCAACGGTAGCGAATTTACAAATTGGTATTATGTACGGGAGAGATTTTGTCCAGTGGGATTTTGTCCGGGTAGGATTGTCTGGGATTTTGTCCAGGTGGGATTTGGTTCCGTGGGATTTTGTACAGGTGAGATTATGTCCGGGTGGGATTATGTCCAGTGGGATTTTGTCCGGGATTCCGGATGACATCACATATGTTACAACATTATTCAGTTTGAATAACGGTCCAGACCGTAATTCGGCTGAAGATTGCATTGCCTTCTAGTAGGCTTGCGCGATTTTTCGATTTAATCGTGAAGTTCGATTTATTTTTAAAATCACGATTTTTACGATGTAATTGAGGAAAAATTGGAAAATCATTTTTTATTTTATTTGAAGTGTGTACTTTTCCGTCGTATTTTATCAGTACATGAGTACAATTATAATAGATTCACGCCTGTGTTCATTGTGTTTATATCCCGCCGTGCCATGCACGTGTTGAATAATTACTAATCTCAACACAAAGCTCTACGATAAACAAGCTAACAATAGCGCCTTTGTCATTGAGAAAACCAGCTAGTTAGTCCGTCGAATCGCCATATAATTTTCTTTCTTGCGCTGCAGACCCTGAGTCCGTCGTGAAATGCCAAGTATATACTTAGTTGCAGAGTGTTAGGCAATCAGTGAACATAATTCCTTTTAATTCTAGAGTTAGCAATTTCAGGCGGTGTAATAATTTTTCCTTTTTGATTCGGTTGTCATGTCAAATTAAAGAAAATAAAGCAACAGCATTCCAGATTGTTTGATTTTGTACTGTACTTTCTGTTGATTACCCTTAAATGTACATCGTACATTCTGAAAGCAACTATAAACTGCACTATAGGACGGGTTTACGGCGTTTACACTCGTACCTACTCAAAGCTACCGTCCTATGTATGTGAATTGCGCAGTATCTCCCCGGGTACTAATATTAGCGTATTCGCGTTACTCCGGTAATGACCTAAACTCGTCCTACAAAGGGAGGCTATAAGCGGAAGCTGATACATCATGTAATTTATATTTTTTTCTCGGTGACATTTTATCTTTGATTTTGATGAAATAAATAATGTTTATTAAACTATACGCAATATTTAGGCGGTCCAAATTAATAATTTCACTCCTGCGATGATGGATATAAGGTATGCATTAAGCATAGACGTAGGATGGTAAGAATTCGTCGCATGAAAATGTGTTCTAATTTCGTGATATTTTTGTATCATTTATTTCAACTTTATCTAGAAACAAGTGACGTTACCCGGTTTATACTTTTGGGAATTTGGACCTACGATTTAATCGAAAATAGCGATTTAAAAAATAAAATCGATCGCGATGTTTCAAGGTAAAAATCGCGCAAGCCTACTTTCTAGACCGTTATTCAATTTGACTCGCAGTCCAGACCGTTATTCGGATGACATCACATGTTAGAACATAATGCAGTTTGAATCATATCCAGACCGTAATTCGAATGCCATCACATGTTAGAACATAATTCAGTTTGAATCACGGTCCAGACCATAATTCGAATGACGTCACATGCTAGAAATAAATTCAGTTTCAATCATGGTCCAGACCGTAATTCGGATGAAGATTAAATTTCCTTTTAGACCGTTATTCAGTTTGAATCACAGTCCAGACCGTAATTCGGATTGCATCTTACTGCTAGAACGCAATTCGTTATTCACTATATAGATCAGCCTGCACTATATAGAATTTTATTTGTTGTGAATTACAGTCCGCAGTTCGTTGTTCAGTTTATATGTAGGCCTGTATCCCATTTATGTATTCACACGCGTGCATGAGACCTGTCGCCTAGGGCTTACTCCTCAGTATATCATGATATTTACCCTATAATGCCTGCTCCCGTCGAATTTCGAACTACGAATTTAGGTCTTACTTATAAGAGTTTCAGACTGGCTCAATCAGATCGTCGCCAGTCTGCCATGTGTGCAGTGAAGTGGGTCACGTCGCCAATTCGCATTAAATGTCAACGGTCTGAGGACACCGCGCATCTCTCAGGCCATGTAAATTATGTGTGTAACAATGATTATTTATCGTCTTCCGTTGACAGTGACACGTTAGATGAAAATATACTGCGCAATAAAGTGACTAGATTAGATGATGATAAATTTATGTGTTTACAGGTATATGTCGTACATTCAAAGGTAACTGCATTGCTTGATTCGGGCAGTACGATTAATATCATTTCAAAATTTTGATTCTATTTCTCAAAGTTGTGTACATAATTTACAAGCTAACTCCAGCCGTATCCTGTTGGCTAACACTCAGTCAGTATCTATTTGTGGAACTGCGAGCATCAAACTCAGTAGTTCATTATCTAGTGAACGTCATAATATATTTGTCTATATTCTAGATGAAACATCTCATCCCCTGATACTTGGTGCTAATTATATGCGCACCCATGATATTGTTTTAGTTTCAGAAGGAATACCTGTTTTAACCATATTAAACGTACATCCAAAATACGTTGTACTAAATCATTCATAGTGGCACCGAATTCTGAATGTATCGTATGTGGCAAATTAGTTAAGAATTTTCAACTGGGTGCACAGGGCATGTGCGAGGGCCATACAGAACTGTCTAACAAAGGGTTGATGGTTGCCATGGCAGTTGTCACGTGTAATCATAATCGTATGGTACCGGTTAAGATTCTTAACCCTGGATATGTTACAGTTCATGTAAACAGGGGCACTATCCTGTCAATCTTCAAGTTGTGTGACAATTCTGTTGACCTGATCCCGTTAAGTTCAGCTCACATGAAACTGGCTACTTATGACCTTTACAATAATTCACAGAAGTCATCAGATACTGGTCATGACACCACTCCTACATCATATGATAAATTTAAATCATATTTTGCCTTTGATCCTGAATTGTCAAACGACAACGCCAATAAGATGCTCGATTGCTTGTATAAACATAAAGGTTTTCTTATAGATGAAAATCCTGAATTTGGGGACCCATGTCGTCCAACAAGAAATTCATTTGAACCCTAATGCTATATCCGGGATGTTGTAGTTATTAGAATATGAGTCGCGTGGAAATCTTCGCTGGTCATGGAGACCATTTTCAAATAGATGAATTATGATGTTGCAATACGCCGTTCTACATTTCGGCGCTGATTTTGACTGATAGTTGTTGCTGCTAAGGCAGCAACGGGTTTCATGCTAACTTACTATCAACATACCTTAACTGCTTGCCTATTAGCTCTTTTATGGGACATTTATTGATATCCCTCGCTTTATAAATTGTTGATCGTTCCAGACATTTAGGGGAGATCACTCCTATATACCCTTCACACCAATGAACCTTTATTGAATTACTTCCCTGGATTTTGACTGCTATATCAGGGAGCTTTCCCCACAACGCGAGTAGTAGAGAAAGGTAGAAATAAATAAAATGAAGAAATGGTTTATATTCATAAGACTATTGATGATAATGGTCTTCGATAAGCTACAATAGTATGTAAACCCGCATTGGAAATGATGTTATGCCTTGAGCACTACGACTGTACTCACAGACATATTGTAGATATGGGATTGTCTTGTGGGAAGCCATGACCGCGGGCTGGACATCTTGTATGTAGGAGTAAATCCCGAGTGAAATTCATATGTGAATACCAGGTGAGCTAATAGACTATGTCACCATGTATATTAAGATGCACCGATCAGCGGCTATGTTTAGATACGTTACTAGCACTGATCATCATCCATATATCTTCCCTTCTCCTGGCTGGATGCTATTACCATTCACAGCGGTAAAAGCAATGCGCAACAAGTTACGCCACCGAGGGTTAACGTAGGGTTAACATTCTCTTCCCGTCTACAACGATTCAATATTCGTACAACTTGCATACTGCCATGATCAAACTCATTGATGTTTGTTGCTGCAGTCATTTATGTTACTGCAAAGAGATTATTGCTCATAACCGACTTAGCACCAAGACAGCAACGACTTTCACTCAGGTCATTATCAAGTTTTACTATCACAACTAATTATTGAGGGTTAATCGATTCACTGGTTTCGTCCTTCAATTTGAATGGGTTAATCTCGCTAAGTGCATTCCATCCGGCTGTTTAAGTATTGAGATAAACGTTGCTGTGTACGATTATTATCGTTCCACACACAAACATTAGTTCTCTTTAATAAATAGGGTCTATGTAATGTTAGGAAATTATATATTATCAGCACTGCGCGGTACAGCTTTGAAACTGAATCGAGTATGAATCATGATGGTTAGCACCAGGTTGGAATCGACCAAGGGATTAGATATGACAAACGGACTTAGTTAGTTACATAGCGGTCTGTGTTCTCACAGAAGCATGGGAACTCGTGTGCCAATTAACTCTAGCATTCCACAGGTTGTCGGCCAATAGGTAATGCACATGGCATGGACATTGTAGCGTCCTGTAGGCGGTAGGTACGCAATCGAAAGTTACGATCAAAAACGTATTAATTGTAGAGGCGTAAGATACACAAATCGGAACTTGCTACCAAACAAGCATCCGTCATTCTGACATGGGAGATACACAAATCGAAACTTGCTATCAAACAAGCATCCGTCATTCTAGCGTAAGGTACACAAATCGGAACTTGCTATCAAACAAGCATCCGTCATTTTGTCATGGGAAGCAGATGGAATTCTAAAATAAAGTTAGGGGAACGACAGATCCCATTACTCAAGAACCAGCCAAACCGCAAGTGCTAGGAAGAAAGCACCCGCCCGGGGATGGAGGGTCGGGGTTTTGATTGATCAAAATGATGTCATAATCCAATCAGAATCAGAGCAGCCTCCGGCGGTGCGAAACCAAGATGGAGGGAGTATAGGAACTGAAGTAGTATAAAAGGGGGACTTTAACTTTTAATCGGGAGTCCGGTCCGCCTCGCACCTCGTACAAAATTCTTGCTGAATGTAGTTTCAGTAGGCAAGAGTTAATTGAATAGCATAGCAGATCAGAGCGACTTAGAGTAATGCTAGTCAGTTAGGAAAACGTTGAAGTGAATTCTTAAATCGTTGTAAGTAGGAAAACTGAATCAAATAAATAAGTTTATTGTAGCTTCTGTTGTGACAGTATAAGTCACTTTAGTTCAAAGTATATTATTGTATAGTTAGAATTAAGAGAATAAAGCCATCACCTTGATACTTTACCTCAAGGCACGAGTTCGTGTTTTCTATAGCGGTTACTCTGGCATCTACGGAAGACCACCGTAGCTTACCATTATCTTCGATTAGAATAGTCAGATCAGGCCCGGATACAGACAGAAATATCGTTACCTTCATCTACAAACGAGGCGAGCTTGTATCCATCACTTTCGTCGTCGGTAAGAGCGGTTGTCGCAGCAACCACACATACAGGCCTTACCGAAGTCAAAGTGATCACAATTAAATAGAATCAGAAGACATCAGAAATCTTCAGTGGCGAGCCACCGCCAGGATCCAGAGTAACCGAACACAGTGAGTACGTAGCATATGGCCCAAGCAGACCGGCCGGGCGTAGTAATACTAGAGGACCTGGGGGACCGAGTACAAGAATTCATAAACGTTGCAAAGTTGTCAGAAAGCACCCGTATCATACGGCATCGTGAGTGTTGCGCGGGTGCTGCCGTGAAGATAACTACAGAAGTAGTCTGCCCGAGCAACCCCGTCTTCAAAGAATCGTTGTCAGCTTTCATTATCAATAAAAACGAAGAATGGCAACACCAGCCAAGCGAGGCGTTGACCCGCCATGCCACCCATGGAAGTACCAGTAGCACACCAGCTTCGACCGGAAACCATCGCCGCTATGCAGACGATGGGTGTAGCAATGGCGGGAGCCATTATTGAAAGCAGTAACCATCGGGAAGCCGAGCGCGTGTACCAGAGGGAGATCCAGGACACGATTTACCGCATTCAGCCCTGCGACGGAGTGGTACCGGAGGAGGTACGAACATTTTTGGACGAAACACGAAGAGCGTGGGTCGCAAACGAGGAGAGACTAGAGAGCATACCAGCCTACGTCATCACCCGAGCGGCACGCGGCCAGCTATTAAGAGCCATTGACGGGTTCTTGATAGGCAAAGTCCGAGAAGACGTCACGTTCGACGAGTTCTACGAATACATCACCGTGAACTTCGTATCGGCCAACGAGGGCGAACGCATTAAGTACGATCTAGAGGGCGTACGACAGCGCAGGAACGAGACAGTCATAACCTTCAACCGACGATTCCGGGAGATGAGCACGCGCGCTTACCCAACTGAGAACGCCGACAACTGTCGGACAGTGCTGGGAATATACCTCAAGGGTCTATCTGACCATCGCCGTAGCAAGAGAATCGTACGAAAGAAGGCTACCACCTTGGCCCGAGCGATTGAAATTGCGGAAGAGGAGGCTACGTGTGATGACCTACTCAAGGCGATGAAGATCGAGGATCGCCAAGAAGAAAGTATGGAGGTAAACATGGTCGGTCCCGAGGAGGAAAAAGAGATCTGGAGTGTGGTGCGAACGTTGAAACACCAGATAGCTCAACAAAGTAAAATGATTGAGCAACACTGTGGCTTGGTCGGTGACCTGCAGTTAAGAGAGCAGAAGCCTGTGGCTGGGGCCGCCCAGCCCACGAAGAAGACAGCCCAGCAGGCAAAGCAACGCGCCCCACCCTCGCTCCGACCAGTCAGAACGGGATGAGACTTGCAGCATATTACCTGCTATAATTGTGGCCGAGTCGGCCATTACAAAAGTGACTGTCGTCAAGCGGTACACCCGAGGGAGAACGTCAGTAGACAGGCTGCCCAGCGACCCCGACAACCGCGACGGGCGCCGCCAATTACCTGTTCCCAGTGCGGGAGAGAGCAGGACATGTGGCCCAGCATTGTTTTGGGGAGTACATGAAACGGCAGCCGACCCCTGCTGTAACGGTAAAGTGTTTTGGGTGTGGTCAGAATGGACACTTCGTTCGAGATTGCCCGCAAACACAGCATGGCGGAAACTGTACGCCATCGAGTCTGTTGAATGGCCGACCTCGACTCGCCGTAAAGAGACGACGAGAAGAAGACGTTGACATGGACATTGATGCGGTGAACGACCAACGAACGACGCCACGAGAGTGTTCGAGAAATGTCAGAATGGACCTGAATAATGCTAGACGTGACCGTGACGAATATGTCGATCGTGATGGATTCGTGCTGACCGGTGAAAGGACGGATGAGCATGGCCGTTATTCATACGGTGTCGGACAGGACTCATCCTCCCATCAAGACAGTTACGCAGAAATTGTTAGTGGACGAAGGAGCCCTTCGTTAAACAAGGACGGAGGAGACTGTTGGTAAGCATACCGACCGAGCGGTTTCTAATCCGTCTAAGATTGGATAAAAACGGTCCATCGGATCAGGGTAAGTACCTGCATGCCTTAGTGGATACTGGTGCTAGCACATCCTTGATTCGCAAGGATATATGGCGTAGCATGTTGAATGCTAGGCCATTAAAAAGGGCGAAGACGCTCTTGGCAGTAAATGGTTCCCCAATAAAACTTTTGGGGGAGACCCAGGTAAAATTCAGTAACGCCCGTCCTATTCCGAGTACGGTAGTAGCAAGAATGAGGCATGAATGTTTGCTTGGGGCGGACGCTTTGCACTTGGGAAATGCAAAGATTGACTATCAGGCCAAAGTAGTAGTATGGTTTGGCCAGGTATATCCCTTTGAATATCCCTATATGGAACAGACGAATTATGTGTATGGGAGTTGTAAAGAAACGACCGGATATAAAGCTATCGACAAAGTGCTTGAGGACTTTGCGGATAACTTTGATGCGGTTTGTCCAAACACCTTAGGACTGGTCCCCAAAGTGAAGTGTACGGTACCAACAGGAGATGCGTTTCCTATAAGGCAGAAAGCCTACCGTCTACCGCTTGCCAAGCAATATATAGTCAAGAATCAAGTGGCTGAAATGCTGGCAGCGGACGTCATAAGACCGTCATCATCACCCTGGGCGTCGCCCATTACATTAGTGCCCAAGAAGGACGGGGACACGAGATTTTGTGTTGACTACAGGAAGTTGAATTCTATATGTCGCAAAGACAGTTATCCATTACCGAATATAACTGATATTTTTTACTCGATGCGCGGCGCAACGATATTTTCGACTATGAACTTGAAGTCTGGCTATTGGCAGATACCGATGGACAGCCAAGACATAGAGAAAACAGCGTTCGTTTGTAGCGAAGGTTTGTTCGACTTTGTTCGGATGCCGTTTGGTTTTTGCAACTCAGGTGCCGTATTTCAGAGGGCAATGAGCGATATTTTCCGAGAATTCGTGGGAAAATATTTGCATGTTTTTGTTGATGATGTAGTCGTATATTCGAGAAATCCGGCTGAGCATGCACAGCATTTGCGTAAGGTTATGCGAAGGATTCAGGAATACAATTTGCAGGTTAAGAAAAAGAAATGCGAGTTTGCCCGTGGGTCTGTGGACTTGTTAGGATATCGCATTTCTGCACAAGGAGTGGCTCCTGAGGTACAAAAGGTCCAGGTCATAAGGGAAATGTCACCGCCCCGCGACGTGGGAGAGGTGAGAAGTTTCCTGGGCGCTACAGGTTATTACCGCTCTTGTGTGCAAGGCTACGCCGAAATTGCTAAGCCTTTGATAGAATTGACTAAGAAATATAAACGTTTTGAATGGGGTAAGGAGGAACAGCAAGCGTTTAAGAAATTACAAAACTTGCTGTGTAGTGAGACGGTTCTCGCCTATCCGAATTTAAATGCTCCGTATAAGCTTTATACCGATGCGTCCAGCTATGCGATAGGTGTGATATTGGTACAGGTAGATGATAAGGGTATAGAACGAGTGATACAGTACGTAAGCTCGACCCTGAAGGACAGTCAGCTAAACTGGCCCGTAATAGAAAGGAAGCTTATGCTGTGATATATGCATTAAAGAAGCTTAGACCTTATCTATTTGGCACGCAGTTCACCATGTATACTGACCACAAACCCCTAAAGAGTTTGTTTGTGGGAGAAGTTAAGAACACGAAAGTGCAGCGCTGGGCGGTGCTGATTGCCGAGTATGGATGTAAGATTGAATACATCCAAGGCTCGAAGAATATTCGAGCGGACATGTTGTCCAGGTTGCGTCGTCCAGTGGAGATCGCCACCTTAGACACAGGCGATTTTGTCATACCGGATGTAGACGAGGGTGCATTGCCGCATGTCCCTCTCGAGGTATTCGACATTCCCTACGACGAGTTGTGTGCCGAGCAGACCAGGGAATACCCGGAGTTGTTCAAGAACACCCCGGAGGAGTATATGGTCAAGAACGGAATTTTATATTCGTTAATTGCACCTTCAGCGTTGGACGCTGAATACACCCGAATTGTCTTACCTACCCTGTTCCGTGAGAAAGTGCTCCGGAAAGCTCATGAACGAGCTGGTCACCAAGGTCTGAAAAAGACCATTGGTATGTTAAGAGACTCGTTTGTGTGGATGTCTTTGAGGAAAGACGTGATACGTATGCTAGAGACGTGTACGACGTGCCAGGTCAACCGACCTGTCACTACTCGACCGCGGTACAGTGAAATGCCCATGGCCAATTATCCGAGTCAGATTGTCGGCATGGATTTGATAGGTCCACTGTTGGAGTCGAGTAAAGGTAATGTGTATATCATGACGATGATCGATCACTGTTCTGCGTGGGCTGAGGCATATCCAATTCTAGCCAAGATGTCTCAAAATGTTGAAGACAAGTTCTTCAACGAGTACGTCGCTCGTCATGGTGTCCCTGAGATCGTGATAACGGATCAAGGGAAGGAATTTTGTTCTAAATCGCTAGAAGAGCGGTTTAGAGAACATGGGATCGACCACAGAAGATCGAGCCCCTACCACCCACAAACCAATGGGAGTACCGAGAGGTTCAATCGGACCCTTAAGGACTTAATCCAGAAAGGGGTTAACAATGCTTCTCGTACGTGGGAGGATGAATTGGGTGCGGCGTTAACCGCATATCGCAGTACTCGTCATTCCACGACAGGATATACGCCATTTTATCTGACATACGGTCGACGGGCGAGACTGCCGTTTGCTATTCACTAGAAACGTGAGCGATATGTTTAAGGTGCACGCTGCCCGACAAGCCGACTTAAACGCATTAGTGCGGCTTGGACACATCGTTGACTCTGCCGAAAGTGTGGTGTATAGCTACCAGAAGGCAGCAGCACAGTTTCATAGAGAAACGGCATCCCTAGAGTTAGGTAGATTAACGGAAGAATTATTCAGTCCTGCTGACCTCAATTCCGTGGCCATACCGCTAATTGACGGGGGCGAATATATCGAATACGGGTTGCATGCGTGGCCGGAACCGCTAATTGCGAGGGGATACTACATGCAAGTACTGATCGCGCGGACCAGCATCGGTCTTGACACCAAGACTGGATGGTACTTCGCGCCATCCGAATGTCGTGGGGAGGAGCCCCAGGTGTGTCATGGTCCACTACGGGTCGACAAGACCCACGTTCCATGCATTGTATGCCTGTTAACCAATACGACCGACAGTGCTTGTAATATTCAGCTCTCCGAATCAAATGAAACATCTAGCAAATTGTTTGCCGATAAGAAGATAGGCGTAGTGTGGCAAACGTTCGGTGAAACAATGGATATACACTGCGACGGACGACTGACCGACCGGTGTGTGGTGAGTAATGGAGTGTAGCGGGAAGGGCTGGTGATTCGAGCCTGTTGCGTCTTACAGTCGGACGTACGCTCGGGTTAGCCTGGCCATTGAGATGCCCCATTTGGATGTGACCGGAGTTCTTAACCAGTCCATGATTGTGAATCATTTGAAAATGCAACCATGGAACCATTTACTAAAATCTACGTATGTGCCGCTAGCACCATTATCCGGGATCGACCCAGTGATGGTCGATGGCATTGGGGTACGCTCTTTTGTGTCGTATTCGGCTGGCTCCTTCGTCGTTGTGCTTATTATAGTGATTATATTATATAAATGTGGCGTATTGTCACGCATGTGGTCTTGGATAAGTTGCAAGCCACGTGCGGCCCATAGCAGTGATAACAATCATGCCAATATTCGTATCTGTGCCACCGGTTCAGGCCCAGCAGCCCCGGAGACCTGCAGCACTACCGGAGCCACTGAGTATGGTAGCCGGGTCGTCGCCTAATGCTACTGCACGGACTGAGATCGAACCGACGGCTACCGACTGGATTGAGATGGCAGGATACATTAACATTGACAATCCTAACGCAAACATGGACTATATGGAGATATCATCAACGTGACATTTTGGTATGAACTTTATATGCTGTTACTGGAACACTATCTGGTGATTATTTTATTACTTGATATAGGAACTATTGTATGACCAGTAATGATTATTTGCACTGTAGGATTAAGGTTATTATGTACTGACTTCATTGTATTTACTGTGTATAGGGTTATATTGTTAATTGCTGCACCTTGAATTACAAGGGCATTAATGATGCTATTAATGTGTTTCCGGGGATGGTCAATTGCGCATGATATTCCATTACCCGGACAAGTTCGTACTTTGCATAGGATTATGCTGTTTTCCTATGTTTCCGGGGACGGTCAATTGCGCATGATATTCCTTTACCCGGACATGTTTAGTTAACATTGTTGGATTTAAGATATGATGTAGTCGGATGTATGACATAGTCTGGAGGACTCTGGTAGGGCATGGTTTAGGTTGTTGATGATGCACAACGAGTTAATTATCACTCTCTTTAGGCCTTAAGAGACGGCTAATTAACTTCGGTTGAGGGGCATGTGTAGATATGGGATTGTCTTGTGGGAAGTCATGACCCCGCTGGACATCTTGTATGTACGAGTAAATCCCGAGTGAAATTCATATGTGAATACCAGGTGAGCTAATAGACTATGTCACCATGTATATTAAGATGCACCGATCAGCGGCTATGTTTAGATACGTTACTAGCACTGATCATCATCCATATATCTTCCCTTCTCCTGGCTGGATTCACAGCGGTAAAAGCAATGCGCAACAAGTTACGCCATCGAGGGTTAACGTAGGGTTAACATTCTCTTCCCGTCTACAACGATTCAATATTCGTACAACTTGCATACTGCTATGATCAAACTCATTGATGTTTGTTGCTGCAGTCATTTATGTTACTGCAGAGATTATTGCTCATAAACGACTTAGCACCAAGACAGCAACGACTTTCACTCAGGTCATTATCAAGTTTTACTACCACAACTAATTATTGAGGGTTAATCGATTCACTGGTTTCGTCCTTCAATTTGAATGGGTTAATCTCGCTAAGTGCATTCCATCCGGCTGTTTAGGTATTGAGATAAACGTTGCTGTGTACGATTATTATCGTTCCACACACAAACATCAGTTCTCTTTAATAAATAGGGTCTATGTAATGTTAGGAAATTATATATTATCAGCACTGCGCGGTACAGCTTTGAAACTGAATCGAGTATGAATCATGATGGTTAGCACGAGGTTGGAATCGACCAAGGGATTAGATATGACAAACGGACTTAGTTAGTTACATAGCGGTCTGTGTTCTCACAGAAGCATGGGAACTCGTGTGCCAATTAACTCTAGCATTCCACAGGTTGTCGGCCAATATGTAATGCACATGACATGGACATTGTAGCGTCCTGTAGGCGGTAGGTACGCAATCGAAAGTTACGATCAAAAACGTATTAATTGTAGAGGCGTAAGATACACAAATCGGAACTTGCTACCAAACAAGCATCCGTCATTCTAACATGGAAGATACACAAATCGAAACTTGCTATCAAACAAGCATCCGTCATTTTGTCATGGGAAGCAGATGGAATTCTAAAATAAAGTTTAACTTTTAATCGGGAGTCCGGTCCGCCTCGCACCTCGTACAAAATTCTTGCTGAATGTAGTTTCAGTAGGCAAGAGTTAATTGAATAGCATAGCAGATCAGAGCGACTGAGAGTAATGCTAGTCAGTTAGGAAAACGTTGAAGTGAATTCTTAAATCGTTGTAAGTAGGAAAACTGAATCAAATAAATAAGTTTATTGTAGCTTCTGTTGTGACAGTATAAGTCACTTTAGCTCAAAGTATATTATTGTATAGTTAGATTTGAGAGAATAAAGCCATCACCTTGATACTTTACCTCAAGGCACGAGTTCGTGTTTTCTATAGCGGTTACTCTGGCATCTACGGAAGACCACCGTAGCTTACCATTATCTTCGATTAGAATAGTCAGATCAGGCCCGGATACAGACATAAATATCGTTACCTTCATCTACAAACGAGGCGAGCTTGTATCCATCACTTTCGTCGTCGGTAAGACCGGTTGTCGCAGAAACCACACATACAGGCCTTACCGAAGTCGAAGTGATCACAATTAAATAGAATCAGAAGACATCAGAAATCTTCAATATGGCCAGCACCCCTAAGCCCTCGCATTACTTGCAATAGGGTTTTGCATACATAGTATAGCGGCCTCAGTGCGGTCGCAGCATGCCTGCTATACTATGTATGTAAAACTTCATTGGGAATGATGTTATGGAATGCATGGATGTATGACCACAGCGGCCAAGCCATAGCATTCAAACTTTCAGTTCCATTTCTAGTTTTACATACATAGTATTGGAGCTGCCGGGCTAGCTGATTCCCGCCGTTACTACGGACGCCCGACAGTCATACCGTGGAACCTGAAATGAGAGAACCTGCCGCCGGTTCCCTGTGCGATTCGTGAACCCTGTTGGTGAGTACCACTATAATGTACTAGTAGTATTACTACAGTATAGTGGGGTGCGTCCAAAACAGCACCTCTTTTATTAATTACATTCTGAAAATTCGTCCTAAAAAAATGAATTTGACGATTTGACATGTAGGTAAACGTGTGTGAGAATTTTCGGAAAATGGCTACAAGTCCTTTCTCCTGTTGTTGATGGGCGCTGTGTGCTAGCTAGGCCGCCACCGTATGGCGAGCTGCACTGGTGCGGGATGCGTGCATGGCGTGCTCGCGCGTCGCCTAGAGGATGTCAGAGGCGCCATGCCCAACTGGTGTTACTCTCGGGTGGCAATCGAGCTATGTCACAGTAGCGAAGAAAGGTAAGGATGTGAGATACATTTGACACCCCAAAAAGTTTACTTTGTGACAGATATATTCCTGTCTACAATGACAAAAAGGCCTATCACTACGGTTGTGTTTAACAGTTTTTATTCATCACACTGATATTTTGCCGAAGTCGCAAAATAGCTATTTTCTAGCGCTACAAAAAAGTTCATGATTTAAACATTGAAAATGCCAATCTTACTGGATACACTAGTGTACTGCGCAAGGATCATATTAGTAGAACAATTTTGGAAAACATCTTTTTAAAACAAAAATTTGGAGCTCAACACTCGCTAAATTTGCAAGGTCTATGTCAGCAAAATACGGAGGTACCAATGTTGAGGGAACTATGCAAATCAGTAAAAATCTGTGAAACCCGAAACTCTTTCCATTGAACTCTATGTCAGTGTTTTGGGTACGTTTCTGAAAAAAAAATTTGTTTTAATATAATGAATATTAACGATTTGGCGTGTAGGTGTGTTAAGAATTCTCAGGAAAATGCGTTAAAATTCTTGTTATTTACGCCTCCCAGAGGCCATTTATGAGTATAGTGGATGGTGCTGTGCGTGCGTGTGTCTGTTTATTGGAGGCATATCTCGGAAATCCTATGCGGTAGAAGCACCAGATTTGGTACATATTTGGAGTGGCTCACCAGATTTGGTACATATTTGGAGTGGCTAGACACTTTTTTAGTTTGGGTTAAAAGGTAAAAAATTGAGGTCACGGGGTCACTTAATGCATCATGAAATACACATTTTAGCAATACATCCAGAACGCAAATAGCTAGAATCACCAAATTCAGCACATACATTGATACTATGAGTGGTGAGAAAATCTTTTAGTTTGAAGCTAAAGTCAAAATCGAGCTCAGGGGTTTACTTAGTGCATACCGGAATACAGGTTTTCGTCAATAACTCTGCTGTGCAAGAAGGTAGAATTGCCAAATCGGTAACATATGGTCATCTTGTGGTTGGCTAGAGAGGGAAACTTTGTTTTAGATCAATAGTTCAAATATCTAGGTCACAGGTTCACTAAGTGCCTCCCAAAATACACATTTTAGCCATAAATCGGGAACGTATAAGCAGGTAAAATCACCAAATTTGGCCCATCCTTTCATATTATATAGGTGGCTAGAAGTTATATTAGTTTCAGGACAAAGCATCAACTATCTGGGTCATAGGGTCACAAAGTGCATACTGGAACACACCTTTTTTGGCCATAACTCTGGAAAGCAAGCAGGCCGAACAACCAGATTTAGCACACGCATTCATATTGCGACAGCTTGTGCTCGCTTTATCTCCATCGAGTGCTATCTAGTTGTTATTGTTTCTTCTGACATCGTGTGACGCTAGCTTTTGTGCACACGACTATAATATCAGACTGGAGCTGTTAGTACCTATTGGAATGTTATTACAATCTGAAACATACTAATATATAACTAATCAACATGCACATATGTCTGTTAACGGACCTTTCCAGTTTTAGCTATGCCCCGCCCATCTCTAGCTAAACTCCACCCACACCTTGCTCGTGTTGGGATCGATCGATCTCTGAACACCCTGACTATCAATTTCCAAAAAAACTACATAAGTAAGCTGTTGAATATTTTGAAACTAATTTGACTGGGTACGGTTGCTGCCTAAGGCAGCAACAGCGTCCAGTCAAATTAGTTTCAAAATATTCAACAGCATGTTTATTAAATAGCAAAGAATTACAAAGACAGCCAATTTTTTTGGCAGGGTATAAAAAGAAAAGAGAAACTGCATAAAACACATTATTCAGTAAAAAAATATTTTTGATAGAAAAAATTGGGGGCTGGTCAAGATGAGGCTGGTGGGGGCAAATGCCCAGCTGCCCCTATTATAATCTGCTATGGCAGACACCAACTGCAATACTCAAGCCAGCCTTAGGCGGTGTGTGTAATTATAACTGATGTTTGTTGTAGAAACAATGTTGTTATAAGCTGTTGCTGTGTATGCAAGCAACAGCTTTCAGCAACATTCTTGTCAAGTTATGCACCAGTATTTTTCAGTGTGGCAAAAACAAAACTCAACACCAGAAATTTTATCGTGTAGCGTTTAATAATCCGCTACTTAACTCTGATCTTTGCGGTGTGCCAGCAGACATGAATACCACGACAAGATTAAAACCTGGATCACCCAGAGTCCAGCTTCAGCTAGACGTGTGCAATCGGCCATTAGATTTAATACCTTTTTGACGTTTGATCAGAAAACACTAACAAGTTAGTGTTATGACGTAATTTGTATGTAGGACTGAAAATGTCAATGCAATCTGAGTGAGCACATTCGCTGGCTTTTGAAGGATGTATCCAAACATTGAGCATCCCTGCTGCACTACAGAGAATGGAACTGTGTTGATCAGTTTGTAAATATCTGAGTTTGGGATTAGGCTGTGTGGCTAGCGTTGATTCGACAATACAGACGAGAACTTTAGACCCACAAATCCACTGCTTCAAAGACTGGAATGTAATGTTTACTGTTACACACCGATTTGCAGTGTCAGTTGAACTGCATAGAAGTGAGCACATGATTCTGCCCTTCTTCCATTGTTCATTGCACCAGATTATGTACCTTCATCATTTGTGTTGAACAGGTGTGTGAACTCAGTTTTCTTCATGGATGAAATCAACATCATGTCTGCATATTCCATCTTCAGTGGCATACCTATCTTTGAGATTGGAGTGTTTTGTATTGTCGAATGTTCTCGAATAAATGATAGAACTGCAATAGAATAATAGGTGAACACTGGTGACAAACCATCTCTCTCTCTCTGGTGATGCGTCAAGTTTTGACGAAGACATGAATTTGATGTGAATGGTTAATATTGTGTTTGCCTAGTAGGAGTCTCACCAGGTGAAGCTGGTTAGCACCACAATGAGCTTGATGGGGCATTGAAGAATTTGTGGTCTCTTGACAGTATCAAATGGACGCGATATGTCGATTCAACTGACCTAGTTCTTATACAGATAGTAGCTTATGGTCAGAGGTATAGACCAACCCAGTTAGAACTGAATATGTCAAATCATGAGAAAACAGAATAAAAAAAGCATCCATTTTTGTTTCTACGAGAATTGATAATACTTACCAGATGTACTGTTATGATAATGTCTTATCTAGTCTAGCTCAAAATAAACAATTAAAACTCCGCACTCTCCATGGTCCTGCCCATACTGTCCGGGAATTACCATAAGCCTCCAGGTACCGAGTCAATTCCCAACTACAGTCAGATTTGTGTTATATTTGTCTTGACAAACAACGAAAGCAACTCAGCCTCACCGTAGCAGGGCGGCTGAGGTGGGCCATAGTACATCTGGTAAGTATTATCAAGTCTCATATAAACAAAAGCGGATGTTTTTTTATTCTACTTCGAATAATACTTACCAGATGGACTATTATGATAAACTCTGGATTTCGACAGCCAAGAAACTCCGGTGGGAGACTCGGCTCGAAACAGCTCTCATCTACCATCCGACAGAGAAGGTTGTGAAGAGACTGGGAACCCCAGCATACGCTTGGGTCCCGCTATCTGACTCATAGAGTGCTAAATTTCCATTGTCTAGACCACGCCACCCCACCACCCCTCATTTGTCCGCACAAATTCCTGAGGCCTGTAAAAAAGGGAGGCAACACCTACCAGACCCATGTCAGCCCCAAGTCTCGGCTAGGGCAGTCCAGGAGAGTGCAAAGAAGCTACTACAACTTCTCATTTTGAAAGAAATTCAGTATTTTGATTAGATTTTCAAATTTGAATGAGTTTATTGTCTGTTGCATTAAATAAGATACTCTTGAAACAGACTTTTCACTTAATCAGTCTGGGAATTCGACTGCGAGTAAAATAATGTTAGTCACTTAAACTAAGAAAACACTCACCATTCTGAGTGCTTGGTCTTTCTTGAGCATCGCAGGCGCTTCACCCAATCCACGGCCGTTCACAGTCCATATGCATCACCAGTGGAAGAACCCTACGATGTATGTGATAAGAGTGGTCGGACGTGGCTTTAACTGAGATTCGACAAATTGGCGACGGCTACCAGATTAAGTGCGCTGGAGATATCGCGAAGGTAGAAATCAGTAAATGACGACTCGGCATGCCACTGTGCTACAGACATCACCTCCTAAAGAGACACCCATATAAAGGGCCAATGCTGCTGCTAGTGCTCGGACTTGATGGGCGTTCGCACGATCAATCTGCTTTCCTGTTGCGATTTTATGCGACATCTGAAAAGCATCGACTATCCAACGAGAAATAGTGTCTTTCGAGGCGTGAAGATGAGGAGCTTTGAGACATATCCAGAGATTTCAGGTCATCTCTCCACTCCTCAGTACGTTTCTTATACATCTTCAGACATCTGACAGGCCACTAAGCAGAAGAGCTTGGGTCATGCTTAACTAGACTTGGCAAATTGATTGGCTGTCCTGGATATTTAAGTGACGGCTTCTTTGCCAGAAAACAAAGACGTGGTAATAGTCTTAAACCTTCACCCGTAACTACAAAGCAGTCTTGTTCAGCAGAAAGCGCATGAATTTTGCTTCTTCCTCTCATCGACGCTGCTGCAACCAAGAAAACCGACTATTAGTCAACATTTTAATATCTATGGATTTAATTGGTTCAAAGGGAGCATGCCCTAAAACCTGTAGAACAAGAGATAGATTCCATGCTGGGATAGGAATTGGCTGTCTAGGTCGCAGATTGCTCATTCCTTTAATAACTTCATTCAAGGTGTCGTTATCCACTCCTACTAAGGCCATATTTGGAACGACTGAAGCTAATGCAGACTTATATGCTGCTAGGGTTGAAGGTACAAGTTTGTCAACCTCGTATACATGACAGATACAATCTGTTACATGTTGAACAGATGCAGAAAAGGGATTAATATCTCTTCTCTTGCACCATTCTGCAAATTTGTTGATTCTATAATTATATGTTCTGGTTGTTGACCCTCTTCTGGCTGAAGCAACAAATTTCGCTGCTTGCTCAGAAAAGCCACCCTTAATTGCTCGCTGCTTGATAACATCCATGCAGTCAATTGGAACATCTCTGGTCTGTCGTGGCAATAGACCCTTGTTCTGAAAAATCAGATCCCTTCTGTCTGGAAGAGGGATTGGATTGCAGACCAGAAGGTCCAGCAGATCCGTAAACCATGATAGCCCTGGCCAATGAGGGGCGATCAGTAGTACTTGGCAAATGCCCTCTTATCTTTGCCAGAACTTTTGGGATGAGAATCGTTGGAGGATATGCGTAAGCATTCATTCCTTTCCAACTTATCGCCAGTGCGTCTACTGCTAGAGCTAGTGGGTCCTGGATCGGTGACACATATGTGACCATCTTTGCGTTTCCTTTCATCGCAAATAGATCCACATTTGGCTTGCCCCAATGTTTGAATAGAACCTCCGCTACTGACTGTTTGAGCTGCCATTCCGTCGGATGACAAACCGTCCTTCGCCTGAGAGCATCCGCTAGGATATCCAATCTTCCTGGAATGTGTGCTTGGCACCACAGCAGAAAGTTCCATATCATCATGCACAACTCCGGTGAACTTGTTCCGCCTTGTCGGTTCCGATAAGACACCACTGTGGAGTTGTCTGTCCTTATTAGGACAATCTTGTCTCGGATTAAGCGCTCAAATTTTCGAAGTGCTAATGCCACTGCTAATAATTCAACAACATTTATATGTTTCTGCGCATTGATCCAATCCCATTCCCCTGACACTGACAGATCATCCAATACTGCTCCCCAACCCGTCGTCGATGCATCTGTGAAGATGGACATCTGCGGTTGAGGAGGTTGTAGAGGAACACCTCACAGGAGATTCTGTTCTGATAACCACCATTGAGATGGAGTATCAACGGTTCTTTTACTGGAATCCTCAGAGATAACGGATCCATTCTCTGAGACCAGAATGACATCAAAGACATCTGAGTGTCGCATAACTTACCACTTTCTCCAGAGATACTAGCAAACCCAGTATTCCGAGAAATTGACGCGCCGTCAGATAAGCTCCTAGAGAAATTTACCCCAGAACTGCAAGCAGACTTTTGCCTCTGCTCTCCGCCGGAAAAGCCACACCGTCCCTAAGATTGAAAAGAATTCCCAGATACACACTCCTGGGATGGAGTCAATTCTGATTTCTCTAGATTCACAATCCATCCTAGGTACTTTAGTAGGGCCAGGACTACCTGAAGATTGTTGCGCAGAATTACTGGATTCCCCTTCAGCAGCCAGTCGTCTATGTAAGTATGAACAGCTATGTTTCTCCTGCGAAGATAAGAAGTCATGGCGAGAACCACTTTAGTAAAGACCCTCGGGGCTGTGGTCAGACCCAACAGTAACGCATTGAACTCCCAGACATTGTCTTGGAACACAAAGCGAAGGTATTTCTGAAAAGGAATTGACATTGGAATATGAAAATATGCGTCCTTTAGATCTATCGATACTGCCCATATGCCTTATCTCAGCCCTGTCATCACCGCTTCCACAGTATCCATCTAAAATTTTTGGGATGAATGAATTTGTTCAGCGGTTTGAGGTTGAGAATGGGTCTTCAGCCTCCGGTGAGTTTCGGCATGAGGAAAATTATTGGATAGAAGCCCAGGGAGGTTGCGGACTAAATGAATCCCATTCTTTCGCTGAAGACATTTGATTTCTAAACAAATGACATCTAGATGATCGGATTCCCTTGGAACGGGAGTCCATATGGGAGTCGACGTTAACGGAACTAACGATTGATGGATGAGCCAGTCCGGTTCGTGCCATTTCTTAGCTAATGACAGACTAAACAATCTTGCACGCCCTGCTCCCACTGGTTTGGGAACAGCTGAAATCTGCCTCCGACGGTAGGAATTTGCACACACCTCATAGTCGATGTTGCGCAACAAGATGTTAATTCGTTTTGGTGAAGATTCTCGACTCCCTGCGTTCCTGGCGCCACCGGTACGGGTCTCGCCGGAAGCCCCGTCAGGACCATTCCCCCATGGCAACCTTGCGGCTTCTTGGGAGTATGATGACCCGGAACGGCCACCATGGCTATCCTTACGGTAGCCGCTGCATCTCGAGCCACCACCCTTCCTGGCATCACGGCCACATGGACAGAAGGGTGATCTCTGTCGTTGCCACCGCTGCTCCTGTCGGCGCTGCTTATAGGACTGTTGCGGCTGAGTCCTTTTAGTCAACTTCCACGACTTGCCATCAACCTCCTGCTCTGCAACCTTGGAGAGCTTGTCTTGCCGAGCTGCCAAACAAGCCCGGACCAATGAAGGGCGCAGAAGACAATGCAGCCCTCATCTCTGGTCCTGGTTCTACGCAATCGAGAACCATTCTCCTCCGCTTCGCCAATCATTCAGTGATCACCCTGGCCAGGCAATCCTGGGATAAGTGCAGGGTGTCCCGGACAACTCCGGAACCAGCCTCTGGCACTTCCACACCTTCTGCCGTGCAGGTCAGCATCCCCTGCCATGGGACAGCCATGCGAGAGAGCAGCCATAGCCACTCTCGCCGCATCCTCTATAAGCGTTAGCTCATTGAACGCATCCTTGTTAATTGGCAGACCCGAACAAAACCCGGGGGGGGGGTTGTGACCCGCGGGAAAGTCCGGAATCCGTCATCTGAGAAAGCTCTGGCATGCCAGTCTTCCATCAGAAGAATTTCCTCTTCCTCCGCCGTCGGCTCTTGAGCCGGCGCGAGAGAAAGGTCAGGTGCATGTCCCTCCGCAGACCACCGATTGGTTGTCCTGCACGAGACTGCATCGGCGGGACCATGAACTGGAAAGACTCGAACATCGCCTTAAATTGGTCCGCACAAACACCCAAGGCTCATTCATCCGCTCATTCAGGCGCGCCTCCAATCCTTTAACGGACACTTGAATCACCTTGGCCGCCTTGTCCTTCGCAATCCTTTCAGCTCACGCACATCGATCACGATCAAACTCAGCCACTAAGTCCGATGACCACTTTACACATACATCGCAAGAACTTCCGACCTTACACTTTGCACATGCGACACAGTGATGCCTTGCGAATCCTCCGCTTCATGAAGCGATTACACCAAGAACAGAGGGTATCTGGCCTTGCCCTGCCCATTCACTTTTTGCGAACACAATAAGAATTAAAACATTGCACATGGTAACATGAAGACGAGCAACATTGCACATTGACTTGATTGAAATCGTTAAATTACTTAGAAACATTAACTTTCTCTTAGATTAATGTTAATCAAGTTTTAGGCAGGAAACTATTAGAAAATCTTTAGATTAGAGTGAAAATTGTATAAACACAACTTGGAGATTAACTACCGCTAAAATAAACAAGAAATTAAGCCTGCTCACTACAAACACCCTCGACAATGAAGCGAGAGCTAATGATCGGCTTAAAACTGAGTGCACAGACATGCCAAGCCAAAATAAAGCTTTAATCATAGGCGCCACCATCTTGGCTAAAGGCGCATCCATCTTGGAAGGAACCGAGTCGCAAGAGAAATTAACCGAGTACCCGGATAAGATTAAAAAGTTAACGGGTAACGGAGCGACTCCAACAATGGCTACCATTTTAAAACAATGTGCACATTTAAGGAAAATTGAAACAGCAATTACGGCACGAATGTATAAATTCTAGATTGATACAACCTGCCCCTGCGACGATTTCCCTTTTCCTTCCATTAAGCCAACGATCAAATCTTGCGCATGGTACTCTAACCGAAAAAACTCAAGCTAATTAGACTATTGAAAAAACGTGACTGTATAGTCGAGCAAAATAGACGAATCTGACTGTAGTTGGGAATTGACTCGGTACCTGGAGGCTTATGGTAATTCCCGGACACAGTATGGGCAGGACAATGGAGAGTGCAGAGTTTTAATTGTTTATTTTGAGCTAGACTAGATAATAGACATTATCATAATAGTACATCTGGTAAGTATTATTCGAAGTAGAAATATCGTTCACCATTGGGCCTCATATGTGAGAAATATTTTAACGGACATAACATGTCTGTGTGTGCGTGGGTGCATGTGTTTATGTGCGTGCATTCATCAGATCAACTTCATGTTTGAAAAGCAGATACTAGATGCTATTAGTAATATATTGACTAAGCTTGGCCTGAATCTGTCCAGAAATAGTGAAAAATGTTACTATCTTTGACGATGCAGACAGGTGACCAAACAGTCAGACAGGGGTGATCGCTATAGGTCCGCTGAATGTCAAGTTGGCAGAGGGAACTAAAACAAAGATTTTTATCATAAGAAAACCTGCTGATGACTGGTGAACTGATTCTACACATCCATAGAACTAATTTTTAATAATGATATCTATATAGAACAAGCGATTTGGAGACGGCCACAGTTCCATTTTTTTTAAATTATTTCTGATTACCTGTATTTCTTTGGATCAAAGTTGGGGAATCCTTGTGTATGGTAAAAACCGATTTGTGCTAAGATTTGACCCCAATTGGACTAGAAGTAACAGAGATATTCCAAGATTTGAAATTGACTCGATCTGGGTACATTTTTTTTAAATCTGGAGTTTATGGTAACAACCTATCTTGTGTTAAAATTTGAGTCAATTCAGGATCAGCGGACAGACAGATAGTACTTTGTGAGATACAACTGCAGACAGACAGACAGACAGGTAGATAGTGGCACACTTTTAGAGCAAACAGACAAAAAGTTGGACAGGCTAATACTGATTCAAGATCGATGTTGAGTAGTCATTTCTCATTGCTGGATGGAGTCATATGATCAAGCATCAGAGGTCATACAAGGTCAGTCTTGAGATAGAAACGTTCAAAGATACATTTCCCATCCAACAACGTGCTCTTTATAAAATGTAAGTGGTCTGCCCTGAAAGATATGACCAGTAAATGGTTATCAGATAATGGCATTATCGCTAAGCACATTCATAATAAAACAATATTGACTAAAAATTTAATTTAATATTTATGTAAAATAACAAAACAGCAATAACAAGCATAACATGGTAAATATTAACTATTTAACACTCAAATTTGTTCAAGAAAATGTCAAATTTCTCATAGAAAATGTCCATTTGCAGACCAAGAGAAGACTATCTTTGAAAATTTACCACTGGAATGACTGACTCAGATATCAAGCCAGTCATTCCAGTGGTAAATTAAAAAAAATAGTCTTCTTTTGGTCTGCAAATGGACATTTCTCAAGACCACTGCAGAAGCCATTTTTGGCTGTTATAAGTGTTAAAGGATTAACATTTAATCTGCAAATACTGATTCTGTACAGGCAACAGGCCTGCACCTTTCACATGTCATCAGGGTTTTGATGGGATGAACTAGCAAAATTCCTCAAGATGCATTGTCACAATCACACAGTTTGCACATGACTGGCAGTTTATGGGCAAATATGTTTATCTCCAAAGATGAATAGTTCAATATCAGTTCCAGTGTACAAATTTTCCACCCAGCTTTTCTGGTGAAGTCATTTAAGTTTAAAATTATAATGATGTCATTTTTAGATACTAAATCCCTAAAATCTCAAGTCATTATGGAGAATTTAACACAGATTTCTAGAAATCAATGCGCAAACTGACCAATAACTTTATTAAAAAAAATTTTGAAGCTTACTTCCATCCACTGAGTATTTCCAACCAAGTTTGGTTCAATTCAGCTACCAATTTAGAAATCCAGTTTTAGCTATGCTCCGCACATCCTTAATTACGCCCCCACCCACGCTTTGCTCGCTCTGACTATCAATTTCCACAAAACTATATAGGTAAGCTGTCGAATATTTTAAAACTAATTTGGCTACACATCACGTAGTTGATTATGATGTCATATGATTGACTGAGAAACTGGAACCCTCCATTTCTACTGACCTTGATTGAATGGTCAGGTACTTTGGAGAAACTGATTGACCATATAATGGTCAATCCGGCGCAAAATTGCTTCTAGTGATCGTTTGAAATGTCTATCTGCAGGCCAAGAGAAAGTAAATTTATAATCTCATAGATTGGGATGATAAGCGAGACAGTTGTAAATTTTAAGAAAATAGACACTTCCTCTTGGCCTATATGGACATTAACTAAGTAAAGATTTCAATTTTTTAAAACCAACTTTGACAATTAAAGGGCTAAAAAACCCAACGACAACAAGTCTATAAAACAGATTTTTAGTTCAAACCTATATCACAGTTTCTAGAATAACCTAGTTTCATGACAGCACAAAGGATGGATGTACTCAGAAAACACAGCTCATCTATACAAAGTTTGGTAAAAGTATGCAAGAAAGTGAAAAATAGATGGATTCATTTCTACCTATGGCCCGCCAATTTCTAGCTATGCTCTGCCCACTTCTAGCTATGTCCCCGCCCATTTCTAATTAAGTTCCACCGACTTTAATGCGTGTCGGAATCGATTTATATACTGACCCTGAATAACGCTGAATTATCACAATCCCAATTTCAAGCTAATTATATAGGTAAGCTGTAGAATTTTTTGAAAATTATTTGACTGGGGATCCCGGTCAAATTAATTTCAAAATATTCAACAGAATGTTGATTAAATTGTAAATCCATCAAAGACATACAATTCGTACAGCCTTTTCGAGGTGCATGACGGAGAGTTCTACTTCATTTGATTACGACGTCAGATACTTCAGTGACAGATCGGATCCTGCCATTATCATGTGACCTAAATATTAGACATATAGAAATACATGTGGATAGCTGGGCAGAGATATGGACGCAGTGATTATGACATACCTACATTTTTTAAGGTGTACAGTCACAATTACAAACATATCTGCTAATTTCAAAAATAGATATAATATAATAAATAAATTATGACAATAATAAAACTGCTTTTTACTTGAGATTCATACACGAACAGATTTCATAAACGAAGTAATATTAAAATTGTGATAAAATTGCAATAGAAAAATTGCAATTCATCAAATCTGAAAGAAAGCAACAAACCGTGAAATCAGTTAACCATTTAACCCTTTAACACTCACATCAGCCAAATATGGCTTCTGCAGTGGTCTTGTGAAATGTCCATTTACAGAGCAAGAGAAGACTATTTTTGATAATTTACCACTCGAATGACTGGCTCGATAACCGAACCAGTCATTCCACTGGGAAATTAAAACAAGAGGCCTATTGGCCTGTCGCTCACCTGCAACATTAGCATTTGAAATACTGAGTAGTTCATATCTCATGAAAATATATTTCGTGAAACTTCTACAGGATGACAGATAGGTTCTATGTTTTAATACGGAATAATCTTCGAAATAAGATCTTAGTAAATCTACCATGACAATTTGACCGAAGAATCAGGTTTGTACTCCAATTTTGAATCCAAATATTTTACAATTTTTCAAGAACTCTAGTGAATAAATATGACAATTTTTTTCAAGAATTCAAGCGCATAACTGCAGCTGTATTTTAGCCAAACTGAATGCCAATCAAGGTCTCATCTCTCATGTTCAAGTTTTGGCCAGGTGAGCTAAAAATAGTCTTCTCTTGGGCTGCAAATGGACATTTTCTATGAAAGAATTGAAATCTTTTAAAACAAATTCGTGGGTTAAATGGCTAATAAATAGTCAGGATTTTCTAAGACATTTGAGATCCTTGCTTATTGATTGTCTATTTGCAGACCAAGAACAGACTATTTTAAAAATAAATTTACTACATGACTGGCTCCATAAATGAGTCAGTCATTCCAGCGATAAAATGTTTTAAACAGTCTTATCTTGGCCTGTAAATGGACATTCCGCTTGATAACTACAACGGCCAGTTTTGGTTGGCTTGACCATTAAAAGGTTAATAGTCACATTTGGCTAAGTTATGTCCATTCTTGGGCTTATGGAAAATTTGTGAAAATTTCCAAATGAAATGAATCGCTTGTTATATCAGTGGTATATTTAGTTGCAGATGGCATTTAGTATAATTCTGTATCTCAAGCGTTTTACAATTTGCACAAACCAAGTTGCAACTACGTTGTGCGGCACTAGTTTTCCTAAATATCTTCCTGCAAATGGATAATTGATCCGAATGTACTCAATTTTGTGACCTATAGATAGTTATCCTACAGCGCATAACTTCACCATCTTAATAAGTATGACATGCTTGGTTGTAACTTAGGCATCTATTTATTTTAGCTCACTTTTTAGACAACTTTTCTAACTCAACTAAAACCTTAAATCCTGATGTAGATGTGTGGCTAAGGGGGTGGGGGTAGGTGGGTTGGGGGAGTGTAGCGTATACACAACTAACAAAATGGACATTTCACTTGTGAAACAGTCAAGCACAGCAATTCTACCATCAAGATGCCTAATTCTACCATCAAGATGCCGATTTTAATGATCAACAGAGGTATATCACAGAAATTCTACCATAATGATTACAAAGTTAAGACATTGACGTTTCCCTTTTGGAATGTATCTGTAAGAAATCTGTTTCACTCCTGAAATACAAAATACTCACAATGTCAATACACTACAATCATATAACAATAGTGATGAATAGTCTAACATTAATTTAATTGTATCCCATAGACACTTCAATGCCACGTGGAGCAGCAGCAAGTTCAATAAGTTCAACATAATTTGTTGTACATGTGTATTTGCTCTGCAGTGTTATCACTTTCACAACTGAGTCACATAATAAAATTCACCATTGCCAGTTGCCACAACTTAAAATTCTGAGGCTATATTCGCGAAGAGTGCCGAAGTTATGCACCAGGCCAGCTGCTTGCACCTATTTAGAAGACCGGACTACATCCTATTCATGAAGAGGTGGCTTAATATTCAACTAATGTAGGGGAATAAACGAAATCAAGGATTTCTTTTTTCACGAGAGAGTTGATACTTACCTCCCTAATACTTTTGATATTGCTAAATATTGGCTTTCACTCAATAAACACTCAGATTAAAACAGTTAGGTGCCCCTACTGGGCAGGGAGTCAGAGCGTAGTCTGGCGGATGCCAGCCCCACCACCGCGCATGCGCAGACTAGCACTTCCTCTGACTAATTTATTGGCTGATACACATGCAACTATAAAGAGCCTGAAGACCGAGCCTCTGTGGGGTGGAGAGGCCGGGTCCGTATCTAGGGAGGTAAGTATCAACTCTCTCGTGAAAAAAGAAATCCTTGATTTCGTTTATTTCACATCAAGAGTATACTTACCTCCCTAATACTTTTGATATTGCCAGAATTCGACAGTGAATTCGGCGGGAGGGAGGCGAGGTCAAAAGACCAGCTCATCCCTATACGCTTTTCTGCGTTTAAGGCACTTAAACTTCTGAAACTGTATGAAAAAACAGTCAGGATTTGACTAACCATCGGATAACACCCCCGATGTATGAGAGATGACCGAATGTCATATGCGCTCCCCCCCCCCTCCTTCCTGAGAGGAAGAGTCGAATGACCTCAATGTCCTATACGCTCTCTACGTACAAGTGCCATGTACTACAGGACAGAGACGAAAAAACTCCATTTTCATATACTCTCAACAATGAACCACATAAATACACAAAACCATCATCATATTAATAACGGGTAACGTGACAAGACAATCAACAATGGACAACACATACACAAGACTGACCTTGTTGAAATGGCTGCTGACATCCTCTTCCCATTGGTGAAGCACGATGCAGTCCCAAATTAGTGGTTGTTTCCATAAATTAATTGTGAAATATATAAGCAATGAGGAAACCCCATCAAAAATATATGCCAAGTTATTTTTTTCAAAATCGACAAGGCGAGAGGATTAGAGGTGTCACAGAGATAATGGTCTGTAAAACTTGACTCACAGTGCCACTGAGCCACCGACATAATATCATCCACCGGGACCCCATTAAATAGGGCAGTGGATGTCACTACGCCGCGGACACTGTGAGCCTTGGCCACGTCAACCTGCTTCCCGGTGGCGGATTTATGGCAAAACTGAATGCATTCTACAATCCACCTGGAAATGGTGTCCTTAGAAGCCTTGCCATGGGGTTCAATATAAGACAACCATAACGCCGACTGGTCGGTGCGCCACTCCGCCGTACGTTCCTTGTACCGGCAAAGCGCCCGGACGGGACACCACGCTTTAGAATTAGGATCATATCTAGTTAAAGCAGGCAAAACAATAGGTTGACCTGGATATTTCAACGACTGATTTTTAGCCAAGAAATTAATCCTAGGTAGCAGCTTAAGGCCTTCCCCTGAAACCACAAAACGATCATCCTCGGCTGATAAGGCATGAATTTCACTCCTACGCCTAGCCGAGGCCGAAGCAATTAAAAACACAGTCTTCAGTGTTAATAGTTTCATAGAAATGGAACTAAGTGGTTCAAACGGCTTATCACCTAGTACTTGAAGCACTAGCGATAAACTCCAAGACGGAATCACAGGTGGATTCCTTGGTCTTAGATTGCCCATGCCTTTAATTAATACATTTAATGTATTTACTTCATCACTTCCCCTCTTAGCCAAGCAAGGAATAACAGACATTAATGCTGACTTATAACCAGCAATAGAGTTAGGCTTGAGGCTATAGGCATCATAGAGGTGACAGAGGAAATCAGCTACTACCTGAATAGATGAATCCATTGGATCAATACATCTTTTTGAGCACCATTCTGCAAATCTGTTGATTTTATAATTATATGCTCTGGAGGTTGACCCCCTCCTGGCTTTGGCCATAAACATGGCTGCTTGCTCAGAAAAGCCCTCCTTAATTCTAGATTCCTTGACAACATCCACGCAGTCAATCTGAACATTGACGGATTGTTGTGAAGGGCCTTGCCCTGGAAGATAATATCGTCCATCAGAGGCAGAGGAACCGGATTGCAGACCAGAAGGTCCAGCAGATCCGTATACCATGATCGGCTTGGCCAATCCGGGGCGATCAGAAGCACTTGGCATTCCTCTTGTCTGATTTTCTGAAGAATTTTTGGAATCAGGATTGCTGGAGGGAATGCGTATGCATACATTCTCCCCCAGCTGATAGCTAACGCATCTGTTGCGAAAGCGCTTGGATCCGGAATCGGAGAGACGTACGTCGTCATCTTCGCATTCTTCTTCGTTGCGAACAAATCGATGTTGGGTTTCCCCCAATGGTCGAACAGACGATCCGCCACACATTGATTTAGTTGCCATTCCGTGGGTAAAACACTCATCCTTCGGCTCAATGAGTCTGCTAGCAGATTTAACCTTCCCGGAATATGAACTGCTTTCAAGGTAATCTGGTGATCCAGACACCAACAAAGCAGTCTCCATGTCATCATACAGAGACTGGGCGACTTCGTTCCGCCCTGGCGGTTTATGTAAGTCACAACTGTTGAGTTGTCTGAACGAATAAGAACAATCTTGCCCTGAACTTTCTGTAAGAAATGTTCCAGGCCCAGGACTACTGCTCTTAGCTCCAGTAGATTTATATGTTCCTTTGACTGTTCCAGATTCCAAAGCCCTGATATCGTGGACTCTTCCAGGCAAGCTCCCCAGCCCTCCATCGATGCATCATCTGTATACACAGTCACCTGAGGGTGGGGAGGGGTTAGCATAACCCCCACCAAGAGATTCTCTGTGTCCAACCACCATTGCAGGTGATGAATCAGAGGCGCCAACACTGGCACATTCGAGTCCAGCGAACCTGTACTCTGGGTCCATTGTGTCATGAGAAATAACTGGATCGGCCGCCTGCGTAAGGCGGCCTGAGGAATGACTGGTTCCAATGAAACCATCAACCCCAGCATTCTCAAGTAAACCCGTGCCAGGACATGACGACTGTCGCACACTGACTGAATTAATGAGATGAGTTTCTGAACTCTCTCCTGAGTAGGATAAACATATCCTGTCTCTAGATCGAAGAACATCCCCAGGTAAACAAACTTCTGGGATGGAATCAGCTCTGATTTTGGGAAATTGATCATCCAGCCTAAGTCTGTGAGAGTTTTCAAAACAATCTCCAGACTGGCCGATAAACTTTCCCGGGTGTGCGCTTTCAACAGCCAGTCGTCTATGTATGTGTGGACTGCTATGCTTCTCCTGCGGAGGTATGCGGTGATCGCAAGAACCACACGGGTGAAAACCCGAGGAGCCGTGGAAATTCCGAAGGGTAGCACCCTGAATTCCCACTGTCTGCCCTGGAATGCAAATCTCAGGAAGCGACGGAAACTCCTGTGTATGGAGATGTGGAAATAAGCGTCCTTCAAATCTATCGACGCTGTCCACATTCCCCTCTCTAACCCCGCCAACACCGAGCGCACAGTCTCCATCTTGAAACTGGGCGTCTCTATGAACTTGTTCAATGGCTTGAGGTTGAGAATTGGTCTCCACCCTCCGGTGTTCTTTGTTACTAAGAACAGGGTTGAATAGAAGCCCAGACACCTCTGTGCCGGCTGAATAGCTCCTTTTTGTATGAGGGAATTTATTTCCTCCTCGATACACAACCTTTGATCTGGATCTCTCGGATTTGGAGTCCAGATCGGCACTAGAGACAGTCGCGATGGCGGGCCTGTCATCCAATCGGGATGATACCCGACTGAAAGCCATCGCAAGACTAAACGGTCCTGAGTTAACCGTTCCCACTCTTGCATGTGGTCGGCTAGCCGGCCTCCCACCGGTCCACCTAGGGATAGAGGTGGACATAAGGAGTGCAAGAGCGGCACTGTCTCCTCTGCCAGAAACACCGGCGCGGTTCTCACCGCGGTAACCGTCCCATCAGGAACGATTACCCCGCCCAGATCCTCGCGCGCCACGACCAGCACCGCGTGCACCTCGGTGCGCGGGCGGCTGCCTGGCTGACTGCGCCTGAGGAGCCTGCGCCCCCCTCGCTGCTGGCCGAATCGCACGCGGCCGAGGCCGGCGCTGCGATGGTGGTTGGCCTCTGACCTGGCCACTACCACCTCGAGCCTGCAGGGGACGATACGCAGGGGGTGCGGCGCGAACGTTGGCACGACGAAGCACCTCAAACGTCTCGCGCAGCGCCCTCTGGTTATTGACCAGAGTAACCGTCTCCTGGAGGTGCCTACACCCCTCACCTCCAAAGAGACCAGGACCTGTCATAGGCGTACGTAGTAGCCTATTGTAGAGGTCCTGGGACGGGCACAGATTATCCAAGGCAAAAGTGCGCCTTGCCCGGACACTCCTGGTCACCGCCCGCGTCATACAGTCCAGAGCCAGGTTGATACCATCCTGGATGGCTCGCTGGACTGTGACCGGACTTGGCTGGCGCGATGCGGATGCTGTTACTACCCCTTGTAACAGCTGGGAGACGTGGGACAGAGCGGCAATCGAAGCCCTCCCACTCTGCTCCGCATCACGCAGCGCGGCATTTGCTGAACGCAACGCGTTCGAACACAAGACTCCCGTGTCAGAACGGGAGCCTGGCCGCGCATCCTCACCCAAAGCCGCGCGGTCATCCACGCTCGGCTTCGGTACCACACCGTACCGCTGGTAGTCCAGGGGCACGATGCGGCAACGCCTGGCCACCTCGCGCGGGGCCTTAGCGAGACGTCCACTCGACTTAATGGACGTCTCCGCCGCCTCGAACATGTCTACGACATGCTCTGCCAGCGGCAGAGAAGGCATAGCGTTAGCAGTAGGCTTACCAGCTAACCACGGCCTATGCTCACGCTGGCTAGCCGACTGCTCCACGGGCAGATCTGGTCTAACACTCACCAACCACTAGCAAGCGTCAGACCAATCCTCCTCCGTGGCTAGCTGCGAGCGCTCTACAAGACGGGGGCCTTCGTCTTCCTCCAGAGCGCAAGCAACAGAGCTTGACGGCGGGTACGCTGATATCCCTGGCAAGCCAGGGAGAACATGCGGGCCTGACAATACCGGCATGCTAATATCACTGGTTTGACCAGGAGCAGGCGCCGTGGTAGAGCGCGGGGCATATACCGCCCCACCACGGCCCCGGCCAGCACCAGCGACACTCTCGGCAAGCCGAGGTATGCGGTACCGCTGGCCTTCAGCGCCCAGGGCCACAGTCTGAACCGTGGATTCTACCCCTGGGAGAGTAGAACCGTGGAAAAAGGCGCCTGTATTCCCCGCGAGGGGTGCACAGACGTCATAATCCATGTCCACGTCTTCAGACAGCGACCCCAACAGGTAATCCTCATCCTCCTGGCCAGACAGATTAGACTCCGGGTCAGCAAAGAGAGCTAACCCGGACTGGCCAGGGAAGGTGCCATACGAGGTACTGGCACCCGCGGTGTGCGGATACCCCTGGACTGATAAGCAGCCCGCGGGTTCCAGCGACGACCGTCCACGGTCCCTATTGGGCGCGGCAATAAGCCTGCTGCCAGGGCCGTGGAACGCCCCCTCTAATGGGGCCACCTCTGAATCTTCAAACAACGGAAGCGTACTAAGGAACGTTGATTCAGAGGTGGGGATTACCTGCTCCGAAGCAGATGATGAGGTCAATAAAGGATTTGGTCCAGGAAGCATGCCACGAAGCAACTCTGGAACCAAATCCTTGATTGTCCTCCTCATCTCTCCCAACATCTCGGTCCGGAAGGCCTCCATGTCCACCGCGGACGAGGCCTTCCTCTTACCCTTCTTACTTACACCCTCTTTTTTCAGCTTCTTCTTCTCCTCCTCCACCTTGTCCTTCGCCTGCAAGCACAAGAATTCGGACATTAGCTCGCCCCCCCAGTGCTTACATATCTCGCAATTAAGCAAGGGACCACAGGGGCTACACTGAAAACAGAGATGAGGGCCAAACTTGTCCCTCAAAAATCGTCCACAGGACGCACAACCAGGTCTCTGAAAAAGGCCAAAGGACGATGAGTATGAGCAAACTAGTTAAGCTTAGAAACTCACCAACTCAAGAGAAGGAAAATGATCATAAAGATCATAATTTATCAGAAAACCAGCTTCGGACAACTTTAATTGTTAATAAAGAGCAAGGCTGATTATGACGTCATTAATCCTATGACAGGAAAAAATCGATCCCCAACAAACATCCCAGTGCAAGGACGAATTGTATCTCTAACCAGAACATGTGCAGAATGGACATTTCGACTACACAAGCATCAGATATATACTGATAACAATGGCAAATAAAGTTAATTATCTCCCTTTCCTCTAAATAATTAACATCACCTCATATCAATAATTAGATCTGACACCTTGTCTAGACAAACCATCCAACCTGATGAACTGGAGCACTCCACCACTGAACGCCTCTTAACTCTCTCCACCTCTAGGGGAAGGAATTGGATCAAGAGGGCAAAGTGAGAAGACCTTTATAATAGGCCTCCAACTCACTGGACATAGAATTTTTGGTTAGATAACCTAACAGTATTAGTAGGAAATGGAACCATGGTGGAGAGACACAAACCCTCTGCTGATGTCATGTCCATAATATTTCTTCACACAGACCTGTGGACATAAACACAAAGAGAGATTAGTCTTATATAGCACCTAGTTGAAATAAACCAACTAATCAAGGCGCTTATCACGTTTAGCGCGAGTCCCGGAAACACATTACAACGGGACAAAACTCGCTAATTTTACTAGAAGTCACCTGATTTAAAGGTCCAAGGCCCTCCTGTGGCGAAGTTACTCTCTCTGCCATCTTCCTCAGGTATCAACAGTTCTGAATTTTGCCAAAAACGCTTATAATTGAGCTACAAAAAGCACTATCACAAAAGCATGTGTTGTCTCTCAGCCAATAAATTAGCAAAGAGGAAGTGCTAGTCTGCGCATGCGCGGTGGTGGGGCTGGCATCCGCCAGACTACGCTCTGACTCCCTGCCCAGTAGGGGCACCTAACTGTTTTAATCTGAGTGTTTATTGAGTGAAAGCCAATATTTAGCAATATCAAAAGTATTAGGGAGGTAAGTATACTCTTGATGTGAAATACAGATTTAAGCGTTTTTGGATTTACGTCAGATTTACACATATTTTCGTACTTCTGTACCCCTCATGAATATGGCCAGTGATCAGTCAATTGAAGACTGGTTTTATGTTACTTAATGGTGAAAGCAATACTGACTGGAAGTCTTTGCATTAATGCACGAGTAATTGACCCTGAGATATTCGTGTCTGGCTGATGTGTATTAACACAGTGGATCAATAGTGTAGGTTCTTTATCACAGCCTGCGTGAAGTCACTGGTTGTTGAGTAACCGCCCATGTCCGGCGTCAGTACCTATGGAAGAAAAGGAATTAGTCTAAATAACTCAAAATTGAAATGCAATGTTGATTGCATAAGTTCTTAAGAGAATTAAGTGTCCATTGAAAAATGAAATAATTTGCTGTATATTTTATTTGTAGTGCTAAGTGTGGTGGTTGTTTTTACTTCTGACTCCTAATAACTTGTATTAAAAGACAAAGCTGCCTAAGTAAAATCTATAATCTCACTCTTTTTCTCAAATTGCGGAAAGAAAGAATATGTCAACATTTAACCGTGACTTTGCTATTCTGTTAATTAGGACTGATCAATAACATGTTTTGATTTTTGCTTAGTAAATATGCACTTACACGCCAACAGATTATATTTGAAAATTTATCACTGGATCTATTATAGAGCCAATCATTCCAGTGCTAAGTTTTCTAAAATAAATGTACATTCCTGAAGACCATTGCAGGAGCTGGTTTTGACTGGCTTGATGATTAAAGGGTAAAGCATCCAACCATATCAGTGAATGTCATCAAGAATTCATTCTGTCCACAACACGCTATTTTCTACAAGAGGTTAGCTGCCAAAGCCTGTACAGTGTTGACCACTTGAAGGTGAAAAGAAAGATATGAAAGATCCTTTACACCGTAAGAAATATTCTGCTGTATATTTTTAAAATTAGTTTCAAAATATTCCACATCTTATCGGTATGGTTGCTTTCTACTTGAGATAGTGAGATTCAAAGAATGAAACGACTAATATTAATAGTTTACCCAAAACGTTATTTGACAGAGTTATGGCGATGATAAGCTACCACAAAAAATGTTGCAATGTCATGCATTAAACGAAATCAAGGATTTCTTTTTTCACGAGAGAGTTGATACTTACCTCCCTAATACTTTTGGATATTGCTAAATATTGGCTTTCACTCAATAAACACTCAGATTAAAACAGTTAGGTGCCCCTACTTGGCAGGGAGTCAGAGCGTAGTCTGGCGGATGCCAGCCCCACCACCGCGCATGCGCAGACTAGCACTTCCTCTGACTAATTTATTGGCTGATACACATGCAACTATAAAGAGCCTGAAGACCGAGCCTCTGTGGGGTGGAGAGGCCGGGTCCGTATCTAGGGAGGTAAGTATCAACTCTCTCGTGAAAAAAGAAATCCTTGATTTCGTTTATTTCACATCAAGAGTATACTTACCTCCCTAATACTTTTGATATTGCCAGAATTCGACAGTGAATTCGGCGGGAGGGAGGCGAGGTCAAAAGACCAGCTCATCCCTATACGCTTTTCTGCGTTTAAGGCACTTAAACTTCTGAAACTGTATGAAAAACAGTCAGGATTTGACTAACCATCGGATAACACCCCCGATGTATGAGAGATGACCGAATGTCATATGCGCTCCCCCCCTCCTTCCTGGGAGGAAGAGTCGAATGACCTCAATGTCCTATACGCTCTCTACGTACAAGTGCCATGTACTACAGGACAGAGACGAAAAAACTCCATTTTCGTATACTCTCAACAATGAACCACATAAATACACAAAACCATCATCATATAAATAACGGGTAACGTGACAAGACAATCAACAATGGACAACACATACACAAGACTGACCTTGTTGAAATGGCTGCTGACATCCTCTTCCCATTGGTGAAGATCGATGCAGTCCCAAATTAGTGGTTGTTTCCATAAATTAATTGTGAAATATATAAGCAATGAGGAAACCCCATCAAAAATATATATGCCTAGTTATTTTTTCAAAATCGACAAGGCGAGAGGATTAGAGGTGTCACGGAGATAATGGTCTGTAAAACTTGACTCACAGTGCCACTGAGCCACCGACATAATATCATCCACAGGGACCCCATTAAATAGGGCAGTGGATGTCACTACGCCGCGGACACTGTGAGCCTTGGCCACGTCAACCTGCTTCCCGGTGGCGGATTTATGGCAAAACTGAATGCATTCTACAATCCACCTGGAAATGGTGTCCTTAGAAGCCCTGCCATGGGGTTCAATATATGACAACCATAACGCTGACTGGTCGGTGCGCCACTCCGCCGTACGTTGTTTGTACCGGCGAAGCGCCCGGACAGGACACCATGCTTTAGAATTAGGATCATATCTAGTTAAAGCAGGCAAAATAATAGGTTGACCTGGATATTTCAACGACTGATTTTTAGCCAAGAAATTAATCCTAGGTAGCAGCTTAAGGCCTTCCCCTGAAACCACAAAACGGTCATCCTCGGCTGATAAGGCATGAATCTCACTCCTACGCCTAGCCGAGGCCGCAGCAATTAAAAACACAGTCTTCAGTGTTAATAGTTTCATAGAAATGGAACTAAGTGGTTCAAACGGCTTATCACCTAGTACTTGAAGCACTAGCGATAAACTCCAAGACGGAATCACAGGTGGATTCCTTGGTCTTAGATTGCCCATGCCTTTAATTAATACATTTAATGTATTCACTTCATCACTTCCCCTCTTAGCCAAGCAAGGAATAACAGACATTAAAGCTGACTTATAACCAGCAATAGAGTTAGGCTTGAGGCTATAGGCATCATAGAGGTGACAGAGGAAATCAGCTACTACCTGAATAGATGCATCCATTGGATCAATACATCTTTTTGAGCACCATTCTGCAAATCTGTTGATTTTATAATTATATGCTCTGGAGGTTGACCCCCTCCTGGCTTTGGCCATAAACATGGCTGCTTGCTCAGAAAAGCCCTCCTTAATTCTAGATTCCTTGACAACATCCACGCAGTCAATCTGAACATTGACGGATTGTTGTGAAGGGACTTGCCCTGGAAGATAATATCGTCCATCAGAGGCAGAGGAACCGGATTGCAGACCAGAAGGTCCAGCAGATCCGTATACCATGATCGGCTTGGCCAATCCGGGGCGATCAGAAGCACTTGGCATTCCTCTTGTCTGATTTTCTGAAGAATTTTTGGAATCAGGATTGCTGGAGGGAATGCGTATGCATACATTCTCCCCCAGCTGATAGCTAACGCATCTGTTGCGAAAGCGCTTGGATCCGGAATCGGAGAGACGTACGTCGTCATCTTCGCATTCTTCTTCGTTGCGAACAAATCGATGTTGGGTTTCCCCCAATGGTCGAACAGACGATCCGCCACACATTGATTTAGTTGCCATTCCGTGGGTAAAACACTCATCCTTCGGCTCAATGAGTCTGCTAGCAGGTTTAACCTTCCCGGAATATGAACTGCTTTCAAGGTAATCTGGTGATCCAGACACCAACAAAGCAGTCTCCATGTCATCATACAGAGACTGGGCGACTTCGTTCCGCCCTGGCGGTTTATGTAAGTCACAACTGTTGAGTTGTCTGAACGAATAAGAACAATCTTGCCCTGAACTTTCTGTAAGAAATGTTCCAGGCCCAGGACTACTGCTCTTAGCTCCAGTAGATTTATAAGTTCCTTTGACTGTTCCAGATTCCAAAGCCCTGATATCGTGGACTCATCCAGGCAAGCTCCCCAGCCCTCCATCGATGCATCTGTATACACAGTCACCTGAGGGTGGGGAGGGGTTAGCATAACCCCCACCAAGAGATTCTCTGTGTCCAACCACCATTGCAGGTGATGAATCAGAGGCGCCAACACTGACACATTCGAGTCCAGCGAACCTGTACTCTGGGTCCATTGTGTCATGAGAAATAACTGGATCGGCCGCCTGCGTAAGGCGGCCTGAGGAATGACTGGTTCCAATGAAACCATCAACCCCAGCATTCTCAAGTAAACCCGTGCCAGGACATGACGACTGTCGCACACTGACTGAATTAATGAGATGAGTTTCTGAACTCTCTCCTGAGTAGGATAAACATATCCTGTCTCTAGATCGAAGAACATCCCCAGGTAAACAAACTTCTGGGATGGAGTCAGCTCTGATTTTGGGAAATTGATCATCCAGCCTAAGTCTGTGAGAGTTTTCAAAACAATCTCCAGACTGGCCGACAAACTTTCCCGGGTGTGCGCTTTCAACAGCCAGTCGTCTATGTACGTGTGGACTGCTATGCTTCTCCTGCGGAGGTATGCGGTGATCGCAAGAACCACACGGGTGAAAACCCGAGGAGCCGTGAAAATTCCGAAGGGTAGCACCCTGAATTCCCACTGTCTGCCCTGGAATGCAAATCTCAGGAAGCGACGGAAACTCCTGTGTATGGGGATGTGGAAATAAGCGTCCTTCAAATCTATCGACGCTGTCCACATTCCCCTCTCTAACCCCGCCAACACCGAGCGCACAGTCTCCATCTTGAAACTGGGCGTCTCTATGAACTTGTTCAATGGCTTGAGGTTGAGAATTGGTCTCCACCCTCCGGTGTTCTTTGTTACTAAGAACAGGGTTGAATAGAAGCCCGGACACCTCTGTGCCGGCTGAATAGCTCCTTTTTGTATGAGGGAATTTATTTCCTCCTCGATACACAACCTTTGATCTGGATCTCTCGGATTTGGAGTCCAGATCGGCATTAGAGACAGTCGCGATGGCGGGCCTGTCATCCAATCGGGATGATACCCGACTGAAAGCCATCGCAAGACTAAACGGTCCTGAGTTAACCGTTCCCACTCTTGCATGTGGTCGGCTAGTCAGCCTCCCATCGGTCCACCTAGGGATAGAGGTGGACATAAGGAGTGCAAGAGCGGCACTGTCTCCTTTGCCAGAAACACCGGCGCGGTTCTCACCGCGGTAACCGTCCCATCAGGAACGATTACCCCGCCCAGATCCTCGCGCGCCACGACCAGCACCGCGCGCACCTCGGTGCGCGGGCGGCTGCCTGCGCCTGAGGAGCCTGCGCCCCCCTCGCTGCTGGCCGAATCGCACGCGGCCGAGGCCGGCGCTGCGATGGTGGTTGGCCTCTGACCTGGCCACTACCACCTCGAGCCTGCAGGGGACGATACGCAGGGGGTGCGGCGCGAACGTTGGCACGACGAAACACCTCAAACTGTTCGCGCAGCGCCCTCTGGTTATTGACCAGAGTAACCGTCTCCTGGAGGTGTCTACATCCCTCACCTCCAAAGAGACCAGGACCTGTCATAGGCGTACGTAGTAGCCTATTGTAGAGGTCCTGGGACGGGCACAGATTATCCAAGGCAAAAGTGCGCCTTGCCCGGACACTCCTGGTCACCGCCCGCGTCATACAGTCCAGAGCCAGGTTGATACCATCCTGGATGGCTCGCTGGACTGTGACCGGACTTGGCTGGCGCGATGCGGATGCTGTTACTACCCCTTGTAACAGCTGGGAGACGTGGGACAGAGCGGCAATCGAAGCCCTCCCACTCTCCTCCGCATCACGCAACGCGGCATTTGCCGAACGCAACGCGTTCGAACACAAGACTCCCGTGTCAGAACGGGAGCCTGGCCGCGCATCCTCACCCAAAGCCGCGCGGTCATCCACGCTCGGCTTTGGTACCACACCGTACCGCTGGTAGTCCAGGGGCACGATGCGGCAACGCCTGGCCACCTCGCGCGGGGCCTTAGCGAGACGTCCACTCGACTTAATGGACGTCTCCGCCGCCTCGAACATGTCAACGACATGCTCTGCCAGCGGCAGAGAAGGCATAGCGTTAGCAGTAGGCTTACCAGCTAACCACGGCCTGTGTTCACGCTGGCTAGCCGACTGCTCCACGGGCAGATCTGGTCTAACACTCACCAACCACTGGCAAGCGTCAGACCAATCCTCCTCCGTGGCTAGTTGCGAGCGCTCTACAAGACGGGGGCCTTCGTCTTCCTCCTGAGCGCAAGCAACAGAGCTTGACGGCGGATACGCTGATATCCCTGGCAAGCCAGGGAGAGCATGCGGGCCTGATAATACCGGCATGCTAATCTCACTGGCTTGACCAGGAGCAGGCGCCGTGGTAGAGCGCGGGGCATATACCGCCCCACCACGGCCCCGGCCAGCACCAGCTACACTCTCGGCAAGCCGAGGTATGCGGTACCGCTGGCCTTCAGCGCCCAGGGCCACAGTCTGAACCGTGGATTCTACCCCTGGGAGAGTAGAACCGTGGAAAAAGGCGCCTGTATTCCCCGCGAGGGGCGCACAAACGTCATATTCCATGGCCACGTCTTCAGACGGCGACCCCAACAGGTAATCCTCATCCTCCTGGCCAGAAAGATTAGACTCCGGGTCAGCAAAGAGAGCTAACCCGGACTGGCCAGGGAAGGTGCCATACGAGGTACTGGCAGCCGCGGTGTGCGGATACCCCTGGACTGATGAGCAGCCCGCGGGTTCCAGCGACGACCGTCCACGGTCCCTATTGGGCGCGGCAATAAGCCTGCTGCCAGGGCCGTGGAACACCCCCTCTAATGGGGCCACCTCTGAATCTTCAAACAACGGAAGCGTACTAAGGAACGTTGATTCAGAGGTGGGGATTACCTGCTCCGAAGCAGATGATGAGGCCAATAAAGGATTTGGTCCAGGAAGCATGCCACGAAGCAACTCTGGAACCAAATCCTTTATTGTCCTCCTCATCTCTCCCAACATCTCGGTCCGGAAGGCCTCCATGTCCACTGCGGACGAGGCCTTCCTCTTACCCTTCTTACTTACGACCTCTTTTTTCAGCTTCTTCTTCTCCTCCTCCACCTTGTCCTTCGCCTGCAAGCACAAGAATTCGGACATTAGCTCGCCCCCCCAGTGCTTACATATCTCGCAATTAAGCAAGGGACCACAGGGGCTACACTGAAAACAGAGATGAGGGCCAAACTTGTCCCTCAAAAATCGTCCACAGGACGCACAACCAGGTCTCTGAAAAAGGCCAAAGGATGAGGAGTATGAGCAAACTAGTTAAGCTTAGAAAACTCACCAACTCAAGAGAAGGAAAATGATCATAAAGATCATAATTTTTATCAGAAACCAGCTTCGGACAACTTTAATTGTAAATAAAGAGCAAGGCTGATTATGACGTCATTAATCCTATGACAGGACAAAATCGATCCCCAACAAACATCCCAGTGCAAGGACGAATTGTATCTCTAACCAGAACATGTGCAGAATGGACATTTCGACTACACAAGCATCAGATAAATACTGATAACAATGGCAAATAGTGTTAATTATCTCCCTTTCTCATATCAATAATTAATACCTGACACCTTGTCTAGACAAACCATCCAACCTGATGAACTGGAGCACTCCACCACTGAACGCCTCTTAACTCTCTCCACCTCAAGGGGAAGGAATTGGATCAAGAGGGCAAAGTGAGAAGACCTTTATAATAGGCCTCCAACTCACTGGGCATAGAATTTTTGGTTAGATAACCTAACAGTATTAGTAGGAAATGGAACCATGGTGGAGAGACACAAACCCTCTGCTGATGTCATGTCCATTATTTCTCCTTCACACAGACCTGTGGACATAAACACAAAGAGAGATTAGTCTTATATAGCACCTAGTTGAAATAAACCAACTAATTAAGGCGCTTATCACGTTTAGCGTGAGTCCCGGAAACACATTACAACGGGACAAAACTCGCTAATTTTACTAGAAGTCACCTGATTTAAAGGTCCAAGGCCCTCCTGTGGCGAAGTCACTCTCTCAGCCATCTTTGTCAGGGATAAACTTCTATCTAATAGTCTTAAAAAGCTTTGAAAAGAGTATGGAAAGATTCTAACATAAAAGCATGTGTTGTCTCTCAGCCAATAAATTAGCAAAGAGGAAGTGCTAGTCTGCGCATGCGCAGTGGTGGGGCTGGCATCCGCCAGACTACGCTCTGACTCCCTGCCCAGTAGGGGCACCTAACTGTTTTAATCTGAGTGTTTATTGAGTGAAAGCCAATATTTAGCAATATCCAAAAGTATTAGGGAGGTAAGTATACTCTTGATGTGAAACAAAACTTAGCTCCTAACAGTGGATATTTTCATAAAGTACAACGTGGTCAGCGAAAAGATTGTCCAATCACATTTCTGTATAGTAGTTATAGACCTAGCACCTTAGGGTCTTCCCAATCAAGTGTAATTAAAATCATTCAAGCAGTTAATGAGCGATTTAGTCTTTAAATCAAAAGGTTTATGGATGGACAAACAGATGGATGATGAACAGTCGTCATGGCTTAAGCTCACTTGCTCCTCAAGATGTGAACTAAAACTTCTGATTTCAAACACAGGTAGATGAGCTCTGTTAGCCATGTCCGGTAATTCAGGTAGGGGACGGAAAACCCAGACTACAAAGACATCAGCCTGCTATAGCATATAATTGGGTCTATGCACAATAGAAGGCTGTACAGATATTCCAAATAGTTTTATGTAAATTATGAACAATACAAGGAGGGAACCTTGATCACATTTTGACCAGTCAAAAATTCTGCATGTATATACTCAATGGCTCCATCTACTGCCAACCATGCCATAGGTTACATATAGAACTCTGTCACATACATTTGCCTTTCAGCCCATTTCATATTTCTTATTGTGACACACACCCACGTGTAATATTCAACGAAAGATTTTCATTGGTTAGATAACACGTAGAAATATTTTCATTGGTTAGATAGCACGTAATAATCTCCATGCCGCATGGCACCATAAATGTTTCCTAGCGACAATGACACCAAAAATATCAAGAAGACAAGATACTTTATGTCTTTGATTAAAATTTTGTAATATATATATACTACCTAGTTATGAAATACATTTGTAAATTTGCATGAGACGCAGAATATTTGTAAATATTGGATTAAAACTAATTAGAAATCCAGAATAACATTGTCTTGTTTGTCATTATTTTTTGTGGTGAATTGGTCACTCTTAGCACGTGCCACGTAACAGCGACAAAAAAGGTACAGCGCAAAATGGTGCCTTCAAATGGGTTTCAGGAATTGATTTGAAAAATTTGTTAAAATATATATGATAAATACAATCTCAAACTCGGTCCCATTTAATATCACTATTATCACCCTCATAAAAAATTATCACATTGTACGAGTATTAGGGATAGCAGATAATTTTCGACTTGGTTGATAATAGTAATATTAGGGCTGGGCGATTATAATACTGGTTTCACCGTCTCACAGATTTTTATGGCGACGGTTTAGAAACCATTATGAAAATAAAAAAACAAAAAAATGTCCGTAAGATCGCAATTGCATGAAATCTGGTGACTGTCCTAAACCTAGTTTGTTATTGACTTGAGTTTATTATCATCTAGTGGGTAACCATTTGCTAATAGTGTTCATAAAATACAGGCATCTATGACTATTACCCATGGGAAAGCAAAGGTGTTGGTGAAATCCAAACATGTCATTATTTCGCATGTATGTCGACAAACATAAAATGATCCAGTACGGAATAAGACATACGAGGCAATTTGCTTGAATGCCCGAGAAATGAAAACGATTAAGTCGCTTCTTACGTTGGCGGACCAGTTACAAGTAAAATAGACCTCTTAGCCTCTCAAATACGAGCAGGCATAATGTGATTGATTGTTAATGAATTCTTCCGTCGGTATATTCACTATACCATTGATTTTATGAATGAAATTCCTGTAAATCATAGTATTTTTTATCACCTGTCTTTTTTGGTAAGAAGAGTTAGAATCACATAGTTTTGTATTACGGGCCAGGCTGTCTTCATATATCTGCCACACTACATTCCTGCGAATCATTGCGTCTATGTTGTAAAATTATCATAATTTCTTTATTATAGCATACACTCTCAAAATATAGTCAAACAGACAGCTTTTTGTGAGACTTCTTGAGATGCGATTTCCAGGAAATGACTACCCTTTAGGTACGCGTTGAATGACATTCAGTCGCGTGAATGACAGTTTATTGAAGAGCATTACTGAATACCGAGTAATCGAATACAAACACACAACTTACCAGACTAGATCATATTGTATGTGGTTATATGAACTCTAACCATATGGGCGCTACTCTAATAGGGGCCTAAACTTGCTCTCATATTCGGGTTCCTATTTTGATGCGTTAGATGTTACCATGCTTTCGAAAATAGTGACCTAACATTTTAGTAGTTAGGGTGTTAATTTCATGCCATCACATGAACCAGATTTTATGTATTTTATTTGAACAGTCGTACGTAGTTACCGTTCTAGTTTCGTGCCAATTTATGCCAGTTGTCAAATCGCAAAACACATGTACTGTAGCTAATAAAAACAAGATATTTTCATATTTCAAAATATTTTCGATCATTCTAGACCCGTACACCAGTATTTCGGCTAAACCGGTTTAATTAGTGATACCGTCACCAGTTTTCTTTTAGTCCAAAGCCCTAAGTGATATTAAATGGAACTTCAGTTTATATTCCTCTATGTATCATTACATTTCTATATTGGGTTCCCTTTAACACTGGAGATGTCAGTGTCTCAATTTCAAGGCAAGATGTTAAATATTTTAAAACTAATTTCACTGGAGCCTATAGCTACGATGGAAAGCAACAGTTCCTAGTCAAACTAGTTTCAAAACATTCAACAGCATATTGTTTACATCTTAAAGAATTTGTCGCTTCTCGCATGTAAAGCTTAAAGGGTTAATGTGATAATTTGTGCCCAATTTAAAAACAAGGTTTCTGTGCTGTCCAAGACAACAAAGGCTTTCACCAACATCATTTCCAAAATGCACATCCGTCTCTCATTTACTGGTTTCTTCATAATTGGACATGTATCTAACATCAGAGTGAAATGGATCCAGACAATTGATGAATACAGTTTCTCAGTCTATCATATGACGTAATAATTAACTACGTCACATGTGGGCCGACGTCATACTCAATATGTCATGAATGATGTGATATAGTCAGTCACAAATGCTTAATAGTCTGAAAATTTGTTCAAATTGTATGTCTTTACAAATCTAATAAACATTCTATTGATAATTTTGAAACTAATTTGACTGGGCGCTGTTGATGCCATGGGCAGCAACAGCACTATGGCAGCATCAAAAAAGCATCCGCTTTTGTTTCTATGAGAATTCTTAATACTTACCAGATGTACTATTATGATAATGTCTATTATCTAGTCTAGCTCAAAATAAACAATTAAAACTCCGCACTCTCCTGGTCCTGCCCATACTGTGTCCGGGAATACCATAGCCGCAGGTACCGAGTCAATTCCCAATCACAGTCAGATTCGTCTTATATTTGCCTTGGCAAACTGCGAAAGCAGCTCAGCCTCACCTCAGCGGGGCGGCTGAGGCAGGGCCATAGTACATCTGGTAAGTATTAAGAATTCTCGTAGAAACAAAAGCGGATGCTTTTTTTATTCTACTTCGAATAATACTTACCAGATGTACTATTATGATAAACTCCGGATTTCGACAGCCAGGAAATGCCGGTGGGAGGAGGTGAGGCTCGAACCAGCACTCACCAACCATCCAACAGAGAAGGTTGTGAAGAGACTAAAACCCTGGCATACGCTTGGGTTCTGCTATCTGACTCATAGAGTGCTAAACTTCCATGGTCTAGACCGCGCTCCCCCCCCCCCCCCCCCTCTTTTGTCCGCACAAAACCAGAGGGATGTCCATGGGGATGCAACACCCACCAGACCCGTGTCAGCCCCAAGTCTCAGCTAGGGCAGTCCAGTAGAGTGCAAAGAAGCTACTACAACTTCAATCTTTGAAAAAACTATCAGTATATCGATTAGATTTTCAAATTGGAATGAGTCTCATGTCTGTATGAGAGGATAAATATACTCTTGTACCAGACTATTCACTTACTCAGTCTGGTATTTCGACTGGAAGTAAACATATTTATAGTCACTTAATTAATGTAAACACTCACCATTTTTGAGTGGTCGATCTGTTCTTGATCATCACAGGAGCTAGGCCCAATCCACGGTCGTACTCAGTCATGTGCATAGCGCTTGGTCAGTGTAGGCGGAAGACTTTTGTGATGTGTGCGAAGTAGTGGTCGGACGTGGCTTAGTTTAGGTTCGACAGATTGGCGACGGCTACTGGATTAAGTGTGCTGGAGATGTCGCGAAGGTAGAAATCAGTGAATGACGACTCGGCATGCCATTGTGCTACAGACATCACCTGCTCTAATGAGACACCCTTATAAAGGGCCGATGATGCTGCTAGTGCTCGGACCTCATGGGCATTCGCACGATCAATCTGCTTTCCTGTAGCGATCTTGTGCGACATCTGAATAGCGTCAACTATCCAACGAGAAATAGTATCTTTCGAAGCACGTAAATGGGGAGCTTTGAGACATAACCACAGAGATTTCGGGTCGTCTCTCCACTCAGAAGTACGTTTCTTATACATCTTCAGACATCTGACAGGACACCAAGCACAAGAATTTGGGTCATGTCTAGTTAAACTTGGCAAATTGATCGGCTGTCCTGGATATTTAAGTGACTGATTCTTTGCCAGGAAACAAAGACGTGGAAGTAATCTTAAACCTTCACCCGTGACGACAAAACGGTCTTGTTCGGCAGAAAGCGCATGAATCTCGCTTCTCCTTCTCGCCGACGCTGCTGCAACCAAGAAAACTGATTTAATAGTTAACAGTTTAATATCAATAGATCTAATCGGTTCAAAGGGAGCATGCCCTAAAACCTGTAGAACAAGAGATAGATTCCATGATGGGATAGGAATTGGCTGTCTGGGTCGCAGATTGCTCATTCCTTTGATAACTTCATTCAAGGTGTCATTCTCCACTCCCTCAATGGTGAGACTAGGAATGACCGAAGCTAATGCAGACTTATATGCTGCTAGGGTACAAGTTTGTCAACTTCGTATAAATGACAGATAAAATCTGCTACGTGTTGAACAGATGCAGAAAAGGGATCAATATCTCCTCTCTCACACCACTGTGCAAATTTGTTGATTCTATAATTATATGTCTTTGTGGTTGAAACTCTTCTGGCTGAAGCAACAAACTCCGCTGCTTGCTCAGAAAAGCCACCCTCAATTGCACGCTGCTTGACAACATCCATGCAGTCAATTTGAACATTTCTGGTCTGTCGTGAAGGTACAGACCCTTGTTCTGAGAGATTACATCTCTTGTGTCTGGAAGAGGGATTGGACTGCAGACCAGAAGGTCCAGCAGATCCGTAAACCATGATCGGCCTGGCCAATAAGGGGCGATCAGTAGTACTTGGCACATCCCCTCTCTTATCTTTGCCAGAACTTTCGGGATGAGAATTGTTGGAGGATACGCATACGCGTACATTCCCTCCCAACTTATCGCCAGTGCGTCTACTGCTAGAGCTAACGGGTCCGGGATCGGTGACACGTAAGTGACCATCTTTGCGTTTTGATTCATCGCAAATAGGTCGACATTTGGCTTGCACCATTGTTTGAATAGAACCTCCGCTACCACTTGGTTGAGCTGCCATTCCGTCGGACGACAAACCGTCCTTCGACTGAGAGCATCCGCTAAGATGTTCAATCTTCCTGGAATGTGTGCTGCCCGAAGAATAATATTCCTCTCTTGGCACCACAGCAGAAGGTTCCAAACCATCATACCCAACTCCGGTGATCTCGTCCCGCCTTGGCGGTTTAAATAAGACACCACTGTTGAGTTGTCTGTCCTTACTAGGACAATCTTGTCTTGAATTAGACTCTCGAACTTCTGCAGTGCAAATACCACAGCTAATAGCTCGAGCACATTGATATGTTTCTGTGCATTGGTCCGATCCCATTCCCCTGACACTGACTGATTGTCCAATACCGCTCCCCAACCTGTCAATGATGCATCCGTGAATATGGACATCTGAGGTTGAGGAGGTTGTAGAGGAACGCCTCGCAGGAGATTCTGTTCCGATAACCACCACTGAAGGTGGAATATCAATGGTTCTTTTACTGGTATTCTCAGAGATAACGGATCCGTTCTCTGTGACCAGAACGACATCAAATACATCCGAATCGGCCTGCGCCTGAGTGCCGCATATGGCACCACCTTCTCCAGAGATACTAGCAAACCCAGTATTCTGAGAAATTGACGCGCCGTCAGATAGGCTCCTAGAGAAACCGACTCCAACACTGCAATCTGGCTTCTGACTCTGCTCTCCGCCGGAAAAGCTACGCCGTCCCTGAGATTGAAAAAGATTCCCAGATAGACAAACTCCTGGGATGGAGTCAGTTCTGATTTCTCTAGATTTACAATCCACCCTAGCTCCTTTAATAAGGCTAGGACTACCTGCAGATTGCTGCGCAGAGTGACTGGATTCCCCGCCTTTAGCAGCCAGTCGTCTATGTAAGTGTGAACAGCTATGTTTCTCCTGCGAAGTAAAGAAGTCATGGCGAGAACCACCTTGGTGAAGACCCTCGGAGCCGTGGTCAGGCCGAAGGGAAGAGCATTGAATTCCCAAACATTGTCTTGGAATGCAAATCGCAGGTACTTCTGAAAAGGTATTGACATTGGAATATGAAAATAAGCATCCTTCAGATCTATCGATACCGCCCACATGCCTTTCCTCAGCCCTGTCATTACCGCTGCTACCGTCTCCATCTGAAATCTGGGAGAAAGAATAAATTTGTTCAACGGTTTGAGATTGAGAATTGGTCTCCACCCTCCGGTACGCTTCGGAACTAGGAACATGATCGAATAGAAGCCCAGCGATGACTGATCGGTGACTAGGTGAATCGCATTCTTCTGACGAAGCGATTCTATCTCTGACTGAATGGCGACTAGACGGTCTAATTCCCTTGGAATAGGAGTCCATATTGGAGTCGAGGTTCACGGAACTAACGATTGATGGATGAGGCAGTCCGGATCGTAGCCGTTTCTTATCCACTGACAGACTAAACAGTCGCGCACGACCTGTTCCCATTGGTTTAGGAATAGCTGAAGTCTGCCTCCGACGGAAGGAATCTGCACACAGTTGTCGGTCGAGATTAGCCGACAAGACGCTAAATCGCTTGGGTGAAGATTCTCGACTCCATTTGTTTCCAAAGCCGCCGGTATTGGTTCCGCCGGAAACCCGTCAGGAACGAGCCCCACGGCCGCCCCGCGGCTTCTTGTGGTATGACGGTCCGGAACCGCCGCCACGGCTATCCTTACGGTAGCCGCCTCGGCCCGAACCGCCACCCTTCCTGTCGTCATCATACGGCCTCTTACTAGAGGGCTTGTATCCGGACGAACGGCCAGGCCCTTGTGCTCCGGATGGCCTATGGGCATCACGGGCAGAAGGACGGAAGGGCGATCTAGGACGCTGTCTCTGCTGCTCCTGCCTATGCTGACGGTAGGACTGTTGCGGCTGAGTCCTCTTGGTCGACTTCCACGACTTGCCGACCACTTCTTGCTCCGCCACCATTGACGCAACCTTAGAGAGCGCTTGTCGTGCCGAGCCGCCGAACAAGCCTGGACCTATGAAAGGCGCAGAAGATAACGCAGCCCTCATCTCTGGTCCTGGTTCCACACAATCGAGAACCATTCTCCGTCGCTCTGCCAAAGTTCTCGTGATTACCCTGGCCAGGCAATCCTGAGACAGGCGCATGGTGTCCCGAACAACTCCGGGAGCAGCCTCTGGCACCTGTCCGCCTTCCGCCGTGCAGTCCAGCATACCCTGCAAGACGGTACACCCGTGCGACAGCGCAGCCATGGCTGCCCTAGCCGCATCCTCAATGAGCGTGAGCTCATTGAACGGGTCTTTGTTGGTCTGAGAAACCAAAGGACGTGACCGCCCCTTGGCCTTCCCAGCCAACGGCCTATTCAGCGCCTCACGTTCCGCAACGGAAAGCCGTGGAACCCTGGCGTACTGATGATAAGCCTGCTCCGGAAACCGGACCCTACTCCTTATCCCCTTCGGGGCCTTGGGCAACGCATAGTCTGGCTGAACCAGACGGTATGCCGCAACTTCCAACATGTCAGAAGTTTGCGTGTCCAGCGGGAGTGTAGGCATGGCAGAAGAGCCACTGGACAGAGCGCTAGCCGCACGCTCTGACATCCGTTCCATCGCCGGATCGCGCTGAGATCCTAGATCAGATGCCAACCCGAGACGATTGGTCATCCATCCAAGAACCTGCACCCATTTAGCTTCGGTGCAGAAAGCGGAATCGTCCATCAAAGAACTCCCGTTTTCATCCTCCCTCTCTCCCTTAGATGAGAGGGCCACCGACGATCCTTGCTGAACGCTACGATATACGTCTCTGCCAGGACAGAGCGCATCCATAGCGCGACTACCAGCGGCACCAGTATCCAACGAATCGCCAGATACGGATTCGCCGCAGTCCATCGGCTCCAACACAGGATCCGGGACTCCGACAGCCTCAATTACGGCTGGCACTGTCACTCCGATAGGAGCCGCACCTAACGCCGCCGGGAGAGCCGCAGGAACCGTAAACCACGGCTCCGCCGGCATATCCGGTTGCACAAATCGCGGATGAAAAATGCCCGACGGAACGTCGACATCACCATCCGCCTGGCAAACCCGTACAAATCCCGAGGGCGACCCCTGGGACGTACTAGGCATCGCCGTCATTGAAAGATCCGGCATGCCGGAATCTTCCCTCAGCAGCAAATCTTCCTCCTCTATCGTCGGCTCTTGAGCCAAGGACAGAGAAGGGGCAGGTGCATGACCCTCAGCAGAACTAGCCGGACCACCTAATGGTTGTCCTGCACCAGCTTGCTTCACCGGGACCGTGGACTGCAACGAGTCAAACATAGCCTTGAACTGGGCCGCCCATACGCCCAGTGCTGAATCCATCCTCTCATTCAGCCGACCTTCCAGTCCCAGCAACGAAACCTGCTGCAGCTTCACTGCCTTATCCTTCTCGATACGCTCCAGCCTCGCCCGTCGATCCTTGTCAAACTCCGCCACCAATTCCGACGACCACTTGACGCACACATCACAAGGGCTCCCGACCTTACACTTAGCGCACGCCACACAGTGATGACCCAGGTACTTCCGTTTCATGAACCTGTTGCACTTGCGGCACAACGAGTCCGAGTTCTTCGGTTTCTGCGAACACAGAGAAGAATTAAAACGCTGCACACGACAACCAATGACGAGCAATACGCACAATAGACTTGCTAGTTAAGATTTCTTAAACACATTAACTTTCTCTCAATTTAATGATAACAAGTCTTAGGCAGGAAATATTTGAAACTTTTTTGAGTGAAAATTTTAAAAAAAACACAACTCAGCCTTTAACTAACGTTAAATAACCAAGAATAACTCGCCGATCACTACAAACACCCTCGACAACTAAGCGAGAGCTAAAATCGGCGACAACAGAGTGCCTGGATACACCAAGCCAAGAACGACATAAATCATGGGCGCCGCCATCTTGGCCAAGGACGCATCCATCTTAGAGGAACCGAGTCGCAAGAGAAAATTAACCGAGTACCCGAATTAAAACTAAAAGTTAACGGGTACAGAAGCGACTCCAACAATGGCTATCATTATAAAAAATGTGCCAATTTAAGGAAATTTCAAACAGTCATTATGGCACGAATGTATAAATTCTAGATTGATACAACCTGCCCCTGTGATGATTTCCCAAGTTCCTCCATGAAGCCAGCGATGGTTTCTCGAAAAAACACGCTAAAACAGCTTATTTCTAATCAATATAGAGAGCACAATACACGCGACTTTCAATAAGCGCAAAATAGACGAATCTGACTGTGATTGGGAATTGACTCGGTACCTGCGGCTATGGTATTCCCGGACACAGTATGGGCAGGACCAGGAGAGTGCGGAGTTTTAATTGTTTATTTTGAGCTAGACTAGATAATAGACATTATCATAATAGTACATCTGGTAAGTATTATTCGAAGTAGAAACAGTCCCCAGTCAAATTAGTTTCAACATATTCAACAGCTTACCTGTAGTTTTCTCGAAATTGAGATTCAGTGTTCACGGATTGATTGATCACAATACAGGCACAGTGTTGGTGCATCAGCTAGAGATGGGTGGGGCATAGCTAAAACAGGATTCCTCCATTGCACCATGATCACGTGTCATGGTCATGAATAAATTTGATAGCTACTGTAGAAACCATTCAGAACACGTTTCCATAACAAAATACAAATTGAATATTTTGAACATAAATGGCAGAAATGCCTTCCAATCCAATTGTCTCAAATATTCTACAGAACATTTTTTACATTGTTTTCATAATTGTTTTGTTATGGAAACATGTTAACTGTGAGCCGTAATGTGTTTATCGAATCATAAATGTATCCATGCATGAGGTCAAGAACATAACTATGACATGACGTCACAATGTTTATAGCTCCTCACGAGTTACCTTCCCTGCTTTGATGACATGCTCTACTGCGTCGCGAATCATCTTGCCGTGGTATTCCAGATGAATATGATTAAGCATGCAGACAGCGCTGAGAAGCATTCCTGTCGGGTTTGCGATGTCGCGGCCAACTGCTTGAGCAAATGGATGTCTGGCACCCTGTAATCAAACAAACAAAAGGTGTCGGGATAGAATGGCGATCATGGTCTAAATATCGCATAGGCACTCCATCTCTTTTCCAGTCAAATTAATTTCAAAATATTCAACAGTTTTCCTGTATAGTTAGTTGTGTTGAAACTGAGATATAGAGAACTCTTTCATCCCCGGAATCCTAATATTCCATTTTCAAAGCAACCATACAGGTTTCTAACAAAGTTGATGAAGAACCTAAAGCTCACAATGGAGACATAGAGAACGTTGAAGAAAATTGGTTGTAGTTGAAAAATGTCCACTCTTCAGTCGCAGGAAACAGTCACTCATTATCAGGCTGTTGAATATTTAGAAGGTATTGTGACTGGAAGCTATTGATGTCTGTTAACCTGGAACAGATTCCAGTCAATTATGATTCTATAAACACAGTTACAGTCAAATTCTTTCACACAAGAGGCCTGTTGGAGTAAGCATCCACACAAAGAAACAGGTTCACGAATTGGCGGGAGAAAACAGAGAACAGAATAGTACTTGATTAAACTACTGCTAGACCTGAACTAACTTTATTTACAAAGGCGGTATACAATCAAGGCGGTAGATCCCGCCCCCACAGAGTTAATGACTCTGTTTTACTGTGATTGGCATCCTCTCACAATGTACATGCGCTGGTGTCGCTGCCGCAGTCGCCGCTATCTACAGTATGATTTATATCATCCCCAACAAGGCCTCAAAAAGTAGTATTTGAACAAGGAATGTAATCTTAAAGTTTGGCGAGATTGGAAGGCTACACCCAGGGTTGTTTGGCAATGTTTGGTTAAAATTGCCCAAGCAGTTCAGGAAGTCATTTAAAGAATTTCTTGGAAATTTTGAAAATTACTCAATGGACTATTTCTTAAATCATACAAATGTGTTGTATTTAAACTATTAGCTACAAGGATTAAGTGTCTAGATTATGCTATTGACTATACATGGATGAAAAGACATCCGAGACTAGTTATACAACACTGACAGAAACTAAGTGTCACATCTAACATTGCTAGTAGAATCATAGAAATGAAATGGAGAGATCCGATCTGTCGCTCAAGTATTTGACAACATAATTAAGATATTTGTTATTTGACATCACAATCAAATGATGTAGGTCCGACATGAAAGTGGCAAAGGTCTGACAGTAACTTTCTGAATTGTATGTGTTTGGGGAATGTACAATTTAATACACATTATGTATGATATTTTGAAACAAATTTGACTGGGAGCTGTTGCTGTATATTGGGGCATAGCTAGAAATGGATGTCTCTAAGTTATTAGTAAATTAACCCTTTCACACTCGTATCAGCCAAAAGCAGCCTCTACAGTGGTAATAGGAAATGTCCATTTGCGGATAAAGAGAAAACTATTTTTGAAAATTTATCACTGGAATGACTGTGATAAATTTTCAAAAATAGTTTTCTTTTGGTCTGCAAATGGACATTTTGTATGAGAAAATTACAATTTTCTTGAAAAGAATTTAGCGGTTAAGGGTTAAAGTACATGTAGCTACAAAATCTGCTGATATAAGAATACTTAATAATCACAAAAAAACTTAACAATAATATTGAGTCATTTTAAATTCAAGATTGTATCCAGCATACCGGTTCATAAATGGCGACATCATAACTGTAGCTCTCTCCTGGAACAACACCGGCTCCACCAACCAGACCAGCAGCTAGGTTATCCACGATGTTACCATAAAGATTACCCATCACCATTACATCAAACTGATGCGGCTTGGACACTAACTGAAATATAGATAAAATCTAACATTTAGTCTTTCATCTTCAACATAAGAGGCCAATGTTCTGTGCAGAATCATAACAATAGCTTTCAATACCACTGTTTCAAAATTATTGACCAGCCTTTGGTTACTATATCATTTGGAGATTTTTTTGAAACAGGATAATACTTAACCCTTTAATGCTCAAATTTGTTTAAGAAAATTAAAATTATCTCCAAGGTTTGAGATCTTCCTTTTTGTTTGGAGTTGACTTGTGTTGCCTTTAGTCTTACAATCTCAGGGATTTATTTGAAAAATTAAATCTTGAGCAATTCCATTAGGCGTTCACTACATAGCACATAGATCATCAAAATCAGCTTTTGCTTAATGATTGGGATATTTATTATGATTCACATGCTTTATATAAATTGTTTTACCTCTAACTTGTTATTTTAATCAGTCAATGTGTGTGCATATTGTCTGCATGGGTGTGCTTTCACATGCGATTGTGAAGTTCTCACTTACCTGCATACAACAGTTATCAATGATCATGTTTTCAAATTGGATATTTGGATAGAGTTCTGCTACTTCTTCACAGCACTGCAGGAAGAGACCGTCACCAAGCTTCCTGTAAAACATCATACATTGATGACAATCCACTATGTCTTCCAAAATCAAAACCATTACCACTCTGATGTCATTATTCTATCGCTTAGTGTGTCAATAGCAAAGAAACTGGAGCAGATTTTAAAAAAATTTTGTTGAAAAATAAACACCTGATTTCACGTTTTAATTTAATTTGAAATGAAAAAATTTTGACATCAGAGTAGTAAGGGTTAACCCTTTAATCAATACAGACCATTAATGTGAAATTATTTTTGTTGCCCACTTTTAACATTATGACAGCAGCAGGCTCTCGTCAACTTAGTTTCAAAATATTCAACATCTAGCTTACCTGTAGATTTTGTGTAATTAACATCGGAATATCAGGGGATAAAGAGTTACTGAAGTACAATAATACCGAGAATCTTGAGGCAAATCAGATATAAAATGTATCTAATATGGATTAATGTTAGGCATGCTACATCTTATTAACCATTTAATGGTCAAATTTTGTTAACAAGATCAGAATATTTGCTTACTGAATGTCCATTTTCAGGCCAAGACTATTTTTGAAAATTGACCATTGGAATGACGTTAATGAACTGGAATGGTTATCGAGCCAGTCATGGCTGTTATCGAGCCAGTCATTCCAGTGGTAAAATTTCAAAAATTGCCTTCTTTTGGCCTGCTAATGGACATTCCATAAGACCATTGCAGTAGCCGGTTTCGGCCGCCGTGACCATTAAAGGGTTAACAAGTGTTTCCAACATTCACCACAGAAAAAAATCAATCAATGCAGACCACACTCACTGCCTTCATCACCAGACATACCATTCGATATGGGAAAAATCTTCCACCTCCAGTACAAATGAACATGCTGTCTCTGGGCTTATGAAAGCCGAACCTCATTGGACCTCATTCACTTTCTGCCATAATTCATCAACAGTCCAGATTATGATCAATAGAATATCACTTTCACATGGCTGATAGGCCTCATATATAAACAGAATGATGCTGCTAACTAAAGTAACTTACAGGTGTATACAACAGAGAGCAAAAATAATCCCATACACCTACATAGCAAGTGGATAATATGATTGCTGAATCAGTCAAAGTTATTATATATATATATATATATCTCACCGTACACAACTCTGAAGGACACTCGGGACTGACCAGGGAAAAGCCAAGGTGATCCGAGAATGGTTCAAGGAACAGTTCACTGACAATGATGGTGAGCACTTGCACCAGTTCTCAGGAGACCCCAGGCCATTACTAACACCAATTAAAACAGCAGAAGTTGAGAAGGCACTTTAAGCCCTGAAAAATGAACGTGCATCTGGACCTGATGGCATGGGCAATGAACTATTCAAATATGCAAGTGACATTATCTCAAAACCGATCACGCACCTAATCAATTCAGCTTTTATGCACCACCTTCCCATTGACGCAGTAGGCCAAGGCACCCTTATCACACTACCCAAGCCCAAGAAGCCACTTGCGCCCCCAGCCAATCTGCGGCTCATTGTGCTCCTCAACAGCATACTGAAAATCCTATCCAATGTTACTCTATGCCGCATCCGAGACACGATTGATCACTTCACCGGATTATGTCAAAGTGGCTTCAAATGTGGACGCAGCTGCTCAAACATTGTATGGGCTCAACGCATGCTTGTGTCGGTAGTCATGTCCAAACACTGGGACTTCCACAAAATGGGCATTGACATGTCACGAGCCTTCGACACAATTAAACGCTAAAAGATCCTAGAAGTACCACGCCAGGCCAGTTGCAATGAAGATGAGCCACGACTAGTGAGACTACTGCTTGCAGACACCAAGCTGAGAGTACGAGTCGAGTCAGTGAAGTCTGTAGAGTTTGAGACATCAATCGGCTCCCCACAGGGAGATGGTCCATCCCCTGTGCTTTTCACCTATTACCTGGCTGCCGCATTGAAATCTGTGCAGGAAGGTTCCACAAGACCATACCACCCAGTGTAAATACTGGACATGCCGCTAGAGATGGAATATGCCGACGAAGTGGACTTCATAGACAAGGAAAAGAAACCGCTTGACGAACTTCTCCCAATAGCTGCAAGCAAACTAAAAATTGAGAATCTCTTTATGAATGAATACAAAACAGAGTTCACCCACATATACCTATCGACTAAGCACGAAACTATAGAAAATGATGACCCACTTTGTGGCGGCGAACCATGGAGGAAAAGTAAAATCCTGGGCTCACTGCTTTGCAGTACTGTTGACATTTCTGCATGCTGCGTCATGGGGAACATAGCTTTCCAGTCCTTCTGGAAGCTATGGATTCGTAGATCAAAGATGCCCTTGATAAAGAGGCTACGTTTATACAATGCAACCTGCGTATCCTTGATGCTGTATAACTGTAACAGCTGGGCAGCTGCAAAGGCAGCTCTAGACAAACTCGATGCCTGCCACCGAAAAACACCTAAGCACCATCACTGGACACTGATGGCCAGACAGCATAATTTCCAGCGATGCACTACATAAGATGTGTAATACGTCGCCGCTGTCTGAAAAAGTCGCCCAGCAAAGATGGTCCATGTTTGGCCATGTGCTAAGGATGCCAGAAGAGATACCAGCACAGAGCCTTGGAATTCGCCCTACTCGGAGCCAGCAAATACAAAGCCAGGAGAGGACGTCATTGCATAAATCTGCTAAGCGTGCTACGAGGTGACCTCACGAAAGCAGGACTCGGTACACTCAAGTCAAGAATGGACTTGAGGAAGCTAAGGATTTTGGCTGAGGACAAGACACAGTGGGCAAAAGCGAAGAAGGACTGATTGCAGCTGTAAGGATGTTTCTACTACTACAGCCGCAGAATACAGTATATATATATATATATATAGTCAACATATGAACAGAGATTTTCATTAAACAAATCAGACGACCATCATGGAATTTGCATTCAGACCAATATCAATAGGTATTAGGGATTCAGGTAGCACACGTAATGGAAGATTCAGAACAGTTATTCAAGTATCTGAAATCATAATCCAAATAAGTCATGAATTTGTAAGTTGATCACAATCAAATGATGTAGGTCTGACAGACATTTGGAAGTGACTGGAAGTTTTAGCCATTTAACCCTTACCATTCAGATGGCCACATTTAAAATTTTCGAATTAAAGTAAAAGATTAACTGGTGTTAATTGTTCAACAAGAGGGCCAATGGGCCTGTATCGCTCACCTGTAACATTGGCATTTCAACTAATTTTACATAAGTTTTACATCTATCGGTGTCACTTCCAATGACTTTCAGTCAAATGGTTTAGTTTTCGAGATACTGACAACAATCTCTGGACTGGTTTTTTTTTATTAGTGATTTTGAACAATGTTTAAGCGAAAATAGATGATAACAGTGCTAACAACAGATGGTTTCTTAGCTGTCTCACTGCTGCAAGCCAGTGCAGCCAATAATTTCAATTTTCAAAAGCTCTTGACTTATTTAATATTTTGAAAATAATTCGACTGAAAGTTGATGGCGGCCTAGCCACCAACAACTTTCAGTCCAATTGTTTTCAAAATATTTATCAGGTTCAGATATAACCTTTGGAATATGTTGTCTGTAAAAACTCAGCAGTCAGACGGCTACTTGAGGTTTAAATACAATTGAAGTAAATGGTCTCTAAAGGCAGGTAGGTGGTCTTTATAGCAGGTTATTCACCTACCACCACACAATCCATTTAACACATGCGCATCTGGTGAATCACCAAGTTAGCAGCAGGGGTAGGGTGAGCTGGTGTTGATTTAGAAAATAATTTGACTGAAAGTCATTGCTGCCTTAGGCAGCAACAACTTTCATTGCTGCCTAAGGCAGCAACAACTTTCAATCAAATACATTTCAAAATATTTTTAAGAGCATAGATGTCAGAGCACATAATACATATATCTTAAATATTTAGCCAGTAATGCAAAGGTTAATCTGTTAATTGGAGTTTAATCTACGGCAATAAAATCTGACATGGTGATAAATCAGTGGACGGCGAGAACAAACCTGTATTTGCCCTATGAAAGTGACACTGCACATATTTAAGGGGTGATAACTCTGGCATTTGACGTCCTGTCATTTTCACAACACAGATATTAGATGCCAACATTAACATTGTGACCAAGTTTGGTGTCAATCCGTCAAGAAATAATAAAATGAGCCGCCATTGTTGGTGATGGACAAACAGATGGATGGATGGATGTACATACACAAGACGGACGGGGTCATCACTATACGACAGCTGACTGACAAGTAAGCGGAGTTAAGAAAACCAATTTTGGCTTCAAAATCCATCCAATAAAAAAATTGAATATGGCGGCCAAACACGATAAGATTTGATTGGTCCACAGCGGCCATGTTTTTTACCTATCAACTTCCCATGAACAAACCTTAGTCGCCCTTAGTACATAATCATATCCACAAAATTTCAGCCCGATCCGTTCAGCGGTTCTGCAGAAAAAGTCGTTTTCCCGAAAACTATGTCATCCAAGATGGCTGCTGAACCATTTGGCCAATCAAGTTCCTTCGAACAAACTTGGTTCAGCTCTTGCCCTATATGATATTTCGTGAGTTTTGAATCGATCCACCAAGCGGTTTTGGAGAAGATTTTTAGACTTTTCCTAAAATCGGCCAAAATCCAAGATGGCCACCGGCCAAATTGGCCGATAGGCTTTGTTTGAACAAGCTTGAATCCCTATGTCCTAAGGATACCTCCTGGCAAATATAATTGAAATCGGCACAGTGGTTCTTGAGAAGTCGCTTAAAGAAAAAGTTGACGGGTGTGGTGGATGATGTTGCTGATTATGACTGCAACATCATCCACCAAAATTGTTTTAAAATGCAAACCAGTTTTTTTTACTATTGCCACAGTCAAAGATAGAATATTAACATCAAAGTGGTAATGGTTAATCGGTCAGGTTTCCACACACAAACGGTACAAATGGAGAGTTATTATTAGAGCCCAGCTACTCAAGACAGTGAGAAATTTGAGTAAAACTCTACTGAACATTTCTGTTTAGTTGTTTTAATATTATAAATACAAACATAAATACTTACATAATATTAGCCTTGTGAACAGCAGTCACCTTCTTTCTGCCATGTCTCATAGCGTAGTCGAAAGCAAACTTTGCAATTCTCTGTGACTTTTCTCTCGTGACAATCTTTAGACATTCCACAACGCCAGAAATAGACTGCAAGTTACAAGATCTTTTAATGAAAATCAATATACACCTGTGAAGATGTGATGTTTGACGAATGTAATAATAAAATCTAAGTTTTTTCAGTGGAGATAGCTCTGCAGAACATGGATGGATTTCGTTGAAATATCACCACCAACTGGTTGGTCTTCTCACATATTTATCCATCCCGTGAAAATCATATTTATTATGGCTATTGTTAATAGGAGATAAGATTGTCAATGGAAGAACTCTGGTGAATACAAAGAGCTTTTGGCGAAATATGATCATTTACCAAATTTGGAATTAACTTTAGACATTTGCTGTAGACAACTGTATTGGAAACTATATGGAATATGGATTGATTTTGATAAGACTTAATCTTGGCACTGAATTCCCCCATAATATATCCACAACCAGTGAATCTGAGGGGGACGTTTAACCCTTACAACTCTGATGGCAATATTATAAGTTTTACTGTGCCAATAACAAAGAGACTGGTGTTCATCTTTTAATTTAATTTGAAAATGTAAAATTTTGATATCACAGTGGTAAGGGTTAAAAGCTTCTTTTAGAGCTCTATCTGGCCTGAACACTGTGAAGTAACTCAAGTTTTCACTAAAACAAAATTATAGCAGTGTGTATCCACACAAAAAGAATTGTAAAACCCAATTTTATTTATTTATTTTTTATATATATTTTTTAAAGGAAATCAGTTCGTACTTTATGAATCTGCTGCAAAAGCACCAGAGACAAAACCCGCAGCCATACAGATGGTGCCTGGAAAAAACCCCAACAGACCCCCCTTTAGTGGGTTGGTCTGTAGTTTTATTAACCACTATAAAAACATACCGTTCAATCACTACTTGCTAAATCAAATATCTGCATTTAGCTATCAGAATAAAATCTTTATGCTTGCTTACATACTCCCTAATGCCAATACCATCACCATGTAGACCCTCAACCAAGCTTCTGGTAGAGGGACCCCCTGCATTAGCCTTACAATAGACTGGCACCAGTCTGTACACACTCCTTGGTGATGCCTGTCACTAAGCACGCTCGCACATGCGCATGCGCAGTAGGTCCCAAATGTGAAAACTGATTTACTTTTCTAAATTTAAGTGCCATATATCCAGAATAGATTCTCAAATCAATACCCAGTGGGGTGGCTGAGACCGGGTCGTAGTGATTGAATGGTAAGTATGTTTTTATAGTGGTTAATAAAAACACCTGGGAAATAGAAACAGAATCAGGCACGAGACCTTGATCTGAACACCATTATCCAAAAATCTTAAGCCGACCCTTGTAAACTCTTCGAGTCGACTCCCTCCTGGCAGAATTGAAGATTTCCTGAGATCTTGTAGAAACTTTATTCTCAAGGATCGAGCACTCGATATACTCCAAACGCACAGACTTAAGATTCCTGGGTTTGGATGATGGTAAGTACTAGAAGATCGAGAAGGTCTACAAACCAGATCCTTATTGGCCAAAAGGGAGCTATTAACAAGATCTCGCATATCTGGTCCCTGACTTTCTTCAGAACCAAAAGAAATCAGGATTGTGGGAGGGAACGCATAAGCAAAGTTTCCTGACCAGGACTGAGACAGCCCACGCCCGAGACAATTGGTCCGCAAGAAAACTGACAGCCTGGGACATGAGTGGATACTAGGAAAATTTGATTCATGCGACACCACATGAGGAGGTTCCACACTTCCAAGTACAGGAGACGACTTTGTGCCCCCCTGCCTGTTGATATAAGAGACTACTGTCGAATTGTCCGATCGAATCGAGAACTAGAGACCCTTAACCTGACTGTTCGAAAAGGGAGACATGAAAGATAAAATCTGGGCAATCAGACATGTCGCAAAAAGATTGGATCTAGTGACATCCCAAGAAAACCTCGATCCTCCTTCTAAAAATGAAAGAAAACCCCATGGCAATGCCTGAAAATCAAGATTTAGATGCCTATCAGACAATCCAACCAATGAACAGAAGCCTGGATTTACTTTCCAAAGAAGAGCCTCTTCTTAGACTCCTTGACAAGCATAGAAGACAACAACCCCTCTAAAGCTAATAGCTTCTGATTAGAAGGAACAGAAGACCATTTGGGAGGAGACTGCAGAGAAGGGTTCTAGATCCAAGAATATCTGGCCCTTTTGATAAGGGCCGCCCTTAAAGATGTGGCAAACTTACTATATGCTAAAGAGGACTGCTCATAGAAAACACACAGATTACATATGCCATGATGCTCCAACCAAAATCCTGGGCTATATCCTTATTGCTTAGCCCTCACTAAAGAGGTAATTCACGTTTATTATAGATATTTTAATAATACCGCTTACTCTGAATGGAGAAAAGTCTCATATCAGTATAGCCTAACTTATTAAAGTTAGACTCTGCAAAAATTATAGATAATTTTATTTATAGAGATTTAACCAGATATTGTGGCAAACCAAAAACCCATAGTAAGCCTATGGGAGTGCTTAGACTCAAGATATAGCCAAATCCTGTACCTGAGATCTGCAATAATCACGACTGGAATTCGAAAACCTCAAATCGTGACAGAATTTAGCAAGATAGAATGAAGAAAAGAAATTACGGTTTCCCAAACCACCGCTCAAAAAGATGAATCAAGGGAAACTTACATGTGATGACATCATCATAATTCTATGAATAGAATGCATGACAAGGTCCTGTTAAGAGAACTATGGCACACATTTGACTATCTAATTTAAAAATCGTATAATAATGGAGCAGATTTAATAAAATTTTTTTATTGAATACATCAACGGTTGCCTAGCCGCTCGGGCTTGACAAATCATCTTGTCAGCTTGTCAAATAATACTTGATCTACGCAAGTATTTCTTACAAATAGTGTTAATGTATGGATTCCTTTACCAACAGAAGCAATTAACGCTACAACATAAAACACATTAAAAAACAACCTAGACTCATTCTTCAAGTCACAGGGTTTTATATATAGACCTAAGGTCGATTAACTCCCAAGATTGCACTCACTTCTTCTACACTGAAGTATTAGACTGCAATCACGGAAAATCATCAGCCTGATTGTGAGACAGGATCCTATATGATTGCAAAACTGTGTCCCATATTTAAATCAACGACATAGGAAAACAAGCCAGCTTCAAGACTTGGCTTAGGTATACTGATCAATTTGATATCCTAAACCATTCGATATTTATGCCAAGAGGCAGAAAACTTAAAAAAGATTTTTTATATATTTATTGATTCTTATATTTAGTCTTAGAATCAATAATTTCATCTTTGTAATAACAAATGACATTGTGTTAGAAATCCCAATAAAAGGAAAGGTTGAACACTAATACTTGATATTAACGGTCTGGATACTGAATTTTGCAGACGACATATTACAACTGTAATATCTCTGGACCTGCAAAATATTTTGAAAACATTTTGACCGAAAATTGTTGGTGGCTGCTTAAATCCAAAGATTCTCGGCCGTTCTTCCACCCCTCCAGCGCAACCCCCACCCCACGCCAACCGGCCCGCCGCCAGCGCCCAGACAACAACTTCAACGAGCAAAAACCCAAGACCCACCGAACAGTCCGGGAACAATCCGACCGAAAGGTGCCAGTGGCTTCACCGGTATCCATTCAACTCGGCCCAAATACACCCCGGCCCACCCTCAACTCGGCCTAGTTCCAACACGGCCCAGGTCAACTCGACCTATGTTTATGCCTATCATGTGCGACTATACCCTTGGGTCGAGCTGACCCTACAGTACCACCCATAGCCACATACGAATGCACATATGCGCACACATGTATATACCTATAGGTGCACTATTAGGCCGAACCGACACTGCGCATTTAAATGTACATATGAACATAGCTATAGCAATATTATTGGGCTAACCAGCACGCTTAAATAGGATAAATATTATCGAGTGTAGCAGGCCTACCTAGACTTCTATGGTAGCTACTATACACGATAATCTGTATACCATGACACACACGGAAATCTCGGTAATATCTTAAGATGTAGTGCTTTTAGGATAAAGATTGTCTATGTCTATGTATAATAGTTGCGCGTTAGTGAAAATAATAGACACTAATAATTCCGACTCTTTTAATAAAGAGACGTAAACGCCAGTAAATATTATTAGTTCCACGAACAGACGACTGATGCTGGAATAATACGACTGGTATAAGATGGATCTCATATTTCCATATCATCAATTTTTGAAGAAAAGTTCCGAAATCAAGGATATAGAAATATGAGATTCCCAATTATTCCATGCTTCCAGCCAGGTGAAGATTTCATCTTGAGAACGGCTCTCCAAGTGTGATACCAGCGATCGAAAAGAAGAAGAAAGAAGCTATGTGAATGCATTCCTAGGCCTGTTTGACTTTTATTAAATCGGGCCGACATGACTTTTTATCTTAGGCCGAGCTGACTAATTTAAGCAGGCCGGGTCGGCAATTGGGCCGACTCGACTGGAATTCGCTTCACCAACAACCCTCAGCCAAAACGCCCCCAAAAGACCCAGCAAATCCCGAGTCCCCGCCCACCGAAAACCACCATCTGGAGGCCTGCAGCAACCCAGTCAAAATAGAGCATAAAATTACGCTAGAAAAGGGAAAACGGAAAACAACCAAAATTCTGGGGGAAAAAAAAATGAAAACAAAGCGAACTCACCGAAACTATGTCAACGCAGAAGAAGAATTCGGCTTTTATTCCTTCTTCCTGCCCCCTTATCCGCTTGATTATCTTTTCTAAGCGACTGTTGTTCTTGTAGACATTAATCTTGTAGTCATACTGATCCCTATGAAACCTTTACTGAATCTAATTCTTTTCAGCGACTGACAAAATTAGACTACGATTTACGCAAGAATCAGGGTTTTTCCTTCTACAAATTCACTCCCTTTGGCTAAAATAAATATGTCAACCTGCCGACATAAGAGGTAAAAGGAGCGCGAAGAAAGGCTGAATGGCCCGAAGACAACTGGCCATCTAAAGTTGGATTTAAGTAAAAATCGTATCTCAAGATAATGCGTAAAATACAGACTGACTTATCGGCTGATGATATGCGCACATAAAATAATCTGCAACAAAAAACCCATATGGCAACCAGTCAGAAGAGTCTTTAATTACGTTGAAAATTGTCACTGATAAACGAATAAATGTCTGAATAGACTACAATTCCAAGAGAGACTACAAGACTGGCAATGACTCGGTATGAATATTTTCAGCCATTAAACATTTCCAATATTAAACAAATACGGAAATAAGACTAAATCTTAGGCAAGAAGATGACAAGATTCTAGGAAAGCGAACATGTAAACCGGACTTGAAGAACAAAACTGGAACCCCAGGATAATCCTAGAGACCAGAAAGATCCATGAAAACCGGAAATGACCTTATCCCCGACTGTACGAAATCCGGATGTGGAAAAATAGGAAACGGAAATGTGTAAACCGGAAGTAGACTACCGGAAACTGATCAAGATCCTACAACCCGGATGTACAGAATTACCGGAAGAGGAAGCTGAAAAAAACCGGAAACGGATATAGATGAATGATGCAATGCCAGGTCCAACAGACCCAGATAAGCATTCTTCCTACCGGAAGTAGCAACACTACTGCCGGAAGAGGAAGCTGAAAAAACCGGAAACGATAGATGAATGATGCAATGCCAGGTCCAACTGACCCGGATATGCATTCTTCCTACCGGAAACAGCAACACTACTGCCGGAAATGGAAAAACCGGAAGTGGACGGAAAAGCCAGAAAATCATGAGACACCGGATGTTCAGACAAGCCAGACAATCACAGTGCTCATATCCGGATGCCCGGTAAAACCAGAAGACAAACCGGAATGCAAACGCGCTTGCCCGGACAAGCCAGGAGCAGAGACGGGAGCAGAGGAGATGGAAGATCTTAAAACATTTCTGGCAGTAAGAATTACGGGAAAGATGAACTTATGCATGAGATGAAGGATCGGAAGCTTCCGCCACCGATGCCATCGCATGAGGGTTATGCAGACCCTCAAGACTTATATGGTCTTTTGTCTGGCTCCTACCTGAGGATGAATAACCAGACTTATTCTTTGAATCACCAGACTTTTACTTCAGAGATTTCATCTCTTGTCTGGAAGTGCGTGAAATCTGACTGAGGACTGGAATCACAGTGATTCCTGAATAAAATGTTTGAAAGCACTATAAAGGATCTACGTAATAAGAGTGGTACTTGGCTATTTTATAACATGGTAATTTGATGGTATATAATAGGCATGGTTTCTCAAACCTCGAAAACGGGAGTACTGGCACGAAAACTGGTAACTCAAAACTGGAGCTACAAAAACCCTCTAAAACACCATGACATGAAAGTTAAACATAACATAGGCAAGATAGATTTCATGGTAGGCATGTTTTCTTGAGTCAGAGATTTAAATGTAGCTGAACTTTTCAGTGCAAAGCTATAAACTTTTATCCATATGATAGCAGGCGAACTGATCTGCTAGCAGAATATTTGAAAAGTGAATCAGTTTTCACATTTGGGACCTACTGCGCATGCGCGAGCGTGCTTAGTGACAGGCGTCACCAATGAGTGTGTACAGACTGGTGCCAGTCTATTGTAAGGCTAATGCAGGGGGTCCCTCTACCAGAAGCCTGGTTGAGGGTCTACATGGTGATGGTATTGGCATTAGGGAGTATGTAAGCGAGCATAAAAACTTTATTCTGATAGCTAAATGCAGATATTTGATTTAGCAAGTAGTGACTGAACGGTAATGGATATTTTTGTGGTATAATAACAACCCCAGACTAGCGACCAAAAAGTGTCCAAAAGCTACACACCTAATGGCTGACTACATGCCGTATTCCCCTATTGCATCATACACATTTAAAACGATTATCCTAAAAGCCAGGTCTAATGACCATCTGCGTATGCAATAAAAGAAAATATTTGTTAAGTTATTTATCGATTCCCTAATACACCCAGTCTCCCTACTCAATTTAACAAAAATTATCGAAAAACTAATTGATAAGGACAAGAACCTTTCAACAAATGTTCACGTGTATGTGAGTGTGTGTACATGTTAAGTTGTCGTATTATACTAATAGTTAAAATGGCCAAGGTCAAAATGTTCATTTTCACAATGCAGATATATATATACCAATATTACACCACAGCTAAAAAATAACGTAACATGTTTCTAAAACAAAAAGATATATACTGTTGAATATTTTCAACATAATTGGATTGGAAGACATTGCCGCCTAAGGCAATTATGTTTAAAGTATTCAAAAGAACATTTATTACATCGTGTCCAAAATTATTTCTAAGCTGTACTGTACCATTTCAACACAATGAAGAGTGAGTGCCCTAACTCAGCTATAAACGTCAGATGATCTAATGAATATCGACATGACAAACACCTGTGCAGCATACCTCGTGTTCCAGGGCACTGTATTCTCCCTCAGTCTGTTCACGAATGATCACAAAGTCCAGATTGTTATGTCTCATGTGAGTGCCAGCTAAACTCTTGATCCACACTACGTTGGCAAACAGATCCAATTCTCGCCTACATATTCATAGATACAAATACAGGTTTTGTTGCATTTTCCTGGTTAGGAACAATTTTTGTGTTTTTTTGTTTCAAAACTTTTTTGTTTTAAAATTTTTGTTTTAAAATTGGACTAGTAGCTTTTCAGATAACTATAGAGCCAGAATTTGATCTGATCCGGATACAAGACTTTTTTTTATCCCGATCACGATCAATGTCTCAAAATCCTTAGAGTTTGTTAGTAAAACTCTTTATTTTGTTAAAATTTGAACCAAATCGTTTCAGTAGTTTTTGTGATACGTACCGCCATAACAGCTCTATATCATATGCTTGCACAGACACACATACCCAAATGCAATACCCTTCCCTCTTCCCTTACGAATCTCGGGTAATTATGGCTACTACAAGTTCTCAGACATATTGCATTGACAGGTCTGTCTGTCTGTTTGTCTATCCAGAGCTGTATCTTAGAAACTAAGGCTCAGATTTGGCTCAAAGTTTAACACTAGAAATGTTGTTACCGTAAATGTATGTAAAAATGTGGATCTTGATCGAATCAGATTCTGGGTCTATGGATATCTCTGAAACTATCAATCCGATTTGGTTCAAATTTTAACACAAGAAAGGTTGCGCCTATACACTACGATTTCACAAATTTGATTTTGAAACAAAAAAGTAAGAAAATATCCTGAAAATCCTTAGTTTACAATAAGGGTGCCATGAGGCCTGCATCACTCACCAGGTACATAGATATTTCAAAGTCTATGTCCTACATACAGTGACATGTGAACCCTATAATTCTTTGCAGGAAATACATTTCTGGCCAGAAAAACAGAAATTAAAAATTTTAAGGTACAACTTGTGACCAGACAGTTTAGTACTAGTAGTTTTTAAATGATTTCATGGACATTTACGGAAATCAATGATGGTCGTCAAAAGAACATAGAAATAAAATTTCCGCATAGAAATTCTGACATTAGGATCTTTCCAATCAAGTTTGTTTGAAATCAGCTTAGCAGTTGATAAGGAGTTTTAATTGATTTCAGCCATAGTTAATGAGTAGTCTTTTAAACAATTTACTGGACATATCCTGGTAGATACCAAAATTTTGGAAAAATCTATTTTAATTTGGTAATGAAATGGTCTCGATGTATTGTTACTGCATTTTGGCCTACCTCAGCTTCATGTTAAGCGTCTGTAGAATACCGCCTTTGAAGCCACTCGGTGTTGCAATAATCCCTTTCAAACCAACACCATTTCTTTTAAATGACTCAACCACATCTTCAACGTTTGCGCTCTGACCTTTCTGCACCTCACTATGAAGACAATTAAGTGTAAGCATGTTAGTTAAACATCTAACCCTATAACCTTTTCATGACAGATCCTTGAAAAAGAACAATCTTTACGCTATAAAACTTATTCTGTTGAATATTTTGAAATTAACTTGATTGGAAGCCGTTGCTGCCTAAGGCAGCAACGGCTTCCAGTCAAATTAATTCCAAAATATCTGACAGTTTTCTTGCATGGTGGCCTTGAAAATGAGACATAGGGAATTCATTGGTGAATGGGAAAATGGTCAAGCCAGCAAAAACCGCCTCTTCATTGGTCTTGAGAAATATCCATTTACAGGCCAAGAGAAGACTATATTTGAAAATTAACCACTGGAATCGGTGATGTGGATGCCGACTCAGTGATCTCAGTGATAAATTGTCAAATAATAATCTTCTCTTGAACTCTTCCACTAATCACAAATTATATAAATACATATAGATACTCTCTTTGTCTATTCTGTTGTGGAATAAAATTCGACTGTAAGAAAATTACACTAGTTATCATGCAAGATGCAACTGTATGCAGGCCACAGAAATGACACGTTCCTGCGGTCCAGGGCAACCACTTTTTACTGCAGGGTAACCAAATTTTAACACACCGGTTGCCCTGGGGGACAAGCTAGATAATTTGTTATTTTCAGGGTCTGTATGTTCTCATGGTGATTAATTATTTTATTTAGCCTTAATCCTTTAAACACTCAACTTTTTTCAAGAAAATTTAAATTTTGTCATAGAAAATGTCCATTTGCAGACCAAGAAGACTGTTTTTGAAAATTTACCACTGGAATGACTGGATCGGTTATCGAGCTAGTCATTCTAGTGGTAAATTTTCAAAAATAGTCTTCTCTTGGTCTGCAAATGGACATTTATTAAGACCACTGCAGAAACTTTTTTTGGCTGATATGAGGGATAAAGGCGTAATATAATGGTTGAGTTGGTATTTACCAGGATTCTGTAGTCTGTATAGCTTACAACAATACATATCTTCAACATAATTTACAGAAATAGGGCAACCTGGAAGTACAGTTGGGCCACCTAATTTAAATGGGGTACCTGCCCCTGGGGGGGGGGGGAGGCAACAATATTTTTCTAATTTTCGAGCCCTGGTACGAGATAAACTCAAGATTATGTACTGGTAGGATAAGCACTATTTAATGAAACAATAAAATCTGCGCTAAATAGTACATAGATATTAGGACTAGCAGAATTTACTAGTCACCCACGGTAATTTCAAGCCAAGGAAAGCTCCAAGAATTTTGAAAAGATGGGTTCACAGAAGTATCCAATGGGAAAATGAAAATGACCATTCTGTAATAAAGGAGATGAAGGATGAGTTAAAAATGCCTGCACTCCCCTCTCAAGTCACAATAGAATAGCATTTAATAACCTGATAAATATTTCCTCAAAATCCACTGGGACTCCTGCAGCATTGAATACCTCCTGTACACTGGTCATGAGCTCCGGACCAACGCCATCTCCTGGTACAAGTGTAACTCTGTGATTCCCTAATGGCTTTGATACTGGCTACATACAAATTAATACAAACAAATGATATTTATTTAGCTTAAATAAAATTATGATCACATTTACTAATTACTGGTCATGTCTAATGTTACAAATTTAACAGCAACATAAAATTTAGATCAGAAATGAGAGTTTGCCAAAATGTTACAATGTTGACACATAACAAATAAATTTAAGATGGCCGGTGCTGTATCTTAGCACATGCCCTGAATGCAAATGCATGTGAAAATTGCCCAGGAAATGCAGATCTTATCAGCCCTCATAGGCATGCTACTTTTTCTGTGTCTGCAAAGTAGCAGAATAATGTCAAAATTTCAATAAAGGCAGTTTTAATTATTAGCATGCCCTAGTTTGCATTCAACTCAAAATGTTAAGTTAAACCACTGATAACCGGCCACCAATGCAATCAACAAATTGAATTCAAGTGTCAAATTTGTACAACAAGATAAGCCCTAAACCTGTGATATTACCATTTACCCTGCCAAAATCTGTCCACTAAATTTAAAGTTCTCGTGTTCCGTTAAATATAGACCCTTTTGTATGAGATATGAGATGCCTGCTGATTTCCGTTTAATTTACACAGCATGCTATGCTACCCAGCATGCAATTACCTGACTCCATAATCATTGTATCTATTGGATGCCATATTCGTTTAGTCTATTGTCTGTATAGGCCAGGATTTCTCCAACAAAACCAACCTGCCTGCATGTGCAAATAGTCATTTCTCCTCCAGCTCTGGAAGCCTAAGCATGTATGTAGGGCGTACTATTCACTGTGCACAGTACATTCAACGGCCTGCATTTCAATACTGTTCAGCGCAACTGTGTCAATTTCCAGAAGAAAATTAGAGAAAGCTTTTATATATATTTTGACAATAATTTGCATGAAAGTTATTGCTATCAATGACAGCAACAACATCAGTAAAATTACTGTCAAAATAATTATTAGGATTTGATACTAATTTGATTGAAAATTGTTGCTACATCAGCTTTCAGTCGCTATATTCTAAAATAATCATCATAATTTTTAGTCGACTCTCGCTATGGATTTGAATAGCAATTCGACTGTAAGCTGTTGGTTTCTAAGGCACCAACAACATTGTCGAATTATTATCCACACACGTGCAATCAGTACATTACTATTTTAGGCAAAGTGAGCATGTAGGTCTATATACGCTTTCTTGCCAAGAATGAATGCTTAGCAAATGGTGTGCATGTTTCGTTGACAGATTTGTGCATTTGTTTGAAATGCATTAGTCGAACAGAAACGTACACACGGTAGCTAGGCGAAACATTTCCTTCATGCAGGCAAACCATATTTTGGCCATATACTCACTCTACTTAGATAGTAATACTTAGCACCATGTAATTCTACGGACAACGATTTGCTAATGTTGCTGGTGCCTTAGTCAGCAACAACTTAGTCAAATTGCTTTTCAAATCCGTAGACGGTGTTGACTGAAATTTATGATTATTATTTTAGAATACATAGATTGAAAGCTGTTGCAGCAACACTAAAATTTGTATCAAATATATAGCAGGTAGTAATTGCATTACATACTAGTTATTTTGACAACAATTTGACTGCATGTTAGTGCTGTCATTGATATCAACAACTTTCACGCAAATTACTGTCGATGTAGATAAAAGCTTTCTCCTATTTTCTCCTGGACATTGACACACTTTCTTTGAACAGTATTGAAATACAGGCTGTCGAATGTATTGCTGTGAGTATGCTTACGCTTCCAGAGCTGGAGGACAAATGACTATTTGCACGTGCAAGCAGGTCGGTTTTGTTCGAGAAATCCTGGCTTGTGCAGACAATAGACTAAATGAATATGGTGTCCAATAGTTCCAACGATTATGAAGTCAGGGCATTGATTGCTGGGTAGCATTGCATACTTGGTAAATTGAACAGGCATCTCATATCTCGTGCAAATGTGTCTATATTTAATGGAACACGATAGCTTTAAGTATCAATTTTGATTGGTTGCTGTTTTTACACTTGTTTTTGTAACACTTGTCAACTCCCTTTGAACAAATTCCATAACCATAAATAAACATACAAAAAATAGCCTCTGGATGTGTCACCGTAACTAATTGAAATCTATGTAATGGCTTGAAATCCTGTCGAAATGGCCCTCTGGTATGGTTTTCAGCAATGTCCATTTGTAGGCCAAGACAACATCTTTTTGATAATTTACCACTGCAATGTCTGGCTCGATTATCTGGTAAGGACGAGTAAATTAGCAGTAGGGCTAGCAGAATCTAACACCATTATCATATTTAAATATTTATTCTAACTACAGTATTATTGACTCACCACAGCTGACTGCAGCAGTGCAGGCTGCACATGAAGATATTTCTGCTGATTACAACGGCAGCCATTAGACTACAAAATAAAAAATACATATTCATAATAGACTCCTTAAAAAGAGAGGACTCGTGGCGCTCGATCTCAGGACATAGATCCTCGAGTCATTTTGATTTTTCTTCCATAAGTTAGGTTATACTTGGACTATATCAATGTCACTTCACATATATGTTGCTTATGGCAGCCATGATTTCCACCCATTTTTTGGGTCAATCTGTCCATCCATTTGTCTATCCATTTATCTATCTTGCCTGACATGTGTAAATGCATGTGATAATTTAGCCAGTCATTCCAGTGGTAAATTTTCAAAAATGCTCTTCTCTTGGCCTGCAAAATTAACATTTTCTAAGAGAAAATTGAAATTTCTTGAGACAAATTTGACCATGAAAGGGTTAACGAAACAGTTGATAGACTGTCGTCACGGCATTAGCTCACTTGACCTTTCAGGCCAGGTGAGCTAATAGTGGGGAGACTTTTGTCCTAACCAATCCTTATACATGTACATATAGTATTGTAGGATCAGGACTGCACAGAGAACATTGTTTTTTGTTCTGGCCTTCAGTGTCTGCATTGGTGTAGTTGTGTCAGTTCTCCAGACTGCCGACGGCATGGTAAGCAGCAGGCTCTGCTGATATCTAGCAAGTCATGAATAGCTTCTTTCACTCTTCGGTGAACTTTTCTTGCCCATATTCTTGATTTTGTGTAGCATTCTATCCACATCAATAACCCCACTTGAAGACCTTTGTCTGGGTATTTCGGACATGCTTGCATTGCAAGCTTAAATTCTATAGGGGTCTTGTTAGCAACAAGACAATATTTCTAAAGAGGCAGATAGCTCTAATTATAATATCAAGTTCTGCGCTCAGTGGAGTTACACACAGTAGACTCTATGTGGTTATTTTAATTAAAGGTGAGTACTGGAAGATTTGGGGTATATGGAAAGGTTTCTCATGCAGAAATATCTCCAATCACTCCTACTGACTGATCACCAGTTCACACCCATGTACAATTATAGTGCAGCTAGCTATATAGGAAATGGCCCTTAAAGAAAGTGGTCATTATAGACAGGTGGTTCTCTTAAGGCATAGGTCACCTAAGTTCCCCCTGTACATTTTAGCTGACAAATACATTAAGGGTCTATTTCAAGTCACGTTTTGGTGTGGGACGGAATTTGATAGATCATATGACTACTATTATTTACTGTAAAGAGGTCTAGGTAAGTTACACTGTGAGCACATACACAGAGTTAGGCTAGATGTCTACCAACACCTATCTTATGGATATATTGCAAAATCGTTTGTGAGGTGGCCAAAATGTGTTGGTGCGGGACGGAATCGAGAGAATTGACTATTTCCACCATCATAGAGATAATGTGATATTCTATCGAAGGTAGGAATTCAATAATTAAATGTCTGCTTTATTAAGTGGATAATCATGTGTTGAAGATATAGCACTATTAAAACTACAACCTGCACAATTATATTTTGCGACAATAAAAACCATTGGTGTGGGACGGAAAATATTAGTGTGGGATGGAAAGCACTGATGTTGACCAAAATTTCTTTTATGGGAATCACTTCACTATGCATATTTCTTAGAAGGGCTTTATGTATGTCAATAAACAAACAAAATTTTCTATTAGAATAACAGATATTGGCTTTGAAAAAGAAATTCCGTCCCACACCAACAATGCATTCCGTCCCACAAATAGGAGACAATTAAAATGAATTTAAGTAGTTGTCTCATAAAATGTGGGTTAAATCCCTAAATTGTTTGAAATAATGTATGAATGTAGATGGCTACAGACTCAAGCTCATTTACATGTCTTCAAATAATTGTCCAATTTTCTTGAAATCGTCATCAGAAACTTTAGGTTTTTTCGATCGACTATGCGAAACTGGTATCAATTCAGTTGTGAGCTTGTAAAGCAAACCTTTGACACCTTAATTTTGGCAATTTGCATCATGTTTAAAAAAATTGCTGTGAGTTGTGATTTGCTGTTAAAAATCCATTTTGATAGATCAAGATGGCAGCCTCAATACCATCCCAATAATACCAATAGTTACACAAAGTGCACAACATACAGTAACATTAACTTGCTTCTAGTGAACATACATGCATCATGTGGATTGAGAAGTCAGGATGTCTATCAGCAGTACTACCTGACTACCCTGATAGGAATTCTTAAAGCTGATCAGTGAATGGACTTAGTAATTATGTGTAGCATTACTGTCATGAAATCAAAGATGGCCTAGAGGTAACGAGTTTGACGTAATCTGAGGGGCATGGGTTAACATCCTACCGTCACCAGATGTGGCAAAGAAAGGTTGAAACTAGTCAGGTAGTAGATGAGTTTATGGTGTGTGTGACTAAGTCATGTCTATTAATTTCATGGCCGCAAAACCACATAATTGCTATAATAACTGGTGTCATTGCCTCCATAAAATTGTGGTCTCTGTGGAATATTCGGTTAGGCTAGAAGTGCCGTGTCAGATCCTGCTCGTATAATCGATAACATACTGCATCGACAGTTGTCCATTACAGTAAAATCGGCTTACTACATATGATGTGACACCTGTGGCCTAGAGGTAATGAGTCGAGATCGAAATCTGAAGCGATTCAAATCCTACATATGGTTGACGAGAGCTGATAAAGATGGAAACTAGTCATGCCAGTGGATGAGTCTATGGTGTGTGACTACTAGGGGTGTCACAATACGCAATACGTATCGTGATACTCAAGCTTGGCAATACATGTATCGTACTGGCACCTCTGTATCGCAATACGGAGGTACACCATGGTTAGCCATTAGATTTTAAAATTAAACACTGACATGACTTAATAGCATGCATTATTGCATTATTTTCATCTTATTTTAGCACAAATTTTAGTTTACACCAAAATATCTTTGCAAATACATGGAGATTGAGATTTTTGCTTGCCAGTGCTTTATCACACTGTTATATATGTCAAAATATTGACAAAATGTTTTGTTTCACATTTTCCTTTGCTGGAAGTGATTACTTACATAACTTTTACTATCTGAAAGTCATCACCATATCATGTTTTTCAGGACAGACAAGATGTAAGTCATCACTACTCACTAGGTTGTATCAATTTAGTAATTGGATGATACGTATCATGATACGTATTGTATCGCGAGGTCCCTGGCAATACACACTCTAGTAACTAAGTCACTAATTTCATAACCATAATACTACATGTAATTGCTATATAACTGGTATCATGGCTGCATAAAGTTGTGGTCTCTGTTTAATATGTGGTCAGGATAGAATTGCTGTGTCACATTCTAATAATCGTCACTGCATCGACAGTTTTCCACTATGGTAAATCCGCATCTTAAACACCATGTGACATATGAGGTCTAGACTGCCCTACAGGTAAGGATTCTGACTCGTAATCTAAGTGTCACGAGTTCAAATAGTAATCCTACCTCGTCCTGATGAGACCCAAAAATGCCAAAACTAGGTTGTGTAGTGGATGAGTTAATTTCAGTGAATGAAGTCACTGTGACATTCCTCCTTACACAGTAGCCTTTCCAGACAGTGTACTTTATGTGTGCTTTGAACTGGAAGCATATCAGGACAGTCAGATGGATTAGATATATTGGACGAATCAAACAGATTACTCTGATGCCCTTAGCCACCTCATTTGCACACTTGACAAATTGTTTTACTGAGTTTATCACCACCTACTTAGACAACACTTTAGACTACATTGCATTTTTCTCACAGCCCCTGACCAATATCGTCAACTGAGCCATTCGCTATGAAATAAATGGCAGACTACAATGTATTTGTAGGCTATGGTCTACTATATCAGTAATTCTAGTAATTGGAAGCAATATTTGCATCTAAGCTGTAAAACATATCTGTCTGACAAAATTGTACAGTGTTAAAATATTTTTGGACAGAAAAGTGAGAAAACAGTTGTAAGAATAAAATAGTTTTTAGTGGTATGCCACTAATCTTGAGCGGTCTAACTAAAACTTTGAAAATTTCATTTGTGATTGCATTACAAACCATCACATGGGCAATGCAAAGACAGTGTCTTGCAACTGTGCCTTATTTTAATTTACAAATAGATGTACATGAAACCAACAGAATTCACACTATTCATGTTATAGTGTGGGATGGAAATGCATCAATGGTGTGGGACAGAAAATAATTCATTACCCAGCCAAAGTTACATACTGAAGGATAACTCGGTTTTAAGTTCTGTTATATGTGGACATAATGGTATTGATAGTTCATGAATGTTAATAAAAGATTATTGCTAAATTAATAAAATGGTTCAACTATTTAGGACGTTCAAACGGTGTGGGACGGAAATATAATCTTTGTGCTTGGAATGTATATAAAAAAAAGAAATGTTTGAAAACAACTCCTTATATATTGTTATGAATACCATAACCCATTTTTGTAAAGATCCTTATTTTCATCCTATTACAGTTTAAGACATTCAATTCCGTCCCACACCATAAAATCCTTAGGGGCCTTAACTATTTAATCCATTATTCAAAATATTTATATACACTATAATGAAAGAAATTATATTTTTGTATTCCTATATATCCTACTATTATGTTATACTCATTAAAGGAATCATCTCCACCATTTAGATTTTATCACTCATGTTGACCACATTTGAAATACACCCGTAACCATTTCATTCCGAGGTGCAAGAAACATGAATTTATGAATGATAAGCATGGAGCCTGTTGGTTGTTTAGGAAATAATATGACTGAAAGTTATGGCGGTCTAAGTAAGATAACTTGCAGTCTAGTGGTTTGCAAAATAACCAACAGAACTCTGATGTATTCGCATAAGAACTGGTACTAACAAGTATTCAGAATGAAATGGGTTAATAATCTTATGGTAGATGTCAGCTAACTTTTACCTATGACCATAGGGTGGGCATATCTGAACCAGTACAGTTAATTATTTGATATTATTATTTAAAACCAAATCAGAACTCAGAAGTATTGATTTTTCACACCTGAGTTGTGTCTGAACTTGTAATGTTTGAGTAGTAACCAGGGTGATAGTGAGAGAATGTCAACTACAAGCCAAAATTGTCAGATTGAATTTTGGCTTGGAACAGTTAAAGACATACTTATTATTTTACATTTGAAAACCGACTTCTCTCATTGATTTATAGGAACCCCATGGAGTTAGAGCTGAATCCCCATCAGCATAAGAAAGCCATCCCATCACTATAGGCGTAACCAAGAAACCTACATAACACAATAATCCAGGCAGGATAAATATTATCCTTAACTTATGTAAGAAACTTGGTTTCGTCCATTTTGACCATGAAGAGCATAGAGGTATTTAGATGCACAGTTAAGTCTTTCATCAATACATTTACAGTTGATGTTTTACGAAACATTGCTCACAGACATGACAGGTAAAAACTTATATTTTGTTTTCATGATTCACCTCCAAACACGTTTTGCAAAACAGAAAGCAGCCACAATAAAACATTTAACATAATGTCCGAAAGAAGAGGTTCTTTTTGCAAATTTCATACAAGTTTCCATGATTCCTATCACACCAGATCGTTTAAGATAAGCTAAAGGGCCACCCTGATGGAAGAGAATAGCACTAGGTTTGATGACTGGGAAGACATATGGAGGAAAACTTTGCAGATAGCATATAGAGAAATAGAGGAAAAGCACAAGACAAACCGGAGGAATCCAGTTTTAGCTATGCCCCACACACCTCTGGCTAAGCTCCACCCACACATCGCCCGTGTTGGGATTGATCGATCCCTGAACTCCCTGACTATCAATTTTCAGAAACCTATACAGGTAAGCTGTTGAATATTTTGAAATTAATTTGACTGGGTGTTGTTGCTGCCTATGCAGCAACAGCACCCAGTTAAATTAGTTTCAAAATATTCAACAGCATGTTTATTAAATCTAGTAAAAACATACAATTCATACAACAATGCTCAGTCCGTCATCAATTAAGCATTCGTGACGAACTTCGCTACGTCATTCATGATGTAATTGATTATGACATCATATCATCAGCCTTCAGAGAAGGAATCAGGAACTTAAGAATAAGGTGTTGTTTTCATGAAGTTTTTTATCATATGCCAGACCAAATTGACGTAATCCAGTAATTTAGAAAACATGGTCGTGGGTATTATGGTTGTTGTCCCTAAGGGCGGTGGAATGATTTTAAGTTCGGGGGTAATTAGTGAGAAGCTTGTTGTGTCACATCAGAACTGTGACAACGGTACATCCCTTTACAAAGTAACCGCACATGGCATCTGTCTGTCTGCCTTACAGTTTGTCCATCTGTCCGTCTGTTAGCAAAATTGTCATCAGATTATGACTGCCCATCATCAGTCCTAGGTAGCATCTTCTACAGTCTCCTTGTATATCTTTCTATCTTTTCCCATCATTGCATCAGTTCATCTGTCTGTTTTGTATGTTGGTCCAACACTGAAACATATTTTGCTAACTCTCTTGCTGAGACAGAAAGCTACTGTAAACTTGCTATTTTCCCATGTCTATCTATTTATCTGTCCATCCATCTGTCCATTTGTCCATCCATCAGCGTGCCTTAATTCATTCATATTTATTGTATTACAGTCGTGATTATGGATGGTGATAACAGAGGATTCAGTATCTGGATTCGCTTGCAGTCACCTCGATTGATCAGTTGGAGCCATGGCGAGTTAGTTCCAAAATCAGACAAAGAATGTATCAGTAAACTATGTATGCTCCCCGAAGGAATACTCCGTAGGGAGACTTGAAACTATGGCACGGACAAAAATTATCTGTACTGTTCAGTGAACCATGAAAAGTAGTTTTAAAAGCGTGTTCAGTGAACCGGGAAAAGTAGGTCATACTGACCTACTTTTCATATGAAATACAACGTCAGTGTATCATGCATCCATACACCAAGTTCCAATATACCTAAAGCCCGTGAAACTATAGAAAGGACAAAGATTTTCTGTAATGTTAAAAAAAGTAGGTCAAAGGTAAGTCACATTGACCGACTTTTCACACACAGCATGCCATCCAGATATCAAGCTTAGGTATCGTATAACAACAACTGTTGAAACTACAGCCTGGAAACAAATTTTCTGTAATGTTTAATGAACCATGCAAAGTAAGTCAAAGGTAGGTCACGCTCACCTACTTTTCATACGACGCACACCATATCACTAAGATGCATCCACATATCAAGCTTAGTTAATATATGTCAAACAGTCTTGAAACAATGGCCCGGACAAACTTGTAGCTCAGGTGAACGGATGGACAGACAAAGTGGTGATTATATGCTCGGCCAAAATTTTTTGGCGAACGTAAAAATTATGAACCTGAAGGAGTTCACCTACGCCCAAGTGGGAAATGAAAGCTACTGGGGAATATAATGTATAAATTAGTTCATGCTAAATTTCTCACAGACCAGTGTGATTGATTGTCTGATGAACTTGTAAGACTTGCCTCATTCTACTGTACCATTTCATTCTACTCCTTTTCAAAGATTTGTTTTGTGTACTGGTATGTGACTTTTAGAGATAAGAAAAAAATACTATACACAAGCTGTACAAATATTTCACTAGTCCATCGGACTGGTTTAATCATGATGAGCACTACCTCATACAATTATTTACTAGTCTTGGACTAGTGTGAAATTTGATCCCTGAAAATTTCTATGTAGTTATCGGTCGAAGAATACATACTTCTGCACTCTCATTGGACGTGTAGGTTCAATAATTTGGTTCTGGACTGGTGTATTTGTTGAAGATACTGTCTGATTTTACACATTACTTAAGTGATACATGAGCAGTTCTTCAAGAACGAACAAGGATGAACTTGGTTAGTTCCTCGTGGTTGTTAAATGCCATCGAAAAAACATGTCTAAACCGGCTACTTGACGAATGCGCGGCGAAAATAATGTCCTTCAAGGTGGATGTTTCGCCATAACTAATCAAGTCAAGAGTGTGCACACATTTGACATAACAGAGATCTAAGCAGGAATAGAAACACATCTCGGATCTGTTTAAGTCACTTGTAGGATACCAGGAAGTGCGTTCGAGTTTCAGGATTATTG